>CM053400.1:6472398-6539065 GCA_028644305.1 Xerus rutilus
CCATTGCTGAGGCTGGCTTTGAACTCGCGATTCTCCTGTCTCAGCCTCCCTAAGTGCTGGGATTACAGGCTTGAGCCACCACGCCCGGCTATATATTTCATTTTATAAAATTCAAAGCATTTTGTGGGAAAATAAAATTGATGTTGATACTGTATTCATGAAAGTGGTTTATAAGCACGTGGGTAATGAAACCAGCCATTTAGAGATTTCAGGAAATTGTCACTTTTCCAGGATAAATAAATAAATATGGCAAACCTAATTTTAAAGTATTAAACATTATTGGTTGATTTCTGTGCAGTTAGGGCTGCTGAAGCTAGCTGTCATTTCTACCTATTGCCCACCCGGAGGCATTTGTCAAGATGCAAATGAGTAGGGGAAACATTATAGGGATAGTCCAAAATCCATCTGTTTATGTATGTATATAAGAGACAGAGTCTCACTGTGTTGCCTAGGCTGGTCTTGAACTCATGATCTTCCTGCTTCACCTTTCCAAATGTCTGAGACTATAGGAGTGTGCCTTTGTACTCAACTCTGCTCTTATTTATTTATTTATTTATTTATTTATTTATTTATTTTGTGGTGCTGGGGATTGAACCCAGGACCTTGTGCATGTGCGGCCAGCACTCTACCAACTGAGCTATATCCCTAGCCCTGCTCCTATTTTTAAAAAGTAAATCAGAGACTGCAGGAGTAGCTCAGTGGGAGAAGGCTTGCTGAGCATGCACAAGGCCCTGGGTTCTATCCCCTAGCCCTGAAAAAAAGAAAAGAAAAAGAAAAGAAGTTAGTGGGTGTAGATTTTGTGCTTAAATTGCTACTAGTAACATTTCCTGAGGGTCAGTCCTCATAATTGCTGCTGAGAAACTTGGAACATAAGTCAAATGTAAACAACTGAAAGATGGGGCTCATGGTGTACCTCACTGGTGATGAGCATGTCATTATGTAGCTAGATGAAGGATACTGGGCCTGAGACTCAATTTTTAATTTAATTTTGGGGGGGAGTACTGGGGATTGAATTCAGAGGCACTCAGCCACTGAGCCACATCCTCAGCCCTATTTTCTGTATTTTATTTAGAGTCTCATTGAGTTGCTTAGCACCTTGCTTTTGCTGAGGCTGGCTTTGAACTTGTGATCCTCCTGCCTCAGCCTCTGGAGCTGTTGGGATTACAGGCCTGTGCCACCATGCCTGGCTCAATTTTTAGATAGGAAAAAATGTTGGCTTTTCTGCTACCCCTTTGCCGCTCTTCAACAGTATAAATCTTTAGTGAAGAAAGCATTTCTTTAAAATGTTAATGTCCATGTATACCTGCCCTGGGTTGGGCAGGTATGCCCTGGGTGCCTGAGCTCCCACCTATTCTGTGAGATGGGGGAAAGAAAACTGACTAGAACTAAATGCCAAAATGGATGAACTTGAGGAAAGCCTCATGCCATTTCTGGGTGGCTATGATCTCTAGGCCACTTACTGATTTTGAAATTACTGCCTCTTCCTGCTCCATCCTTCCTATTATAGTCTGAGAAGGTTTATGGAAAAGACTAGGCGGTTCCCTTTAAGTTGCTTCCTCTTTCAGGTAAATGAAGAGGTTGTTTTTCAGTTTGGAGGTATCCTTTTACAAATAATTATTAGATGAATTGAAACTCCTAGGAGTAATAATTAAAGAAATGGAATTTGAAATAGTTCTTCACCTTTGTTTATACTTCAGGCTCCTGGCTTTCATAGTAATACTTTATATTTGCCACAGTTCCTGTAATCAGAGGCTTTGCCTATTGGATAACTTAGCACAGTCCTGTTTTTGGAGATGTAGGAACTGAGGTACTGGACGTTTGTGTGCCTTTTTTCAGAGCCGCACTGTGATGGGCTTTCATCTTGTCCCAGCGTCATACTTTCAGAAGGAAACATTCTTCTGCCTTTGCTCCTGGAGGTGTAGCTTAGAGTTAGTTCTGTAGCTGTCTTACCACTGTGGAAGACTGAATCTACAGTTCTTAGTTAGGCAGAGGACATTCCTAAAATATTTTCCCTTTGTTTAAACTTTATCATCATCTTATTTGAAATTTTCACTTAAAAGAAGTATCTTTTTTAAGTGTGGCCTCAAGGGTGCAGCAGCAGGCGAGCCCCCTGCGGCTCCCAGTTTGAAAAGCAGTGAATATTGTGTTGTACATAGGACAGCCATGTGCCCTACATTTTCCAGGACCGTTTCAATGTAAAACATTTGAGCCCATTGTCAAACTGGGCAGACTGATTTTGGTTTGAAAAATACGATCTTGTAGTTAATCCCCTCGTGCGCTGCACAGTGCCACAGGAAGATGAAGTGGCGCTTTGGAGAAGGACGCTTTCACCGCCCTTCCTTCTTCCCTCCCAGCTCTCCTTTCTTTTATGGTTTGTAGTTATAACCAAGATTTATGCTTGTTGCTCCACAAATCTTCTCTCTGCCATTATGAGTTTGTCTGAGCAGTCCAGAGATGGGGCCGACACTGAGTGATTCTTGAGGTAAATCTACCCGGGGGCACTCCCTGTCAATTGGAGGCAGTGGGGAGCTAGCGCATCACCCCCAGTGGAGCGTGAGTGTGGATAAATTACCCTGTCGAGAAGAAGACAGGCCTCCACCTTCCTGACCTCTTGCCTCATCAGCCACCCTGGGCCATAGCTCCCCATCTGTGCAGAGTCCATGGGCCCAGAGTTCTCTGGGCCAGTGATCACTTCCTTTCCCCACGGCATCTGCTGGGAGGCCTTTCTCTGGCAGTGTCAGTTATTGGCCAGCCAGGCTCGTTTCTCCCAGCTTCCTAGTCACAAGGAACTGCTAACAGAGTTTAGCATGAAAATTGATCATTTGTATAAATGGTTTAGTTTTCCCCCACTTCACTGAGAATAGATTTTATTGGAGAATAGGGACAAACACTTATTAAACATCTTTTTTCTCCCTTCTTTGTATTTTCCCATTGCCGTGTCCTTTTGTTTTGTGTGTACTTTGGAAAGCCATTTAGGTCTCTTGTGAGATGAAGTAGGGTAGCATTAATTATGTATTTTTAAAGAATGTATTAAGAGCTTGCATTGGACACACTCCTCGACTGACTTGCTGTCAGGCCTGTGGAACCCACTCCCCAGGTCCAGGCTTTGACAAGACAGCCTGGCCACTTGCTCCCACACTTGGAAGCCTGTTCCTAAAACTGTGCGTGCCAAGTGTGCTTGTCACTGAACAAGGCCATTTTGTTGAGTATGGTGTAAACAGGGGAAATAGATATGTGGAAAGAAGACTCTACAAGTGTAATGTATTCCATAAAGATTAGTGTGAAAAGAGGGTTTTATAGAAGCTAAGTTAAATGCCTTGGTAAATGCGAACTGCTCAAGATTGCCATGAAGTTAGGTGTGAGACAGCAGTTAAACATGGGCAAGATCATACAAATCTAGGATTCCATACTTTGATTACTTTACTAATGTCTGTAAGTTCTTGCTTTGCTTTAGAAATTGTGGAGGGTGCCTTATATGGGTGGGGTTTATGCAAGAAAGGCGTCTGGGAACCTCAGTCTGTGGGCCCACACTCAAAGAAAGCTGTTGGCTCTGCATCAAAAGATCAGTGAATGACTGTACATTTATAGGTTTTCAGTTAATATAAAATGTTGAAGGTATGTAGAGTAGGCCCCATTTTTAATGATTCTCTGTCTTACCTGATTTTTTGATTAACTGAACAATTATTAGCTCTAATCCTGTAGGCCAGTAGGGTTTCTACTGTGTAATACACTGCCCTTGGCACTGGTTCTTTATTTTTATTTGATTTGATTCTCACACGCCTGCGAGGATTACCCTTGTCCTCATTGTTCAGTGAGGAAACTGAGGCCTAGCTCAGTCAAGCTACTATAGCTCAAGAGTGGTGGAACTGGAATGTGAAGTCCCACATCCATACTGCCCAGCTTGAGCAGATGTGCAGCACAGGTCTGGGTATAGTGTGGACCTCACTGTCAATAGCGCTGGTGCGATGGGAGGGGCCTCTGTGGTAAGGCTTCAGCCTTGCCAGGCTGCCGGCCGATCTGCATTTCCTCTCTGAAGTTGTTGCCTTACTCTGCCTTCCTTGCTTAGAGTCTTTTGTATGCATCTTAGCTGTTGAAAAGGCACCTATTAATTTATCACCGGTGACGTGTGCCTCCTCGGGCTTGGAGGAGGCGTCTGCACCTATGTACCTCACTAATGACAGGTTATAGGATCGAGGGAGATAATAGGATCTTTTCATCTGAAGTCTGTGTAGATGGTGCTATGTCTCTGGTAGCTTCTAGGGGGCAGCAACTGCCTGCTGTTCGTCTCCTGCTGGCAGAGAGGAGGTTGGCCAAGTAAGCTATTTGCTTTTGACCGTAGCTCTTAGAAGAGGTGCCATGCAGGTCTTCAGGGAAGCACCTGAATCCTCCTGAGTAAAGAAAACACAATATCCAGGATCCTCTGATTCTACTTTCTCTGCCCCTCAGGTAAATTCTTTATCTGTGTCCCCCGTCAGCATCTACACAGTACTCATTGTCAGCTAAGGCAGCAAAGTCCACCTGAAGATAGTAGTGATGTGCTTAAGAGGCTAGAATCTCTTTGTCAGATCTTACTTGCTGCTAACTGCTAGACACTGATGACCCGGTCTAATAGTGCCCTGACGGCCTGCGACTCCCTGTGGGCCCTAGTCTTCACTGTGGGAATGCCCCTGTCAATAGGTGGAATGCCTGTTCTGTCCTCACTCCCATCCCCAGTCAGTCTTCTCTGTGGCTTAGCCAGGCCTACAGGGGTTTCTCTGCAATTCCAAATGACTTCTCAGAAGCACATGGAAAGGAAACTTTGGATTTGCCAATTGTTTAGACATTGGGGCCCAATTTTCCCGATGCTGCTTTATATATATATATATATATTTAGTTGTAGATGGACACAATGTCTTTATTTTATTGCTTTGTATGTGGTGCTGAGGATTGAACCCAGGGCCTCACGCATGCGAGGCAAGCGCTCCACCTCTGAGCTATAATCCCAGCCCCTGCCAATGCTGCTTTAAAGGGCCATTTGGGGCTTGTTGGGAGTGAGTGACTAGCTGCCCCTCTCAGAAGCACCTGCTTTGCCCTGGCCCCGAATGCTCCTGCCTGCCTTCAGATCCTTCTAGCTGTGTGCCTGAAACAAGTGCCAGAAAGTAGAAAGGCTAGTTGCAGGCAGACATGGGCGGGGGCGGTAGAGAGCAAATAGGCCGTGGCACTTTGGCCCTGTGAGGTCCTTTTAAGATTAGCTAAGAATTCTCAGTCCGGACTCCTCTGTAGGAGGAGCAGGTTCCCTGCACCATGTTCTTGGGGCTTTGCCTCGTTTTGGGCTTTCCTCTGAGGATCCAGGGCACTGGGGAAGGGCAGGAGTTTCTGCACAGCCCCATTCCAGAGAGGGGCTTCCTCAAAGACAAAGGCATGCCTCGGCCTCCTCTCCTGCTCTCTCTGTTGTCTCTCTGAGAAATGACAGTTAATAGAAAATGTTAATGAAGAGAAGAAATAACTAGAAATAGTGGCAGATCATTTGACAGTGAAGTGGTTTATAACTTGTGTTTATCAAATGATTACCATCATCATTATTGTTATTTCTATTGGATTTTTGAAGATTTCAGCCTGGGCTCCAGAGCCCCATTAATAAGACATTTTTATTTCTTCCTTTGTAATATCTAGAAATAACTTGATTTCCAGTGAAGTCCAGATCCCCTGCCCCAGCTGTTCTGCTGCCTGCCTTTGGGCTTCTCTTCCATTACCTCAGCGGGCTCCGTCAGGTGGGGATATCCCCAACTGACCAGCCTGGCAGAGCTAATACTGGCTGGAGGAGCACTGTGCTATTTGTTTTTGCAGTTCCTGGATTTGGTTTAATGTACAATTGATTTTTTTAATGTATTTAATCATTTTTTTCTCACCTCATAAGGATTAACCTGCACAAACCTCATTTTATCCTAAGTGTGGCTTTGGGAGGAAGGGAGAAGAAAATTGAGTTTCTGTAGCTTATTCTGTTCTTTTACTTTTTATTTTCCGAATGGCTTTTCCTGCAGAAGCAGCTGTAAAATACAATGTATTTTCATGGCCATTACTTACTCATTACTAACTGGTCTCTCCTGCTTCCCTTTGTCTGTGAACTAAATACAGGGGCCTGAAGGTAATTGGTAGCTTTATCACAGGCTCACCAATTACAGATCAACAGGGAAGGCAGCCCAGGGGTGGTTTGTGGTTGGCACTGGCTGCCCACCTAGCAAATGTGAGCTATCATTCCGTATCTGCCATCAAGTTGGAGCTGACTAGGTTGGTCCTTTCCTAATTTTGTACTTTGGCTTCCTCAGTTGCCTCTAAGGATCTTCCTGATTTATAGGTTTCAGTCTTGTTTCATCCCTACCTGTGGTTCTTGCATCCACCTTGTTTTCAGTTCATGCCTCCATGTCATGTATAAAACTTCATGTGTATAAAATATTAATTTTCAGGGGGTTTGTTACATTTTGCAGAGAGGGGGGAGTGCTGGGAATTGAACCCCGG
The DNA here is from genome assembly GCA_028644305.1 of Xerus rutilus. Taxonomy (NCBI): domain Eukaryota; kingdom Metazoa; phylum Chordata; class Mammalia; order Rodentia; family Sciuridae; genus Xerus; species Xerus rutilus. The sequence goes on from CM053400.1 coordinate 6,478,894, forward strand.
TACTTGTGCTTGCTAGGCAGGTGCTTTACCACTGAGCTACACTCCCAATCCTGTTTTGTTTTTTGGTGTTTTTTTTTTTTTTTTGTGGTTCTTTGGTGCCTAGAATGCTTAGGTGGCAGGCTGCAGATAAATGATTCTCTTGAAACCAGTGGTTTTCTGTACATTTTCGTCTGCTGAGTCCAAGTAAAGGTGTATTTGTGGGTGCCAGTTTATCCCCATTTTTTGAGCACCTATTTACTTTCCACCGTATCTGTTTTGCTCTGGCATGAGGGGGAAAAGCCCCTTTTCACTACCAGACTGTCAGGCACTGTGTAAGCTTTGTAGGTGAAGAAGTAGGAAAGGAGGCCCTATGTTGTGTGGCCATGTTTCCAAGTGGAACACTTTTTGCATTTATTTGTCTCCCAGGTATTTGGCACCTAGGCACTCTGCTAATAAGCCTTCTGCTAGATGGGCATGTGCCATGTTGCTCAGCTCTTGGCAGAAAGTAGACACTCAGTACACATTTGTGGCATGAATCAATGTAGTATATGCTCACTTCTGTATGTTGGAGATAGGGAGCTGGCTCACACAGGGGCTACCTGGCTCCCTCCTAGGAACCTAGGGTGCCACATTCCCACTTGGGCACACATACACTGATGTTTTGTGAATCGTTGCCACGTAGGCAGCATAAAAAGGGCGTTTTATGAAAGGGAACATCAGAGGAAACATTATAACTGAGACCTTTATAGCCTTATCATTATTATGGTTTAAATCTTGACAGTCTTTATTTGCAGTGACACTGGGACCAGTAAAGACAATGCTCACTCCCACCTCCTCGTTCTTTCTCTCCACATCCTGTTCTGTAGCTGTGGTGCACCGATAGGCATCGTTAAATGTGCAGGCAGCAGAGCTGCTTTTCAGTTTGTCTAGAAACAGCCTCTTTTGACTCAAGTTGGAAACCAGATGACTCACCATTCTATTTGTTTTATTACAACTGTCATTTTATAAAATGTCCTGAAAGCTTTAAACTGTAAATGCCAAAGTGAGATGTTTTGTTTTGTTTTGTTTTTTTGTTACCTCTTCTGTTATCTCTCATCTTTTATGTTTCTCTTTCCCCCTTGCCTTTCAGAATTATTTTCTCTTTCATTACTCTCTCTTTCTCAGTCCCTCCCTTCCTTCCTGCTCCCCCCACCAGCCTTTGATGACTATAATGGCATCTGTAGTTGATGGAATTTTTGCTAACATCATGGTGTATTCTCTTTAGCTTTAATGCTGTCTGAGAGTGTATACCCTTAAATTTTTGTGTATGGTTTAGAAATGGAACTGTCCATGCATGCCAAAGTTTATAAAGTACTCATTGGATTCAGTGCTAGAAGCTTGCCATGTCAAATCATATAGTAACTCACATTTTATGATACCACATTTTGGAAGAAATGGATGCATCACAGTTCCCTCCTACTTATCCATTTCCTCTTTTGAATGGCTGCCGTGATCACTGTAGGACAGAGCTCTGGGATTTCCTAGGAAGGTCTTCACCGGGCTATGGAGCCTTTGACTTCTATGGACTATGGGATCTACGATTTCTAGGAATTGTGAGACCTATGACTTTAAGGCTGAGGGACTTCTATGGAATATAGGATCTGTCATTTCTAGGTCATTTATGGATGTAAGACCTCATCAAAATGTGTATTGCAGCTGGGCGCGGTGGCTCAAGCCTGTAATCCCAGCACTCAGGGAGGCTGAGACAGGAGAATCGCGAGTTCAAAGCCAGCCTCAGCAATGGCGAGGCTCTAAGCAACTCAGTGAGACCCTGTCTCTACATAAAACACAAAACAGGGCTGGGGATGTGGCTCAGTGGTCAAGTGCCCCTGAGTTCAATCTCCAGTACAAAAAAAAAAAAAAAATGTGTATTGCCATGAGAATACCTTGAGCATGTTAATCTTTTTGCTCAGGAAATGTTATTTAACTGGAATTCCTGAAGTAAAGAGCACCTGCTGTTATGGCTTAGGTGTCTGTGGGGATCTAAATTTTTAAAGGCTAGCACTCTCAGCCAGGACTTAAAGAATCTTTTCTTCCTGATACTCAACACTGTGGCACTTGATTAAGTCACCTGATTGATGACATGAGCATCATTGGGTGTTAAAACACCTGGCCAGGGAAATAGGGACCCTGTATGGATTTACCCAAAGGATAGCAGACAGATTGTCGAATTTTAATGAAGGTGGGGTAGGTCCCTGATGTTCATCTGCTTTGGAGCATAACAGAATCCCAGCATTAGCTCCAGGAATGTTAGTTGGAAACCTGCTGGGGGTGGTGGTGGTGGTGATGTTTCACATTTGTCAAACTTTTAAATCCAGTGAAACTAATTTTAGTCATTGTTGATTCTAATGAAAAAAAGAAAAGCACAGTAGTTTCAGATGCATAGGGACATCTCTTAATCAGATGATTCTTGTCCTTTTTCCTTTTTAAAAGGGCTTTGGTCTGTTGTGTCCTCCATGGGAGCCATCCCCTGAATTCTGTTATCTAAAACTTCTTTCCTATAGACCTCCAAGGAAGGAGAGTATTTTCCATGATGTGAGTGGGGGAAAATATAGTATCATCCTAATATTCAATAAATTGATGACTGAAAAAAAATTGATGGCTGAGAGTTTTAGCAATAAGTTCCATGTATACATGGGGTAGTATTCAACACAGAATGCTGTGCTTTTCACTCACTTGGCTAGATGATTGATTCTGACGTGACCGCTGACCCTGATGCTGGAAAACCAAAAACTACGGGCTGTTATGGTAATACTCCAACTCGCAATCTTCTAGGGTTGAAGTGGGAGCAGGATGTGTGTTTGGGGGTGATGGTGTTCCAATCAAAGTACTCTCACCCTCTGTAGAGGGCAGATGCTCCTAGTTTCAGCTGATAGTTTGAACAAGGATTTTAAACTTTCTGGTCATTTTAATTAAACCTCAGTGAGGAGTGGCCCTGTACTCTACTTAAGACATGGGTAATTATTCCTAGGAACTGGGAGCCACTTGCCAAGGGTCCCTTGCAAGCTTGCTCTTGATTCACTGCCTATGGATAGCTTCTCCCTTCCTGATCAGGGCCTCTTTGAGGGTAGACGGATCATTTAGTGCTCATGGCCTGTTCCTTCCTTGGCTTCTCTGCTGAGCTATCCAGCAGGGGTGCCAATTCTTCCATTTAGCTGACTATTATATAGCCCTTAAAAGGGAAGGGTTTATTTTAGCTGGCTGCTATATTGATTGCTATAGGGACGTTTCTATTTTCACTGGCTGCTATATTGACTGGGAAAGGGAAAGGGGCTGTATTGCCGGGAGCTGTCATATTGACTGTTACAGAAAAGATCTGTATTTAAGCAGTACCAGAGCACTGGGATCTCCCAGGCAGGATATTAATGCTAATTCATCCGTTCACCCCCTGCTGTGAGTGTTATTTGTTTAAATCTGTAGATTCCCACAGCGCATTTATATCCTCACTAGAGTGAGCTCTGTTCCCTGTAATTATTTAACATTATATGCTGATATAAATTGTAACAGTTAAAGAATAGTAATGAGTAACCAAAAAAGAAAAGAAGAAGAAAAAAGAAAAGAAGGAAACAAGAAAATGTAGAAAAAAGAAAGAGAAAATATATAAAATTGTATGTACCTATTGTGGGGGGGGCACAAGAAATGGCAGAGTCAAGTTCTAAAACAGCAGCGAGCAGCTTCTGGCTTCCTCTCCCACTCCAAAGTTGACTTGTACAGTGTTGCTCAGTCCATGTATTATGCACCTGCGTGCAAGTGTGTGGGTGTGCACATGTGCTGAAGTCCTCCGCTAGAAGGTGACTGTGCTGATGTGCACTGTGCTGTCTGGTGTGTGTGTACAGTGTGTGTGTTTGGTCTGTGATTAGCAGGACATTTGTTTATCCATTAGTGATTCAGCTTCATGATGAGTACCCGATACCTGATTTTCATGTGAACTTCCATGTTCACACAGGAACTTTGAGCAGTCTCTGGGGACAGCCACTGGGCATGCTGTTGGGGTTGAGCTAATAGGCCATTGGGTGTCACTCTTGCTCTATTGGCTATAGTTGAAAGAGAGATTTTTTTTTCTGCTAGAGAAACTAGATTTCAAAAGTAAAGTTTTTCTGCCCAACTTGGAGGTGTTGTTTGTGTGAAATGTTTGAGAACTCTTTTAGAAAGTAGTTGTTTTGTTTGCTTGTTTTTCTATGCTAATTTTCTAGCATATTTATTGTTCCTGAAAATTGTGTGCTGATGGTGAGCTCTGTTTGGATATAACCCACTGTGCATTTAGATGCGGATTTTGGATGAGCAGAGAATGGTCCCCCTTGATGCAGCTCAGTAGCATTCTAGCAACCTGGGTAATAAGGAGAGCTGATTTGTGTAAGAACTTGAAAAAGGAAGAAGAAAATCTTGCGGAAGCATAAATTGGGCAAGTGCTTGCCCCTGCCCTGCTGCTGGTCCTTGTGGAGGTGGAAAGCGCACTAAGAGCACAGGCTGCCGCTTGGTCGCATAGGAGCAGAGGAGCGGCTGCTCGGCAGCATGGAGTCGTGCCAGGCTTCACCACAATTCATACTGTGTCAGTTTAATAAATGCACTACTTAAATTATGAAATTACAAAAGAAAAAAGAGAATGCACTTATTCAGACTCTTAATACATTAAAAATAAGGCATTAAAACTCTTGACTTTTTTTTTCTTCTTCCAGAATCAATAATGAACAGGAAGGGTTGTAGACATTAACAGTCATGGACATTCAAACTCTTATACATAAATTATCTTAGAAAAATGCACATAAGACTTGAATAATGTAAATACATTAATGCATTTAATAATTTAAACATTAAAGCGCAAGCAGGAATTTGAGGCAGAGGCTGTTCTGAGGAAAGGGATTGGTCCTAGAACGCATGTGTCCTAGGATCGATGGGTGATTTCCCCTTGAGACACCCTGGAAAGAGAGTGCCTGGCCGGCTGGTGTGGCCTCCTGTGCCAAGAATCCCTGGACATTCCTGAGCTCAGCTACTCCTAGTCCCTTATTTGAGGCTTTGTCTTCAGTTCTGAGTTCTTTAGTCCTGTGCCTCTACTTTGTTTGTTTGTTTGTTAGAAAATTAAATGCTTCCACTTAAAAGAACAATGACTTTTGAGAATGTCTTGGTTGGAAAACCAAACCAAATTAAAAAATTCTTCAGCCAGCTTGGTTGCTTGTGATTTGGGAATAAGGAAGTGGTTGCTTCTTACAATCAGTCAGCCATGTCTCAGTGGCTGTGGCTAGTGGGCTCAGGTTGCAACATTCTAATAGATTTGGAGACCGGATCCAATGGGACACAGAAATGATAGCTTGTATTAGCCCCCAGGTGTAGAGCATAACAGTGGGAGCCAGCCATGCCAGGAAGCAAAACAGGTACCATGTAGCTAGACCCAGTGGCCAGTGAGCATGCCTTGCTTTGATATGAGTGTTTAATCATTGAATAGTCGGATGTTACTATTTTCCTCCAAAATCTCATTTACAGTAGCAGAAACTCAATGAAATCTCGACAACACTATTTTGGCAGAATACTTAAGTGACCTGATTCCATTTTTGACATCCACACTGGGAAATAGGGAAGGACTGGGAGGCCAGGACTCTGTGCCTCAAGTTTTCATTTAAACCCCAGTGCTGTTGTCTGGTAGTTTGCCAGCCTGGTTTTATAGGCCAGATCACAGAAGAGAAACTGAAAGCCGTAGAAAGTGTGTTGTTACTAGATATATGTTCTGAGAACTTCTCTTCATGTGGAGGAGGTGTGTTTATTTGGTTTTATTTGGTCAATAGGGCAATGTCCCCACGGGTTTTCTACAGGACCCTTGAGAAACGATTACCAGATGATAGTGATAGAACATAACCTGTTTTCATATTGCCAAATCCGCGGGAGGCTTTTGCTGCCTTTCAAATCCTACCTGAAACGTTACCTGCGATCCTCTCGATGTGATCCAAACCTTGTCTGTTCTGGAATCTAGGACTGTTCGCCAACTGTTTCCAGTCCTTCTTGCAGCCATAGGCAGTCTGCTGTCCCTGCTAATGTGGTTACAAACCAGTGTTTAACCACTTTCAGGAGAGTGGGGCTGTAGGCTGAGCTGGCGTGGGCAGCACATGCAAACGGATCAGGCTATGCTGCCCGGGACAGCCAGAAGGAACACCAGTTCTTTAGAAACTGGGTGTCAGGCACTGGTTTAGAAAGGAGTGGTGTGGAGGATGGGTGAGGATCCACTGAAGAGTAATCCTTGGGCTGTGCTCAGATTCTCTTCTAGGCCTGGTGAACCATGGCTTTGCTTCACGAGCCCTTGTCTGCTTGTTTTGTTTTAAGGCAGCAGAGCCTTTCTAGCCAGTTTTATTTCAGTCTTGGGATAACTGTCAGTCCTAAGTCTGTTGTGTTTGCTTCTTTTTCAGAGTTTTCAAAGAATGGGCCCGCTCCCTCTGGGGGCTGTCAAGCCAGATCACTGGCCAGTTCTCCTGCCTGCACTCCACACTCATCCTATTAGAGGGAAGAAAGTGAGATGCGGGGAGCACCAAACCTGGGAGAATCAAATTCTCTTTGGAGTTTGCTGGTCACACCCAGGAAAGCTTCTTTTTCTTCCTTTAAATTCCAACAAATGTTTTATGGCTTAACCGCACAATTGGCTCGTGCCAGACTGGGCTGCGGCATGTTGAACTGGGCAGTGGAGGCGGGAGAACACCTTCGCTTCTGTTCTGGGTGCAGAGTGCTAGCTGCCATCAGGCAGTGATCAGATAGCACTGATCGGGGTCAGCTCACCCCTGTGGTATATCCTGCATGCAGATTTCCTTTGAAGAGAGAGGAGTCAGGTTCATTAATTAAAGGAGACTGGCTTGAGAGGCCTGTAATTAGAGGTGCTAGAAATCTGAATTTTAAGAGGGCTGTACAGCTGCGTTTTGAAAAATGTAGGGAGGTACTGAGAAGTACAGGTTGTGGGCAAGAATGTGGCTGAACCAGATTTGAGAGGTTCAGGTTTTGGCAGAATTCCCCTTTAAATTCATATTTATTCTTTCTTTCTTTTTTTTTTAATAGGAAGCTGAACCCGTGATTTTTTTTCTTTTTTTTTTTTTTTTAATGAAGGTTAAACCTTCATCAAAGGTGACAGAGAGGCTGGTATTGTCAGTCCGTGGAGGGCAGAGAGGAGTTGCTCTAAACTACAAAGGTGCTTAGTTTTTATAGAAGCAGGATGTCTTTGGGCCTGATGGATGCAGTGCTTCAAAACAATTAAACAATTTCTTTCTTGAAATGAGCAAGAGGAGCAGAGAGTAGAAACACAAATTGAACTCAGTGTAGAGAAAGAAGTCCTGGGCTTGGGCTCTGCAATCTTTGTCTCTACTTCTCTTCCTGAGAACAGTATTTTCCCCTCTGTCATAGGTCACTTTTGGGTGTGAACCCAGAAATTCTCAAACCTTTATGGAAAGTCCAGACCTGTCCCTTTTCTTTTTCATTTCCTCAGCTTTTTGTAGAGTGCCCTTTGCTTTGGGTGCTTTCTCTCCCGCTCCTTTAAACAAAATTTTTTCTGTGTGATTTATGATGGCCCCTTTCCCTTCTTGTCAAAAATCTGTATTTCAATCCAGGACTGTTTGTGTTTCTGTTAGTTAACCATGGCTAATTTGGGATGTAGACAGGAGTGGGGAGAGTTAGGTTTAGATGAGTAGAGGGTCTACTTCCTGCCTGTAACCCCCAAAAAGGAAAGAAGGACCTAGTGGTGGATGGGGATGAATACTGTGCATGCTGACTGCAGGCGTGGGGCCAGGGAGCATCCCTCTGCCTTCTTGGCTTTCTGTTCTTGGGAATATTGTAAACATCATCCCATTTCACAGCCTAAACCATAACAGATAACAAGTGTTCACAGGGACGTTCTGTATACTCTCCTTACATTCCTGTGTGCATATATCTTGGGAAACCTCCTAGTGGACCCATAAACTGTGGAACAGAACAGAAGTCTCTAGGACTCTCACTCGGTGCATTTACAATATGCAGATTGCAATTCAATTAGATTGAAACCTCCTCTATTTAGCAGAGTGGTTTTATGAAATAAATAATTTTTGAAGAAGGAGGCCTATGGTATATAATAAATATGTTTTTCCTTCACTTGCCAGCCTGGCGCTCCCTGCCTTCCAAACCTTTTCCCTGAAATGCTGATTCCCACGCAGGCAGTGTCTTTGCACTCTTTGCAGAAGAAATGCCTCTCCGTCACTTCCTGGCATAGAGATTTCCTCCTTGATTTACAGGGCTCAGCTTGTTATTGCTGGCCAAGGGGAGATGGTGTGAAGGTCCTTATGTCCTCTTTGTCCTCTCTTGGAGAAAGTGAGGGGTGTGTGTTTTCCTTTGTGCTTGTCTCTGTAGTGGTGGGTTCGAGTGCCCCCCTTCTGCCAAAAGGAGCCAGCCATGCTCCTGGTTTTCTCTTTACTCTCTTTACTACATATCATTCCAACAGGGGTGAATGATTTTGAAAGACTAATTTAGAATTTCAGGAAGAGTAGCACACCACCGAGCAGAGAGCTTCCCCCAAGACCCCCCTTTCCATTGTCCTCCCCTTCTCAGCCCAGCCGTGACAAACTGACAGATAATTAACTGATCAGGTCCTCCTATTAGGCGCGTCCTGACGCTGGAAGCTGCTCTGCTTTCTGCAGGTCGTTTAGCCGCTCTGTGCACATGGGTGGTGCTGCACTAAGTGGTCATAGCAGAGGGCAGTGAGTGCTTTGAGAAAAGCAAACAGAATGCTCTTTGGAAGAGAGAGTGCTTAAAAGGGAGAGAGGGGGCAGCAAGGTGCCCCGCTTGAAAGCACCTGGTGAAGATACTTGGACTTTTAGGGTTGCGATCCTGAATAGTACTGCCTGTCTCAGGGAATGGCGCTCTGGGTTTCTAATAGGATGCTTGATTGCAAAGAACATTTTGAAGGCCACTTAGTCCCAGGTCAGGCTGTGCATTAGGCACACTAATCCTTTGCCGTACATTGGACTGGAATTGCAAAATTGGAAGTATGCAGTCTGTTGTGTTTCAGCTCAGGTGTTGAGCATTTCTGTGCAGATGGTGCTCTGCCTGACTCACTTTCTCTCTCCTACCCAACTTTTCTTTTCCCATTGGAAAGCAATGTTCATTGTGAGCGTATTCTCTTCTACCTACCAGAGCTACTTTTATTTTGTTTGTTTATTTATTTTTATGTGGTGCTGGCGATTATGCCTCATGCATGCTAGGCAAGCACTCTACCACTGAGCCACAACCCCAGCCCCAGTGCTACTTTTAAAAATGACTTTTCTGTTTATCTCATGTGGTTACTTTTCTCATCTTTATGATTTGAAACATTAACATGCAGATAAATGTAGTAACATGTTGGGGCTACACACAGGCCCAGGTCCTTGGGCCTGGCATGTTGGAACAGAAAGAAACACCTAATTGCATCAAAGCCACTCTAAGTTCATGTATGTGGAGCCATCAAGCTGAAAGCATCCAGACAGCATCTGCTGTTATCAAATCACTCGTGAACCCAGCTAATTAAAATAGAGCTTCATTTTTCTGAACCATTGTTTGGCAGGAATTCGAAACGGGTCTAACCCAATTTCTGCGTGTTTATGAGCCTTTATTATATCAGAGGTACTTTTCTGTAAATGTACAGGGCAGCGTTAAATGAATTGATCCGCACAGTATCACTATAGTCGCTCTGTGGACTTGCTAATGATTTCTCTTCCAGCCTTCTGGTTTCCAGACATTTTCTTGAAGGCTTTATGTTTTCTTTTTCTGTCCTCTGCTCTCTGTATCCCCCCCCCCTTAAATTCTAAACTTAAAATTTTAACCTTTTTTCTTTCTTTTCATGGTACCCGGGGTCTTGCACATGCTAGGCAGGTGCTCCACCACTGAGCTATATCTTCAGCCCTTGGCCTTATTTTTTCTTTGAAAAAAGGAAAAATGTTCCCTTAATGAAATTTTCCTTTCCCTTTCTCTTTTTCATTTTCCTCCTCTCTTCCTGTTTTTTCTCTTCTTCTAGTGGATAAGATTTGTCTTTTCTTGTTTTCTTATGGTTTCTGTTCCCTCCTTTCCCTTTATTTTTCTTTCTTCATCTCTCCTCCCTTTTACATTTTCTGCCGTGTCTTTTCCTCTAACCTTCCCTTTCTTCATTTTCTCTTCTTTCAACCTCCTCCCATTTTTCCCAATAAAATGTATTGTTACCTTTGTCTGCACATGCAGATACAGATTAGGGCAGGAAGGGGGTGCCTGTGGAGCCAGAGCTCTCTGGCTGCTGCGAGATGATGTCAGCCGAGACTGCTTTTCTGAATTTGCTTGCATGTTTTATTTTGGGTTTTAAAAAGATTTTTTAAACCACGTCTACTCTAATTTGTAGTCTAATAATCCTACTTTGAAGATGAAAAGTGTTATATAAATGCTAACTAATTATTCCTTGTAATACTTTGGTGAGTCTCTAAGCAGTGCTAGTTCCATTTTACAGATGAGGAAGCAGAAACAGGAAAGGTAGGTAACCGACAGTCATTGGCGAAGTTGATGACTGAGTTAGAACCAAGGTCAGGTCACCTTTGGCTGTGATTCTTGATTATCTTATTGGATAAGATAAAGTGAACTCCAGTTCACTTTTCTCCATATAAGAATCACATATATTTAAGGTGAGAGTAAGAATACTATACCTGGGGCTGGTGTTGTGGCTCAGTGGTAGAGTGCTTGCTTAGTACTTGTGAGGCACTGGGTTCGATGCTCAGCACCACATAAAAAATAAATAAATAAATAAAATAAAGGTACTATGTCCACCTACAACTAAAAAATATTTAAAAAAAAATAAAGAATACTATACCTTTTCCCCCTTCTCTTTGTGTACTTTTAACCTTCTGAAATTTCATTTGCAGTCTTTAGTTGTTAAATGAATTTCTGGATAATTCTTGGGAAAGAAGAATGCCAAACCACTTATGGGCTGGTAAAACTCTGTCCATTACAGTCTCAAAGCAGAGTGCTCACTTTCTGTTTCCAGCAGCTTCCAGTAAGTGGGTCCACGTCACACGCGCTGCTGGCCCCAGTGACCATAGTGTTGTAGGAAGTGCTGCCATGTTTGATTGAATTTAGCCGCTCCGGAATGACGTGTACGTGAAGTCGTCTCATGCATTACTGTGGCCTTTATTATTGCTAATGCATCCTGACATTACAGGTAGCCTTGGCTCTCCCAGAAAGGGCAAGGCTGCTCTTAAAGAGCAGAATTCATGAAACTGTTGTATAGTGAGACCTGTGCTCACATTTCCTATACTAAGTAGACTAGGGAAGGTGCTTTTGTGGAAGAGACGCCTGTCCCAATTCCTCACCCAACATTGTTTCAGAAAGTGGATCAGTTGGTATTGTTCTTTTACAGAGGCCAGAGCCAATGGATAGAAGGTTCAGGAAACTAGATTTCAGTTCAGTTTAAAGAAGGACTCTTAGCTGAATGTGAGTGTGTGTCTGTAGTCTCAGCTGCTTGGGAGGCTAAGCCCAGGAGTCAGAGGCCAGCTTGGGTGACAGTGAGACCCAGTCTCAAAAAGCAAAAACAAACCAACCAAAAAGGGACTCCTGAAACGAGTCGGCAGTTTCGTAGTGAGTAAGGGAATGAGTTCCCTGTTCACTATAAGCATTCAAGCAGAGGCTTGATGAGCATTTGTCAGGGTTGTTGAAGAGGGGTGTCCTTGATCATGAGTGGGAGCCAGGTAGCCGCAGCTTGCTTTTGGCCTCTCTCCTTGTCCTAGATTGTGACAGCAAAAGCAGCATCTTTGCTTGCTCACTTTGACTTTGTAAGTGCCTAGTGTGCTGTGAGGACCCAGTGAATGCTCAGGAAGTATTCATTATTTAATCTTTTGCTTCCTGCTTCTTAATCTAACTTCAATGACAACTGTTCTTGTTCAGTTGAAGAAAACCGCCATCTCTGTCCCTCACCCCCACCCAGAATGAGTCATTCTGGATGGCCATGCTTTCTGAATGGCTGTTGAGATCCATATGAAAACAGAACAAAATAAAAACCCTTTAAAACTTTTGGGAATTACATAAAGTGGATTGTACACTTTCTTGCTTTATTTATTTATTTTTTTACCTTTTTTGTTATCAGGGATTGAACCCAGGGGTGCTTTACCACTGAGCCACATTTCTAGTCCTTTTTATTTTCTATTTATTTTTAAAATATTTTTGTTTTCTATTAGGTTTTTTAAAAGTTTTTTAAGGGGGGTAGTTGTAGATGGACAGAATGCCTTTATTTGTTTGTTTTTATGTGGTGCTAAGAATCAAACCCAGTGCCTTACACATGCTCGGCAAGTGCTGTGCCAGTGCTCTGCCGCTGAGCTACAGCCCCAGCCCTTTATTTATCGTTTTGAGACAGGGTCTCACCAAGTTGCTGAGGCTGGCCTTGAACTTGCGATCCTCCTGCCTCGGCCTCAGGAGTTACTGGGATTACAGGCTTGCGCCACGGTGCCCAGCCACCATGATTTTAGATGTAAATGTTTATATTGTATTGTAAGTGTGAATGTTTTCAAAACCTGTTGAAATATAGATATGTTGTATATTTGCCCGTACTCTAAAATGACTCTACTGATGTTAAATGACCCCAAACTAATAAGCTTTTTGAATTTTTTGTTTGCTTTTCATAGTTGTTTCTCTCTTGACATTTGCTGTTAGCCTTTTTTGCTCTCATGTCTTTGTTCTTAAGTGTCCCTGTACTAGCTGGCTCCTTTCTCATTTGCAGCTTTTAATCTTCTGTGTTTGGACACCAGATAACTAAGCTTGTATATAAAATAAATAGTGTGAATAAAGCTTTGCTATGTATAAAGTATATGGAATTTGTAATACTCCCCCGTTTTTTGGCGTGTGTGGCAGTGATTTCTTCTCCCTTTCCTTCTATTCTTCCCTCTTTCAGCTGATTTTTTTCTCGTTTTTAATTGAGCGTGAGCTTGGAGAGCCAAGCTCTGGAAAAGTTGGATCTTCCTTGACCTAATCCCATATTTCTGGGCTACATACCATGGACTGCCTGGCAGAATCAACTTAGAAATTATAAAATGGTACAGCCAGGGAGCCCTGAAGGTCATCTGTTTAACCATGTCACAGAAGAGAAGGAATTTGAGGCATAGATAGGAGTGTGAGAGGCCAAGTTTCATGACATGTTAGTGTCAGGATCAGACTCAGTATTTGGGTTTCTTGAGACCCAGCCGGGTTTCTTGAGACCCAGCTGGCTTTCTGTCCTACATCAGTTCTGTTCCTACTGATTTTGAACGTAATATGTGTAAACGAGGAAATGTAGATGTTTGCATAAGGTTAAAAAAAAAATCATGGAGAAAAATTCTTTGCTGGCTCACAAGCAGTTTTAGAATTAAAGTACATAAACCAAAGAGGCTTCTATTTGTGACTGCGTTCGGCTGTTTGCTCTCCAGGCTGGTGTCGTTATTGCAGAAGAAGCTTTAATCCTCTCATTCAAATTTACAAGAAATGCTGTTTCCTTTTAGTTTTAAAAAAAAAAAAAAAGTCCAAGACAGCATTTGATTTGAGGAACAAAAAGTCTAGAAAATGTATCCGGGAGTCCTCGTCAATTTGGGGCATAATGAAATATAAAAAATACTCAATAAAAGCTCCTTTATTACTTTAACTGTTTAAATGTGGAGTTTTTAGCCATCAGGTTAATGTTTTGGTATCATCTTTTTATTTGATTGTGAGCACTTTTCCAGGTAGCTCTGCCACTCGAGCGCTAATCAGATCCCACAGATGAGTGTGCCAGCCGCAGCCTGACATCACCACGCTCTTGCTTCCACATTATTTTATTTGTCTTTCCTGTAAAAGTTAATAACTCCGTGTCCATGTGTGTAAACAGGCGAGAAGAGCGAGAAAGGACAAGGAGCAGAAAACGATAAGGCCGTGCTCAGGAAGCTTGTGCTAAATCAAGGACGTTAGGGATTTTTGTAACTTCCAAGTGTCTCCCCCTGTGAGTGGGTGTGGGGACCAAGAAGGTTGCAGGGCAAGATGGTGGTTCGTCACCTTTTTGATAACAAAAGTGAACTTCTCTGTGTTGCCCAGAGCTGGATGAGTTTGAGATGAGTTATCCTTCATTTAGAGGAGTGGGACGCAGAAGCTCAGTAGAACTGATTGGTTTAATGGTGAAAGTTGTATAGATTTTGTGTTAGTTTTAAGTATGTCACCTGCTCACTCCCGCAGTTGGCAGAGTCCTTTTCATCTTTCCATTGTCGGTAGGATGCAGGGTCTCAGTGCCAAGATGGCCCCGGCTTCCGTGGAATCATTTATATTTTAAAGTGCATGTTTGTTTATTGGTAGCTGTGGTTGTTACTAACAAGAATGTTGATGGTGTTTCGTGGAAGGTTGCTGAATGGTCCAAAACCATGAGGACTATTCCTGTGTGTGATGGATTTCCTTGCTGAGCTGAAAATTTCTAAATTGAGGTTTACGAGAGGAGCTGCTGATTTGTTATCTCTTGACTGAGTTTTTCTTCCAAATTTGTACCTTGGTATTAATGATGTACTCTGTGGGTGCAAATCTTTTTTTTTTCTTTTTTCTTTTTTTGTACTGGGGATTGAACCAGGGCCGTCAACCACCGAGTTACATCTCCAGCCCTTTTTATTTTTTATTTTGAGACAGGGTCTTGTTAAGTTGCTGAGGCCCTCACTGAATTCCTGAGGCTGGCCTTGAACTTGTGATTCTCTTGCCTCAGCCTCCCAAGTCCTTGGGATTACAGGTGTGTGCCACCACACCTAGCTGTGGGTACAATTTTTAACTGTGGATATGAGAACCTGTTCCACAGTCCTTATTTCAGTGCTTCTGAAAGATGTGTTAAAAAAAAACCCAGCATTTTCTTCATCTGCATTAGAGGCTTAGCTTGTCTTCTCTGGGTTACATACTTTATGTTGATAAGTTACTTCTGAAATTGGCTACAGAGGTGAGATCTACATTAGTGACCCCTTTCTTAGAAAATAAAAGGTGGTCGCTGACTTGTTTCATATGGATGTGAGGCACACCTGATGTCTGTCACCCTACTTGCTGCCAGAGTTGGTTCCACTGTTCATCCTGGCCCAGTGGAGAGCTTGTTCCTCTGAGCTCCCCAGGCTCATGTGCTTGCTTGTTGAAGAGGATGACTTTCCTCTGAGAGGAGCTGATTGCATTTGAACATTTGGATAGTAACAGTTTCTAATCCCTATCATTTTACTGTCAGTTTGAAGGTTTTTAAAATATGCCAGCTTACACTATTATGAATCATGCCCTTGGGACTCATACTTGTATTTTTTTCCTTATGCCATAAAATTAGGACTAACTAGGTGGCTTTCTGTTGGCAGTAGACCTGAGTTGTTTACGTTCTTCTGTTTCCTTGTAGATCTAAAGTGATCTTTAGGTACTCACATTTGTCATCTCAAATTTCCTTGCTACCTTTTGGATCTGAACCATTTCTAGGCTATGAGTGGTTCAAATTTTTTTTTTTTTTTTTGGTATCAGGGATAGAATTCAGGGCACTCGACCCCTGAGCCACATCCCCAGCCCTATTTTGTGTATTTAGAGACAGGGTCTCACTGAGTTGCCTAGTGCCTCTCTTTTGCTGAGGCTGGCTTTGAACTCGCTATCCTGCCTCAGCCTCCCAGACTGCTGGGTTTACAGGTATGAGCCACTTCGCCTGGCTTGGTTCTTTTTTTTTTTTTTTTTGGTTCTTTTTTTTTTTTTTTTTTTTTTCATATTTAAATTTATTTGTTAATCTTTAGTTTTTCTCTGGTTTTCTTATGGGATATCTGGTAGGAGTGCTTGTGAATGACCCCTCAGAGGTTTTAGTTTTGTGCCACCTGTAGGTAACAGTAGGGCAGATATCTTGGTCTGGAGCTTATCTTCCTTGGAATTCAGGACCTCATCTTGCCCTATTAGCAGAAGGTGCCAGGCCCTCAAGAGAGGGGACCTCCATACATTCTGGAGGTCATTTGTTCAGTGTCTGGCCTCTGTAATGACTCGATGCTTGAGGTGACTGCTGTCCAGGACACTGCTGTTCTTTATTCCCTTTCTAATCATCCCATAGTTCAATCGTGTAAGACTTAGGGGGTCACCAGTCTCTTTCTGGGCCTGACTTCAAAAAGAAGTCAGTACTCCAGTTCCGGGAGTGGAGAAGTAACTTTCAGAAGGCATAAAATTCTGCCAGTGGTGAAGAGAAAGAGCCTAAGAATGAGGGGCAGTGGTATCATTTCATTAGAAAGGTCTTGGGGACTGTATGCTACATATTTTTAGCGTTGGAGTCACCAGCCACCGTCACTGTGTGAGCTCACAGTTCTCCTAGGGAGCATCTTGGACACTGAGTCATTACATTCCTTTGGAGTGATTCAACTCAACAGCTTGACACCTTCATTAATTTTACAACACGAAGCTCTGTGCTCTCTGCTTCCTCTTTAACAGTGCAGGGAAATTAGAGGAATATTGAAAATATAAAACCAAGGGAAACTGGAGGAAGGAGCAGTCAGAGAGCTGCCGGAAAACACTGTTAGGAAATTGAGCTTCTTGCCTTTCCTTGGTACCTCTTGGGACAGAGCACCCAACTCTTGCCACTCGACTCTGGCATATAAACCTTTTATTTCTGTTCCTGGCACACTGGCTGAAACTCCGGCTTACAGCCAGCTCGTTTGCCTTCTCTATGGAGGTCACTGCTACTGTGATCCGTGTGTAATGGCATTTTCCTCCTCTTTTCAGTATGGAGGCTATTACAGTTTCTTCTCTAAACAGGACTTCAAACAATTTGCTGCCAGTTGGATTTCAAAGCCAAGGAAAAGGCAAATGTCATCCTTTTTTTTCTCCCCTCTTTGGGTAACTGCTTTGTTGGTTGCATCAAAAATTAGAGGGACTGCTATCTAAATTCAGGTGGGGATGCATGGGGACAAGGCATTTAAATTTGCTTTTCTTTCTCTCTGAAGGAGAAAATCCTTTTCCTTCTCAACCTTTCCTAAAAGGGAACTTTGATCTTGTCAACCCAGAAGCAGGGGTTTTCATTTCCTCTACAGCAAACACGTATTCTCCAGCTCTTCTGCAGGGAAGGTGCAGTAGAGCACCCTTCTGCAGCTCTGCCTGGTAAGCCCTTTGGGCTGGAATGTGGCACCCCAAGTGCTTGGCTGGGTGAGAAAACCTCTCCAAAGACATCCTTCCGTCCCTAAGATCATCATCACTTGATATTAAATAGTGCGTAGTGGTTTAAGAAGCTTTTTATTTCCACATACATTTCTGCAAGAACTACTTCAATAAAATAGCAAAACAATGACATTCTGGCAAGCTGTTCATGCAATATTTTTAACTAGGGCCAAGGAAAAAATTTAGATGGCAGAGATATTTCACTCTGAAAGGTAGTTTTTGTGCATGTGAAGTTGCCACTTTTCATAAAGGCTTTTACTTCATATATCAATGTGTTTTAAGAGAGACTAGGGTCAATAATGCATGCTTTAGAATTCCCTAAATACAGATTTACACAATAGACCCTAAAATATATTATGTTCTATCATGTCAACTCTTGTGCACTTCTACCAGAGGTATTTTATTTCTTTATATGAAAAACAAAAGGACAGAGGAAAGTAAAACAAAGGAAATTAGGGCCCACAAGCTTAATTAGTATAGGGTTGTAACCCAAATCAACAATGGGAAGGACACAATGACCAAAACCAGGAAATTCCAGTTGAAAGAGAGGCGCTTTCCTTTAACTCCTTGTGTGCCACACACTTTCGAACTCACTCCTCCCCAGGTGCAGGGCTAGCTCAAGTGCAACTCACTGCCTTTAATTTTGAACTTTTGGTTTCTGTAGATAAAATGTAAATGGAACATACCTCTGTGTGTGTGTGTGTGTGTGTGTGTGTTGTGTGTGCATACTTGTGTGTTAATGTAGATAAATGGGCTAAAAAGTACCTCTTGATTTTGTAACCCTCAGAGAAGGGGAAAGAGTAACAAAAAAAAAAATCCTGTCACTGTCATCTGTTCACTTTTAATGAGCAATTTTAAAAAATTGAAAATAAAAGAGGAAAATGAATAGGTGTTGAACCAGCCCGTGATATGTAAATGCCAACTAGTA
Source organism: Xerus rutilus (assembly GCA_028644305.1). Lineage (NCBI taxonomy): Eukaryota > Metazoa > Chordata > Mammalia > Rodentia > Sciuridae > Xerus > Xerus rutilus. The sequence goes on from CM053400.1 coordinate 6,496,943, forward strand.
ATTACCTAAAACCTCAATTTTCATTCTGTTTCATCTTGCAAAACATTTCATTTTCCCTGAGTGAAAACACTTAATTTGGGCTGTGTGAGTTAGCGGAGCGGCCGCCTCTGGCCTGTGCCTCCGCTGGCTCCGGCTAGGGGGCACTTTGGCTCTGTGCTTGGGCTGCCTGAGCTGCTTGTCCACCTCAAGGTTATTCCCCTCTTGTCGTTCCAGTGGTTTTGCTCTGAGTGCGCTGTGTTGCCCCCTCCCACTGGTCTGTTTTCAGGGAACCCATTCCTCTCTGTCCTTGCAGAGGACCATTTGAATTTTTGGCTGGCCAACCTCGAATACTCACTTTCCCTTCCTACCTGACTGAGACCCTGGGCTTCCCTGAGTTGGATTTCACACTCTGAGAGTTGTTTTCTGGAAGCTCCCTTCCCTCTTTAAGGTTTCAGACAGTCGTCTCTGTTCACTTATTGCTGCTGCTCTTTATTCTTTTGATTTTGGTGGCTGGGGCAGCACTTCTCAATTGAAGCCCACACATGCTTGCCCTTCTGTCACACTCAGAGTGTGATTCAACATTTCCTTCCTTTTGCACAGTCACAGAGTTTTCTTCTGCTTTCATTTAGGATCTGTCACTTTTTGGATGTATTTGTGCAGCATCTTAGAATGTGACTTGTGACTGCCCCTGATTCCTTTCCTCCCCAGCCTATTCCCCCGCTAAAAAGACTGTGTGTAGAATTCAGAAAGAACGGAAGCCCTGGGTTGTGAATGGTAGATCAGAGAGGAAGCTGGATGTAGAAAACCCAGAATTCTGTTGTCCTAGGACCTTGGATCTGAGTGCTCTGCCTGGAATCTCAGGGAATGCGGGCTCTTTAGTGAGATATATAGCTTCATAATTAGCCCGTTGCATTTTTCACAAGTGCTGGCATCAGCGTTCTACGATGTGTTTCTCTGATTAACAGCTGCTTTGCAACTATTTCCTTGTGCCACCGATGACCATATTTGTCAAGGAACTCCTGACAGAGTACTGATTTCTTACTAAAATGCAGCATTTTTGCTTCAAGAGGGGTCTCTGCTTCTCAGCACTGTATGGCTTTTAAAGTCAGCCCTTGTTAAAACTCGAGTTGGCTTTGGTCTAACGCTTGTTAACAGGATTCTGGGTATCTACTTTAGAGCAGGAGCGGAGGAACCTTTCACAGGCAATTTAATCTTGTGAGCAGCGCGTGGTCGCAGCGCTGGAGTGGGGTATCAGGCCTGCATCTCGGTCATTTTCCCTTGCCCTCTAGTTGAGCTCTCTCTGGGTTAAAAAGGACTTGGCTCTGGTTGTTAGTGTCATTAATTTTTGAATATTTTTAATGTTTTAAAATGGTTAATGAATGCTCATATTTTAGGAGATAGATGTGTATGGAGTACACAGGAGTGCTGGAATTGGTGGCATTCCAAATAAGTGTCACTGGAGACAATGCATCAGGTTTACATGTCAGGTGCAAAGTGCTAAGGCTCCCTCAAACCCCAGGTTTGTTATTAGGCAGGCTCTGTTCTCCTGTCCCCCTTATGCAGAAAATAAAGTGTGTGCTCTGAAGATTACAACGTGCAGGTCTTTTGTAGGAGAATGGAAAACACATAGGAAACATCTCTTCAGTAAAGACTGTCAGGAACCTGGATTCTTCCCACCAGGGATTACCTATCCCACACAATGCATTTAACAGTGCATAGTTCGTAGCAGATAACCCCTGAGTATACTGTACTGCATTGATTTATACAGTTACAAATCCTGGTCTCTCAAACACAAATCTCTCTCAATTGGCCAGTCATCTTGAATCCAAAGGTGTTTTTCAACCTAAAGTCTCCCCTTTCTAGACTGCTCACAGGGACTCCAGTGTAACCATTGTTACAGACTGCAAAGACATTTTACTCCTCTCCTTTGCACCTCAGTCTTTCCTCTACCTTTAAAGTGATAAACAGTATAAATTACCAAATTTCCCTAAAATTGTGGAGTCTGTGGAGGCAGGGTTGTCTTATTTTGCTTCGGGGGCAGGAGGATAGACATCAGGGCTAGAGGGGTTGTGGGAGTGGGGAACTTTGCTTCTATTTTCTTCTGAGTTCTTTTTATTTTTGTTAAACTAGCTACGGGTAACTCGATGTGCACTCGTTAAGAACAGCCTTGCAAGAGAAGGGGAAGGAAAGCCGATTCCATGTTTATCAGGGACTCCACAGCAAGTAGCTGTACAATGGCATCAGCTTTGCACCAGAATTTCTCCTGGCTTGCTGCAGTCCCACAACATGTGCAGTAAAGTTCCTGTCTCCATTTTACATCTTTGACATTGAGGCGGAAGATTTGGCCTGAATTTATGTAATTTAGTTGGGCACAAATATAACCCATGAATAGTCATATTCATCATCTAATTAGAAAATCAAATGATAATACGGGACAGGCTGCAGGCACCCCATCATTGAATCCAACAAAAGTGTGTTGTGTGTGTTGGACCTCTGCAGAGGAAAGTCGGTTGAATTGCTTTATGAAGTTAATGAAAAGTGTCCAACAATAGGTGGGTGAAAGGCCCAAAGCAGTATCCTGCCAGTTATTCAGTGGGTGAAGATCTTAGCTTTATGGGTAAGGAGTTTTGGGAAATCTTTTACTATTGATGTATGAGTCACAGGGCTATAAAATTCTAGATTGGACAGGTCCTTCCCCGCTGTTACAGCCCCACTCTTGTGTGTTGGGGGGGGGACGGGGGAGTGAAGAGTAGCTGGAGGAGTAGTTAGTGAAGAGAGGAGAGAGGTTTTGGATGTTCATGCTTGCATGTAGCTGCTTATCTGGTATCTTTCTTATTCAGCACATTATGTAGAGGCTATTAGTTTGGGTGCTTTATATTTTTGCATCTGGTATAGTGATATCCATGCTGTTAAATATGTGATTTGCCTGTCGCCTGCATTTTCAAAGATCAAGAGGAACATAAACAAGTCCCAAATACACTTTATGTAGGTGTTTGGCAGTATTATTTTATATGACTTGAAATTAGTGAATGGAAACTTTAAAAGAAATTGTTCATATTTTTGCAACTTTGAAGTGTGCTGGGACTTTGTCAAATTCCCGTTAAAATAAATACGTCAATTTCATCTCCCTTCCAAATTCATTTATCTTGCTTTTTTAAAAGGTGTTTTCTACTTTACCTGATGTTTAAATTGGATTCGCTCGTTTATGCTGTTCTTTGCTATATCCCCCACGTTTTTCTTAAATGAATTACTAATGACAGAGCACTCCATCATTCCCTCTCTGCAGCCACTTTAAGGAAAGCATGGTGATCTAAACCTTTTAACCTATTAAAGATGATTTTTCCCAATTGAATCAGACCCACCACAGGTGTAATAACTAATCATTTAAACTACACCTGCTATTATGTATTTTTAAGCCATTATGCGTGTTGGATAGATGATAATTCATGTTTATTGCATTGTCCGATGGATCCGTTTTGCCTACACTAGGCTGATTAATGTATTTAAAGAAATAAGAGATGCAATTTTTAAAAAAAAAATTGATGGAATGCGCCAAGCACTGCATTGAGTGCACCATTAAACCCATCAGAACTTTGCTCTCTGACCAGAAATGCATATACCAAGGACTATATTAAAAAAGCAAGGTGAAACCTGTGCATTTTAGTAGTGGGGTTCTGTTTTCTTTCTGTCATGGGAAATTTTGGGAGGATGCAGGAGAGGGTGAATGATGAAGCTGTGCTGTTTGTACCTCCTGCCTGAGACCTGTTCATCCACATTTCCTCTGACACCTGGTACACACATCACAGCCGCAGAGACTGCCGCATGATACCAATACTGTCATTTTCTTGTGTGTTGAAGGTGCATTTTTTTTCTCCAGGTGAAGAACAATTATCCCTGAGCCATCTGAGCAGTGCAGATTGGTGTTGACCCCACGGGGCCTGTGATGTGTACCTGTCCCTTTTCTTTATAGAGCATGGGTCTCTCTTCCTTTGTTTTTTTCCTGCCCCCGCCTTTGTCTCCTCCTGTCCTATGGCCTCCCCCTTTCTCTTTCCTTCCTTATTCCTTTCCTTTTGTCTCTTCTCTTTCCTTTCGTCCTCTTTTGTCCTCCTCCCATCTCTTCATTAAAATGAGTCACTATTATAGATGTTGTTAGATTTTGCTTGATTTTGGTGTAACCTGAGGCGATCTGGTTGAGGGGCTGAGGGGTGAGCATTTAACTTTGGGGTTCTAGAAGGTCAAGCATTGATTTTTATTTAGTCCAGAACTGTCTGGTTGTTTTTGCCATTTGTGAACATGTTCAGTAAAGTTGGCGATGTTGGAGGACAGATCAGAACTGTAGGGAGATGGGTGTGGCTGTCAAGGAACGCTAGTGTGTCTTATGGATGACAGGCCCAGGTGAGGCAGGAAGGTCAGGACATTGAGCTCCTCCTTTAAGTAGAAGTCTAGGGTGAGCTTCCCACAGAGAGGTTACAGGAAAATAAGGGCACTTCCCTGGCTCCCCTCCCTTCTGATTACCTTCCTATCTTTTGTTCTGTCTAGTCTCAGGATTAAATTTCTTTAAAATAGGGGAAGGAGATGATGTATAACTTGAATTTTGTTTGTAGTTACAGTGCTGTTTGCGTTGCGTACAGTTGCTCTCGTATTTTTAAGGATCATAGAAAACTTCTTTATATCTGGCTCTTGAGAAGTGTTTTCTTTCAAAGACTTAAAAGAGAACTATAGGGCTTGTTGGCTTTACCTATAACTGGAGACCATTATTCTTTTGGTTTTGACGAGGTGTACAGAGCCAGTCATTCAAAACAGCCCCCTTTCTACCTGGGGCAGGTTGCTGCTTCCCATTCCTAGGACTCGTGTCTGCGCTGGGGAGCAGAAGACTGCATGTGAACGCTGCCTCAACAGTGCAGAGTGGCAGTGGAGGCTAACGCCTGTAGGGATCTCCTTTCTACCCCCTACTTGGCTTATTGGTAGATAAGAAGATTTCATTAAATCATATTCATTACCAGAGGTAGGTAGACGATCTGTTAGTCTGCCAGCATTTAGCCAGGGAACCCCAAATTTTGCCCTTTGACAGCTCTTCAGAATTCAGCTGCGCTGCATAGGAGGGCCTGGTGTGGCAGCCATGTGTGTCATCTCTTATACAGTCTTCTCTGGCTGGCAGGCGCACAGCACTTTGTTAGGCTCTGTACAGAGAGCATGGACTCACTCCCTGCTCACTTCCAGTGTGGCTGGGGAGGCAGCCTGATATTTGAAGACAGTGTCATCGCACCTTCGGTTATGTGCACACACCACAGCATTGAGGAAGTAGAAGAGGGAGATGAGAGAGAGCTTGCTTATTTAGGGAAGGCTCTGAGGAGTCAGAACAGGCTCTGGAAGGACTGCTGGTGTGTGTGAGTAGGGGGCTCAAAGACAGAGATGGGACAGGAAGGACTTCCAGAAAGAGGGCGCGCATGGCACAAGGGTAGTGACTGGGTGAGTGGCCAAAAAACCCCCAGCTTGAACAGGGAAGACAGGAAGGACTCACTGCAGGTCTGAGAATGTAGGCTGAGGGGTTAGATTTGATCACTGAGATGCAGGAGGACATGGGAATGACCTGATCTTATATTTAGGTCAATTTTAACTCTAAGAAATGGCTAGTTATACATTTGATGAGAGTCATATACTTGTTTCTGTGGCCCTAGGAACTTTAGGATTTTCATTTTGAAATTCAGACTGTTGAAGTTAACTCTTCTGTTTTATCTCCCCCACCAGATTGCCACAGCAGTGAAGTTTCTACAGAATTCCCGGGTTCGCCAGAGTCCACTTGCGACCAGGAGAGCGTTCCTTAAGAAGAAAGGTACAGGTTTCCCCAGCCATTTGGAGTGACCTGTGGAGAGGGGCTGAGGATGGGGCAGGTGGAAGCGGGTGCTGCGTAGATGAAGGCGCTCAGCCTGCCCGGGCTGTCCTCTTGTGTAAGCCTGGGGAGTGAGTGTGAGGCGACCCCCTTGGGGAATGCAGGATTCGTTCCTAACAATGGAGGAAAGAGGTTACGTGATTTGGTTAATTAAGTACCAGCTATAATGCCATGGTCATCATGGCAAAAGGAGCCTTCCATAGCAGAATTGGTCTATTGAGTAAGATTGGAGGACTTCTGCTTTCTGGTCCCTTCTTCTGTCAGCAACCCTGGCTGCAGAATACTGGCTCTAGGAGGCCAGCTGCTTCAGTAAGGAATGAGGAAGACACAAGTGAAGGACAAGGGGAACAAGTTGACTGAACAAGGTCAGGTTAAGGTCAAGCTCTGGGTCAGTCTGATTTGCGGATTGAAGTGGTAAATTACTGGTTTTATGGTACTTCTGTAAGCAGGAATAAAATGGATACTGACATATTCAATATTGTCTGAAGCAGACAGAATCTATTCTGGTTTTGTTGGAATTTAGGATATTTTTCTTTTTTTGTGAAATGAAAACAACCAACCAACCAAAAAAGAAACTGGAATTTTCATTCTTGGAATATTTAATTTTCTGGAAATCTAGGAAATTGTTTAAAGGCCTTTATGTAACATAAGAGGGGAAAAGTAAGCCTCTCCCTTTTCCTAAAAAGACCTCTTTTTTTCTTTAAAAGCTAGAGTGTTGGCCTCAAAATTCTGATATGTCAGTCATTTTTGCCTGGAATAGACAATTGGGTATTTTGTTGACATTTCCTGGGGTGAGTCCATGATGTCCCATTGAAGTGGTGCTGTAAGATCCTGCTGATCCTGTTGCCTGATCACAGCCGAAGGCCTGCTCACAAGGTTTGGGCACAGTAAGCCCAAATGTCTCATTCATAGGAGACTGCTTACCGGCAGCCCCAGAGCCGGGTCCCTGTGACAGAGTTGGTGGGGGCGCTGTGTGTTCTCTGGCTGCGTCTCGCTTACCCCGTCATTAGGAGATTATTAAAATTTGGAGTGTGCTGGCTGGCCTCTCCACTCGGCAAGCATCATGCCATAAAAGAGTTTTTCCTTGAAATACGTGTACCTATGGGGAGTAATTAATCATAAAAGCTTAGGGATTTCAGCTCTCTCATCAAAGCATTGAAGCGGGGGAAAGCTGAGCCTAAAAGCTGAGCTGATTACCCGGGGTAACCTGAGACAAAATCTATGGTTGCCCAGAGATCCTTAGCCCAGTATATTGTGCAATATTATAACTGTCTGATCTTCTCTTCCACCGACAATGACCAGTTAGTCCTCATTTTCTCTCAAACGCAGCTGGGTTAGAATTTCATTTGCAGAAGGTATTTAGAGCAATTTAGAGACAAATGTCTCTGGTGTTTGCTCGGCACTTCCCCACCGCAGGCTTTGCTGAGCAGTTTTAGTATCAGGAGCTCCATCTAATCTGTTTAATTTTAATAAATCCCTGACTGGGAGAGAGAAAGAAAGAGAGAAACTGTGGACCAAATAATACTTCTTTTGAGTCACTTGGCGCGTAATTACTGTAGAGAGGAAACCGTTTGGTGCAATTATTATTTGTTGCTCTTAAAAAAAAAAAAAAACAAACCCAACTGATTAATTAATCAATCTACGCAAGGATGAGTGGCCACCCTGTGCCACGCCCTGTTCTCTCTCACTAAGGATAGACTGAGAACAGAACAGATAAAATTAGCAACTCTATCCTTGCAGAGCTTCAGTTCTGAGACAGGCAGTGAACAAATGGAATAGCGAAGTCCCCAGGAGATCAAATGGAAGTGCCAGGGAGAGAGAAAGCAGGGAGTGTGGGGATGAAGGATGCCAGGGCTGGTGTGGGATGGTCACACAGAGCACCTGTCGGATCCCTCCAAGAGGGTAGTGTGTGAGCAGGGACCTGAGGGAGATGAGTATAGTTGATGGAGCGGACCCTAATTTGGCTTTTAGAATTTTGGGAACCCTGAGAAGCTACCCTACCCTTCTTTCTCTAAAGAGAGCCATAGGAGTTTATCCCTGTACTTAAACCCAGAATCACTGAAGCTAATCACCCATCTCCATTGTCCTCCAAAATGCTGCTTCAGTTGGTAATTATCCATTTCCGAGTCGAATCCCAATTGGGTAAGTTCTGGCAGGACCCTTTCTGGGCAGAGAATTCCAAGATTTGATTGGCGTCTGGGGAAGAAAAGCCCCTCTGTGGGTTTAAACTTCACTTTTTTAATTTCCGCCGTTCCTTGGGTCAGGCTTACATGATCAGCACAGCATAGCACTATCTGATGGGGGATGAGGGAGGAGCAGCTACCCTGTCCCTAACAGTAGTTGTAGAAAGGAAGAGAGTTGGCTTGCTCCTTGTCAGGGGCAGCAGGGACCAAGGTTCTGGCATCACCACTCTAGGTCTCCCTGCAGGATCATTGCTGTGGTGGGTTTGGGCACTGGCTTTGGGAGAGCTCTCAGCTACTGTAGTCTTGGCTTTTCCTAGCAAATGTCACTTCAGGGAATTGCAGTAGAGCACTGACTTGAATTATAATCTTGACTTTCTTTTTTTTAATAAACATCTCTGTCCTGAAAAGGCAAATCCAATTTTGTTTTTCTTTTAATATTATTTAATATTTAATATAGAAATTGAGGTCCCTGTAGTGCATGTCAGTTAGTGGAAAATGAGGGTTACTTTAGGCGCATCAGCTGAGTTTGTTTTATTGTGAAACCGCAGTGCAGCGTGGAGCAGGGCTGCAGTCGGCCTCTGTTACTGACAGGTTAAGTGTTGTGCTTTCTGACTGGGGGTTTGTGGAGTGGGGGTGAGTGAGCTAGGGATGGAAAAGCATTGACTTGCAAAGGTCTGTCTTATTTTGTTTTGGGCTTTTTTTGTTTTGAGATCTCTCTGGGATGCCTTAAAGTTTGAATGTGGAGTCATTAATGAGAAACATGAAGTTATTAGAATCATTTATCATTTTCTTTGAAGTTTGTACTGCCATTTTGTGTAATTTACAGCATTTCTTCCTTTTATCAGAAATTTTTTGGATGAAAGAGAAAAGCAGCTGTTCACCTTCAGAGTGTTAGAATGAATGTGTTTGTTTTCCTTTCAGCCACTCGATTCTGCAGATGATACATCAACTGCCGAGTCAGCCACACATGATGACTGGGGTGTGTGGGGTTTAAGCCCTCACAGAACTGGTCTATATATAGAAGCAGTTCTTGTTGGCATGCGTATCTGGGGCTTTAAGCAGGTTGCAGTCTAGGAGGCCAGAGGAACTTAACAACAGCAATAGGATCAGTCCAGGAAGTTAGAAGCTTGGAAGTGGTTGTCAATAGGCTTATATTGATTTGACACCCTGTCCAACCCCAAAATGTTTGGAGGCAGTGTTTCCAAACTTGTTGAGCAGGCTGAGTACTAGGTAGGTTAAGGCGACGTGTAGGTGGGCCAAAGGAAGATGGGGTGAGGAGGAGATGGTGTGATCTGTTGACTAGCATATCACTCAGAGAGCAAGCTTCTAGCACAGGGTGAGCATTGCACACATTTCCTGCAGAAGCTTATGGAGTGGGGCCGGGCGGTGTTGGCTGACACTTTGATTTAGTGTGCCTTTTTTTTTTTTTTTTTTTGGTACTGGGGATTGAACTCAGGGGCACTCGACCACTGAGCCACATCCCCAGCCCTATTTTGTGTTTTATTTAGAGATAGGGTCTCATTGAGTTGCTTAGTGCCTCGCCATTGCTGAGGCTGGCTTTGAACTCGTGATTGTCCTGTTTTCAGCCTCCCAAAGTGCTGGGATTACAGGTGTGCACCACCATGCCCGGCCGTTGTGCCCTTCTGAAGTTTGAGTGAAGGGATTTTTTTCTCTTTCATCTAATAAATAGTCCTGCAGTACAGGGTGAGGGTAGGGGAGAAAAACTAAACAAATAAAACACACCACCATACTTTCTCATACTAAAAGGTGAAACTAGATCTTAATCTTTCTTCTGTTCCTGGAAGCGGAACCCAGTAGCAAAACTGCCTCCTTGCTGGAAATGAACTTGAGAAAGAAACCTGATGGTCTCAACCTTGGTAGTAGGGTAGAGGTGAAGGGCTTCTCTCACTGGAGTATTTTAAGGGGGAGTAAATTCTTACACAGATTTCAATTTAACTCTCTTTTATTACTTTTCTTCTTCTTCTTCTTCTTTTTTTTTTTTTATCATTTACGTCCATTTCATGAGGTAGTTTGCATGTCCTTGAATGGAATCTCGTTACCATGAAAGCTTTTTTAGCATTGATTTCATAACAGTCTTAATTTAATAGCTCCGTCATTACTGAGAAGCTCTGGGAGTGGGGCCCTGGCTTTCCAGGTCACTGACCTTTTAATTACAAACCTTGTTCTGATGGCCAGGTTATCGACTGGACAGCTCCCAGCTTGTGCCCCCAGGATGAAAATGAAAATAACTGTGTTTCCTCCCCCATCTCCAGGAGAAAGAAAAAAAATGTAACCTCTTGTGTTTCTAAAATTAATTTTCTCCTTCAGCTTTACTTTATAATTAATTCTTTAAGTGTCTTAGTGAGGCAGAAGTCTTTTTACAACGCTTTTGTTCCTGGAGCTGGGGTCCAGCAGATAGCTTGGGGGTCAGGGTGGATGTCTTGCCAGCACCGCCTTTTTGTTGACTGCGGCTGTTGCCTCTTTCCCCGGAACTCGTGCACCTGAGCTGAAAGGAGTAGTGTTGGCACTGGAAGGGGCCGTCTGGCCTTTTTGAGCCTTTGTTAAGGGCACATGGATTATGGCATCAAGATTTCAGTTCATTGTTGTATTTGCTGGAGTGATTGAACTGGATATGTTATGGTCATTTTAAAAGATGTCCCTGTTCTGAGAATAGGTAGGAGTTGAGTGGTTTTTCTTATTGTCCTTACTTTTCTGTTGGTCTTAGACGACTAAAAGAAGCACGTACCCTTACCTGAGGAGTTCTGCTTGGTCATGAACTTGACCCAAACAGGTCACTCTAAGTTTTCTGCCATTGACTGTGAAGAAGAAGAGAAAACAGAGAGGACAGTGGGCAAGAAGTGGGGTGGCCAACGGTTCTGGATTGCCCAGGACCATCTCATATTACACTGAACTTCCTGTGTTGTAGACAGCTCCTTGGTCCTGGGCAAAGAGGTCACCCTAGCTGTAAAAGCCTTCCTTGGGAGTGGGAACCACAGAGAGAGACAACATTGGTATATCTTTGGAAGCTGGAGGAAGAGGGCAAAGTGAAAAGAGGCTGCTAGCAGTTGGCCCTGAGTCTAGCTTGCATTAGGGTGGCATCTTCCACCTCTTGCTCTTCCTGCCGTGGGCCCTGCCCTGATGAGGAGGTTGCATCCTGCAGGTGAGTGAGGAGCCTGGGCTGGAGCAGACAGGGCGGTGTGGCAGCCGCGTGCTTGTTCCTGAGGATGATTGAGCATCTCCATCCATCTGTTGTGCACGGACCATCTTCCTTCCCTGCTAGTCTTGCATCTGCATATCTGTCACCTGCTGTTCTGGACCAGCCTATTCATCACACTGACTGGTCGCCCCCCCCCATCAATTTTCTTGCTCTCCTTGTTATTCAAACTTATCTTGAACTCCACAGATTTTTCTCAGCATCCAGGATGAGACCTACAGCAGGTAGACCAGCTGAATGCTGGCAATAGACATGCTATGGCTTCCCCTTTCAGAGGGAGCTGCTAGCACTTGCTGCCCCAGGAGGCCAAGCCCTGAAGTTTTCTGCACTTTACCCTGTAATGGGGGAAGTGGCAGAGGAGCTTGGGAGGGGTGAGCTCTTTTGGAGTTTCCCAGTTCCTTTGATATTTTTCATAAAATGAAGAATGATTCTTTCCTTAAACTTGTGTGCCTGAAACAATACTGCAAAGAATAATAAAGTGGTGAAAGTGACGTGGTTATGTATCTTGGTGTTATGATTTTTTTAAAAACGTTTTCAAAAGGTTAGATACATGCTTTTAAAAATGTAAACAATCAAGCCGGGTGGGTGTGGTGGCGCACGCCTGTAATCCCAGCAGCTGGCAAGGCTGAGGCAGGAGAATCGCCAGTTCAAAGCCAGCCTCAGCAATGGCGAGGTGCTAAGCAACTCAGTGAGACCCTGTCTCTACATAAAACACAAAATAAGGTTGGAGGTGTGGCTCAGTGGTCAAGTGCCCCTGAGTTCAATCCCTCCCACACAAAAAATGCCAATGATCAAGAAGAAGAAACAGTGAAAAATAAATTGTCTTTCCTTCTTGTTCCTACTGGCAGCCCCATTTTCTTATTCAGAGAATGCTGCTAACGGTTTCTTAGGTAGCATTGGAGGTAGTCTAGCCACATAAAAAACATACTAACATTTGTTATTCCCCCACAGAAACACTGACACTTTTTAAACGGAGTGGTAGCATATTTTACTCTTAACCTTTGCACCAATCACTTTATCTTGGTTGTTATCCCACATTGATACATATGGATTTGTTTTATTCTTTTCATTGGCTGCATAGTATTCTGTGGTGTGCCTGCATCATACATTCTTTTACTAATCCCAAGGTCTTGTACATTTAGGTGGATTCCTGTCTTTTGATCTTTCAAACAATACCCTGGTAAATATTCTTGCATATACATCATTGAACATGCATCAGTGTTTAACATGGTGCCATGCTAAAAGGAACATTTTTGTGTATGGTGAGTAGGCTAGGGGATACTTTTCTTGCTTAAAATTTCATGGGATTGTGTTTCTTAGAGAAGGAAATAAAGCTGTCTTTTAATATAAACATAACTATCCATAGAAAGAAATTACCAAGAGAAAAGAGCCAGGTGTGATGGTGCATGCCTGTAATCCCAGCAACTCAGAAGGCTGAGGCGGAAGAATTGCAGTTATCTAGGCCAGCTTTAGCAATTCAGTGAGGTCCTAAGCAACTTAGTGAAGACCCTGTCTCAAAATAAAAAGGGCTGGGGATGTAGCTCAGTGGCAAAGCATCCCCAGGTTCAATCCCCAGTCTCCCTCACCCCACCAAAAAAAGGGAGGAAAAAAGTAACAAATTTCTATTTAATGCTTAGCACATTTACATTGTGAGGGGACAGGCATTCTGGTTATTGATACGTGAGAAATGCTTTCTTTTTACAAGAATCTCCCTCATCTCTCATCTTTTGAATGGATATAGGCTCATAAATTTTACAACTAAAAAAAATGTAGATGGACACAATATCTTTATTTTATTTATTTTTATGTGGTGCTGAGGATCGAACCCAGTGCCTCACGCATGTGAGGCAAGCGCTCTACCACTGTGCTACAATCCCAGCCCCTAATTTAAAAAAAATTCAAAAAATTTTTTTAGTTGTAGATGGACGCAGATATCTTTATTTATTTATATGTGGTGCTGAGGATCGAACCCAGTGCCTCACGCATGCAAGACAAACGCTCTTCCACTGAGCTGTAATACCAGCCTTAAAATTATTTTTTTGAGAAAGAGTCTCACTGTGTTGCCTAGACCCTCCTTGAATTCCTTTGCTCAAGCGATCCTCCTGCCTCAGGCTGGGAGTATAGGCACATACCACTGCACCCAGCTTGTAAATCTAACTTTTGATTCAAAGTAAATATTTCAAACAAATGGAAAGCCGATTGGATCTGTATTCAAATGAATTATGTAGTGTAGTTCTTTTTGGTTTTGACTGGGTTCTTTGTGGGTCCTAGGCTATTGGTAGGGTGGTCAGCCCTATCTGAAAGAACAATAGAGACCTATCTTTTCTAGTACTGAAAGCTCATTAGGAGGAAGTAGGAATGGATGCTGAGTCCTTATCTGTGGTGTCCATGTTTTATCCACAAAAAGTAGCGGTAGTTCAGTAGAAGTCAACAAAGCGGGGGCTGAGGGTGTAGCTCAGTGGTACAGTGTCTAGCATGTGTGAGGCCCTGAGTTTGATCCCCAGTGTGTGCATACACATGAAGACACAAAGTCAGCAAAGCACACTACGGGGAGGCTGGAGTATAATGCTCCCTAGACTGAGCGCCTCAGGGCAGTGGTTTTACCAGCATCCTTAATTCCCAGCTGCACCAGCCCTCACTGAGAGGCTGATGAATGAATGGCTAGAATTGGAAGACACCAGTAAGTTTCCAAAGGAGCTCAGTTCTCTCCCCTCCCGCCCCCACAAGTTTGTTCAACCCTAGTATACATGTAGTTTCAGAATTACTAACATTTAGGCCTCTACCAGAGTATAGTGCTTGTATGTGTACAGTGCGTGTTTTGTCTTTAGCCTTAAAGTATCTAGTCAGAATACTTCTCCAAGGTTACTGGGAGGATCTGAGCTTTGCATTGAGGAAAGCAGGGAGCAGAGGCACAAGAGTAGGAAGGACATCAGTAGTGAGAGGGCACATGTACAGTTAGCAAAAGTGGCTTGTGGCGTCTGCAAGCAGGAAAAGAATTGAGGTTGGTGGGTTAGCTAGTGAGGGAAGAGCCAGCTGTAGGACCCAGAGTTACAGATACAGTCGATGGCACTTCTTCAGCCACTTGGAACACAGTGAAACTCTGCCTCAGGAAGTTTACTCTAGGCTGTGTATCTAAACTGACTTGGCCCTGCAACAATCAGACCAGCTGCCAAGAAAGACCTGCTGAGCCCATTGTCAGGTGTAGAGGATCTGGGCTTGGGACATTGGCAGTAGAAATAGAAAATAGAAATGATAGCATGTTTTTGTAAAGAATTTTTACAATTCATTAAACATTCTCACATCTTAGTTAATTCCTTTGCTGTAATCTTAATATGTAGTAAGTAGGTAAATAAATATTTGTTAAATGAATGAGTACATTATTTAGTACATCTTAGAGCATCTCTTTTCTTCCATTTTACAGATGAGGAAATTGGGGCTCTTAGAGGTTAATTTAGAGCTAATCAGTGACAAAAGCAGAACTAGGACTTGTGTTTGCTGACCAGGGCTCTTTGAACTATACCATATACTTTCTGGAAAATAAGGACAGAACCACAGAGATAGTAAAAGAACAAGTTCGATGGCTCATATGTGGATGAGATATGTGAGGTGAAAGGAAGCTTCATGACTCTCCAGAGGGGGTGTGTGTGTGTGTGAGAGAGAGAGAAGCAGCTTTATTGGACATATACACATCCACTTATAAAATTATCATTACAATTAAGATAATGAATCACCCGGTACTCCATGTATTTCTTCCTGCCCTATGTTCCCCAGTACCCAGACAAGTATGGATTTGCCTTCTGTCATTATATATTAGTTTGAATTTTCTAGAATTTTTTATAATTGAAATCATACCATATGTACTGTTTTGTCTAGCTTTTTCATTCATCATAATTATTTTGAGACTCAGTCATGCTTTTTGTGTATCAGTAGTTTATTACTTTTTAGTGCTGAGTAGTAGTTCGTTATATGACCATACTACAATTTCTTCTTCATTATTGTAAGCATTCTCTCTCTCCCTCTCTCTTCCCCTCCCTGCTTGCAGTGCTGGGGATTGAACTCAGGAGCACTTAACCAGTGAGCATCATCCCCAGCCCTTTTTTATTTCGACAGGGTATAGCTAGGTTATCCAGACTGGCCTTGACCTTGAGATCCTCCTGCCTCATTCTCTTGATTAGCTGAGATTATAGGCATGTGCCATTGTGCCATCTACAATTTCTTTGTCCACTTACCTGTTGATAGACATTTGGTTTGTTTTCAGTTTTTCAATACCAAAATAGAACTGTTTTAAATAGTTGTGTATAATTCTTTGTCAGGATATACAATTCCTTTTCTCTTGAGTTACTGCTTATGGGTGGAATGATGTAGTAAGAGTATATTTGAATTTTTTCCAAGCTTTTTTTTTTGGCACCAAGGATTGAACCCAGGGGCTGTTAACCACAGAGCCACATCCCCAGCCCTATTTTGTATTTTAGGTCTCACTGAGTTACCTAGCGCCTCGCTTTTGCTGAGCCTGGCTTTGAACTCATGATCTTCCTGCCTCAGCTTCCAAAGCCACTGGGATTACAGGCATGTGCCACCATGCCCGGTCCAAACTGTTTTTGAAAGTGGGTGTGTGCCATTTTACATTCTTAACCATTCATGTATGAGTGGACCAGCATTTTGAGCCTGGAAAATAGGAAGGTGCAAGTACCAAAATTTCCAATAGTAAAACCACATGGAAGCAGTCTTAAGAGTGACTAAATAATGGGTCGCGTTTGCAGTACTTTAGCCTGGGAGGCAAGTCTGTGGTGTGTAGACTGCCTGAGTTTAGATCCTAACTTCATGCTTTCTGGGTCTGGGATATTGCGTGGAATGTGTAACCTCACTGTGTCTTGGTTTCTTTTTCTGTAAAATGGAGTTGTAATGATAGTATTTACTGAAAAATATTCTTCACAGAATTAAATGAAAATAATATGAAAAGTAGTTGGCAAAATACCTAGCACTAAAATGAGGGCTTAATTGACAACAACGATCAACAGAATGTGTACCCTCTAAGACGATGTTAACCCCCTACTTCCTTGCAGTTTCGCTCTGCAATTTCAGTTGTGTGCAGTTAACCTTGTTCTGAAAATATTAAGTGGAAGATTTTCAGAAATAAACAACTCATGAGTTTTAAATTGCAGGCCATTCTGAGTAACATAATTAAATCTTGAGCTGTTCCACTTGTTCCTGGGACAGAAATCATCCTTTTGTCCAGCGGGTTTGTCACTTAGTTGCTGTCTTGATTATCAGACTGACTGTCATGGTGCTGGAGTGCTTGTGCTCAGGTAACCCTTCCATGATAACCCGACACAGCATCACCAGGCCCGCGTCACTCACCTCACTGCATCTCCTCACATAGGCACGGTGTTATCTCGCATCATCACAAGAAGGGCAAGTATAGTACAGTAAGATGTTGGTGGGGGAGGAGACCACATTCACATAAATTGTATTACTGTATATTGTTATGTTGTTTTTAAATTAGTTGCTAATCTCTACTGTGCCTGATTTATAAATTAAATTTTAGCACAGGTATATGTATGTAGGAAAAAGCATAGTATATATAGGGCTTAATACTGTCCACTGGGGGTCACATTCCCCATAGAGAAGGTGGACCACAAGAGTCCTTTTGCTGTAATCTTATGTTAAAAAGGTAGACTATTGGTATCATAAAAATTCATTCAACAAGAACCTTTAGGAATTTTGAGCAGAGAGAGATTTAGTACAGGCAGTTACAGCTTACACACTTTGTGAAAAGGCTAAAGGAACAAAATCCAGGCCAGACCTCCAAGAATGAACAATTTCCACAACATTGAAGAACTAACTCGCCAGGGGAGCTGCTACTGATCAGGCAGTGGGGTTAGGAAGCTGCCCCTGGAGGTGTTGAGTTCAAGAGCACATCCTTGTGGCTCTGATCCAGGGACTGGGAGGATTGCTGCTGCCACTGCAGGTGTCTTCTGGTACCCAGGAAAACAGTGACAGTACCTTGAAATGTGATCATTAAAGGCTTCCACTTTTAAAATTGCCTCTTGAACCCCACGAAGCTAGAGACTGGAGACCAGGCACTGCAGTAAAAAACCAAGGTGTTACTAATAGCTTGCTTGCCCACTTGCTGATATTTACAACAATCAGAAGCAGCAAAAACAGATGCTTTGCCTTGTTTTCACTTTCCACATGGCTTGTGAACATACACAACTAGTTGGTGGAACCTAATTCTCATTCAGAACTCTAGCTGCCAAGAGGTCTGTAAAATGCAGCTTTTTAGCCTTCTAACCTCTGTGATAGGGCAAGGCATGTGAGAGAAGAGGGAATGGATGCTGAGTGCCACTAGAAAAATCACAAATAGAAGAGATTTGCCCCAAAACAGAGTACAAGCACATTTATCCTATAAGCCAATTTCTTATGGGAGGCTTACCTTGGGGATTTTCAAAGCCATTTAGATATACAGCCTACAAGGTGAGGGAAGAATTTCATCTAGCGTAGAGCCAATTGCTTGTGGATGTGAGGAAAGGGTACTTATTTAGGGAACCATTTTTGAAAGGAGCTGGGCCTTTTATTATTTACAAAAACTAGTGATGGATTCAGGAGATAAATATTGATTTATTCTGTATCACCACTGGCTTTAGGAGATGATTTTAAGAAATCTGTCACTCTTTTTATTTTTTATTTCATTCTTCTTAGTTATACATGACAGTAGAATCCATTTTTATGGAATTACACAAGCATGGGATATGTCATTCTACTTAGGACCCCATTCTTGTGTGTGGGCATGATGGTGGGATTCACTTAGGTATTTACACTCTTACTGGCTTTTACTTAGGGATGAGGGTCTTCAAAGGAAATTATCTGCTAAGGGTAGATGAGGGAGTTTCAGCTAAAGGGACTACATGATGTGTGAGTTTATTAGAACTTGAAAAACATTGGAAGCAAGGATTTTGAAAAGTAACATAAGGAATATCATAAGGCAATCTCTGCAGAAAAATATTTTATGCTTATTGGACTATAATTAGAAAGATTTAAAAATAACTTCGGACAGTATTCATTAATTTACCAAGCCACTGTTAATATTCAGCACTTTTGTGTATGTGTCTTAGAAAAATAAGTTTATCTGCTGGGGAGGGCGTGGGTGTACATGCACCCATGCACGCGCGCGTGTGCGTGCGCACACACACACACACACACACACACGTGTGCATTATAGTATCTGCTTCTGTGAAGGAGTTCTGGTTGTATGCTTTCTAGGCTGGTCAGTCACCAGCTCTGTCTTTCTACTTTCAAGGTAAGTAGAGGCAACTCAGTTGAGGTCCTGAGTGAACAGGGTGATGGGGCACATAGGCTACTGTTTCAACTGTGCTGGGATTGAACACCTCAAGTCACTTTTCCCTCCCAACTTTAAATGGATCTGTGTTTGGTTTCTGAATCATTCTGATAGGAGCCTATCTTCTTGGAGTTCTCCCCATCGTCAGACACAGGGCTTGGGAATATTCTTGTCTCTTACTGTTAATTCTTTTTAGTTTTAAATCCCTTTAAAGTAATCTTTCTGTAATTAGATTGTTGAGTAGATTATCTTTAGTAAGACGGTGGTCTTTAAATTTTGTGTACTTTTCAGTTTGTTAAATGATTGCAGAGGCTTTCATTCATAAAGTTGAAGTTTACCATATCAAGGTATTTCAGGAAAAAAAATCATGACCCTCTGTGATAAATTAAATATCACAACCACATAAATGTCATCTTTTCAATGAAACCTAACTTGTATAGGAATGGGGCTCGCTTTCACTCTGTTTTTGGCTTCAAGCTACATCAGTACTCTTGACCAACAAGAAAAATATTTTGCCACTGCCAGTGTTATGAAGTTAAAGAACAAAGTCATACCCTCTCCAGCTTTGGGAGTCACAAGCAGAATTGTGAATTAAATTATTCTAATTGCAAAATTTGGAGTCTTGGCCGAAAGAACACAGGTTGAGTTTGAAGAAGAGTCAGTTAGGAAATCAGTTTAACTTACAATTGGAGATAATTTACACAGAATGTAATTGAAAGAGAATAAATATGGAGCTCTGTGATTTCTATTTACTTGCATTTTTTCCCCCAATGAAAGGCTGTCCTTTAAACAGTTCTAAAAAGAGGACACTAAATAGTAAAATAGAAATAACAGAAAATGCATTGTTCTTTGGAAAATATTAGTAGCTGGTTTTGAAAGGTTTTTATTGTCCATCCATTCATCTATCTACCCACCCACCCAACAATAAATTGAGTGTGTATATTTTACAAAGCACTGTGCTGGCCTTGAAACTGAGGATATAATGGTGAATAGAACCTGAAGTCTGTAGTGGAGGTAGAATTCTCCAGAAATGTGAACAAATAAGAAAAATAATTACAGATAAGCATGGAGCCATGATAGAGAATAATGGGGAGAGTGGGTTAGATGGGGAGGTTGCTGAAACCTGAAGAATGCAGAGTGTTTATATGAAGAATAAGAGCATCTGATTAGAGGGGACAGTAGCCTTAAAGACTCCAAGGAAGGGAAGGAGCTTGATTGGATCCTAGAACGCATGGTGGGACTATAATAACGAGTGACATTTTATAGCCTCCATTTACAGATGCCGTTGAAAACAGAAGTTCTGTTGAAGTATCATATCCCCCAATCTAAAATTTTTCATATCATCCCTAACTAAGTTTAGCTCTGTTCACCAAACCTTCGTAGTCTCCTGTCTGCCAAGCACGGTGCTGAGTGCACTGGGCATATGAATGTCCATGTCCTGAGAGGGCTGGTGACGGACAGTGGAAGTTCTAGTCATACTGTAATTTATAAGCAAGCCTGAGATAATATGATACAGACTGTATGATAACCACTGACATTTGTATTTTCTGTTATAGCTTAAATAGCATTCTCACTTATATTTACTCATTTCCTCTTCAGAGTAACCCGAGTTATTTCCCCAAAAAGCATATACATGGGCATGGAGACTTGCAGAAGCCCACTGAATACAAAGGTTTCCATCATCCCTGAGTTGTCAAATTTCAATGTATAGTCTGCTCACTATGGTTTAGAGCTCTGTCCTTGAAGAATCACATCATTAGGAATGAAATCTAGAATGACCACAGAGATTATTTATTTATTTAATCTATACCTTTTCTTATGCATTTCACTATCATCATGAATAGAAAATGAACTTAATTGTGGTTGAATTTACTTCTGGAGGTTTTCTTGATGCCTGCCACAAGGGCTCTAAACCAGAGATCCATTCTTAGGCTTGAGAAGAGGAAGTCTTAGACTTGAAGAATACAGCTGTTAAGTAAGTGCTCTTGACTTTGTTGTTCTGTATGGATGCTTTTATCAGGACAATGAAGGGTAAATAGGGTGATCTCTGCTCCTGTGGAGAGGTCGAATGGTTACATTACACAGTCTTCTAGAGCGTCTTGCAGCAAATACATGGGTTATATTAAAAATTGCAATCATATCATTTTTTATAGTAAATTGCTGACCTTATGCAGTAGAATCAGCTTTATTGAATTTCGCCAAAAATGCGTTTATAATTCTGCCATACACACATGATATTCATGTCCTTGCTGTCCATGTGGAAACGTCCCTTTTTATGATGTTAAACAAATTAAATCGACTTTCTCCCGAGCTGCTGTGCCTCACCTTTAAGATCCATCCTTAGGAGTCGAACCTCCTCGAAGCAGAGCTCATCTCCATTAGCTCTGATGTCATTACGCAGAGCACTGGAGGCCGCTGCATTAGGACTCCTGGCCCAGCAGTGTAGGTTGGGCCTGGAGATCAGTGAGAGATGGATTCGGGGCAGTGAATGTATGTCACTTACACTGCCTGAACACCAGCAAGGCTTAACTATAATTACATTGTTTGTTTTGGGGAAATGAAAAGTATTTGTTTAAAAGGATTTCATGGTGAACCAAGAATACTTGGGTGTGGTCAGTTCTCAGCTGTGGATTTGTGAATGATTCATCACAAAACTTTTTATCTTAAACCAGTTTTTCTTTTTCTTTTTTGTTAATGGAGATTGAACCCCCGGTTCAACCCTTTTTTACTTTTTAAAAAAAGTTTTGGAGGGTTGGGATTGTGGCTCAGTGGTAGAATGCTTGCCTAGCATGTGTGAGGCACTGGGTTAGATTCTCAGCACTGGATATAAATAAATAAAGTAAGATAAAATAAAGGTCCATCAACTAAAAAAAAAAAAAAATTGAGACCAGATTTTGCTAAGTTGCTAGGGCCTTGCTAAATTGCCAAGGCTAACTTAGAACTTGCGATCCTCCTGCCTCAGCTTCCTGAGTCCCTGAGATTATAAGCAAGGCCACTGGGCCAGGCCTCAGTTTTTCTTTAATTCTCTGTATTTCTGTTGCCCTGCTAATCAGTGTGGCACTGAGGATACAAACTAATTTTAATGTTAGTCTAACAAAAACACAGAGTTGCATAGTACACCTAAATGAAACATACACGTTTTAAAATTGTCTGCTTTTTAGAATCGTTTGCTCTGAGTTTATTCTTTGTCGTGGGTCTGTCATCTTTTTAGGTGTGTACGTGTTCATGTAATTGGCTAAATCGCAGACAGTTCAGCGCACAGAGGCAGTGTGATGGAGTGGAAATCATCCATTCATTCTGTCTTACCAAATCCATGTACTACATATCCCAACTCTTGTGCTAAGCACCAAGAGTTCAAAAATATGATTCAGTATTTGTAACTGGGGTTCCATGGTGTGTAAACAAGTTCTAGTGATAGGCGACAACATGAGCATAGTACGAAGGCTCAGGAGGGTGGGTAAGGAGAACTAATTGGAAAGAATTTAAAAAGACACCCTGAAGGGCTGGGGTTTTAGCTCAGTGGCAGAGCGCTTGCCTTGCACATGTGAGGCACTGGGTTCAATCCTTAGCACCACATAAAAACAAACAAATCAAATAAAGATATTGTGTCCATCTACAACTAAAAATATTTTTTTAAAAAAAGGCACCTTTAAGCCAAGTGCTTTTAATCCCAGCTACTCAAGAGGCTGAGGCAGGAGGATTGCAAATTAGAGGCCAGCCTGAGCAATTTAGTAGACCCTATCTTAAAAAATGGGTGGGAGGGGCAAGGAATATATCTCAGGGTAGAGTGCTTGCCTAGCTTGCATGAAGCCCTGGGTTCAGTCCCCAGTAATACAAAAAAATAAACACACACACAAGAACAGCGCCTCTGTAGAGAAGCTCGCCCTTATGAAGCCTTCCAAGAGGATCAGTTGTCTTTAAGATTTGGGGAAGGGTAATGACTCTAGTCCATGCAGAGGATGCCATGGGAACAGAGTCTCTGTGGTAGGAGATTCAGGAAGTAGATTGCTTAGTGGGAGAGGTGGGCAGGGGTCAGATCATGTAATTCTTGTTTATAAACTCAAGAATTTGGATTTTATTATGTGGACAGCAGGAGAACCAAGGAGTTTTGTATGGAATAGTAAAGTGTCATATTGTTGTTTCAGAATTCATTCTCTGAAGATAAGGGGGACAGTTAGGAGTGGGGATGATGGATAGACAGGGTGGTGGTTGTGAGGATAGAGAGGTTGATTAGAGAACGAGGAGGGAGAATCTTGAGGACTGAGTGGATGCAAGGAGTGAAGGGGGAGGAGCCCAGGCTTACTGCCCAGGTTTCTAGTGTAGGGGTTGCCATGGAGAAATAGCGGCTCAGAGTGGAAAGAGCTCTGGGCCAGGAGTCTGAGACAATGTGGGAAGGAGAGGGAACAGAGGGAAGTTCCTTGGGACACTCATACTGAGAGCTTATGGAGAGGTGGCAGCATACAAGTCAGGCAGCATCACTGGCTTCTGGTTCTGAGTCATTTGAAAAGGGTGACTGTTAGGTCTGCTCTCTTCACAGGGACATTGTTAGTGGTTTTCTGGAAGAGGTAGGATTTGTGATACCTTTACTCCTAAATTGATGGAGTCAGAAATGTCAAAATGTGGTGCGGAGGCACAGAGCCTAAAGGTTGGAAGCTCCAAAAGGAGGAGGAGGAAAAAGACAGTCAGTCCATTAGCTCACTTCCTGGGAGACCCGAGAGCCTGGCCCAGTCAGTGAACTTCAAGATGCTAATTCAGGCCACCTTGCAGAGGCTTGCAGAGGAGCGCTTTTCACTCCCTTAACCCCTCCTGCTAAAGTGGAGCTGCAGCTGCTCAGGCCTCTTTTCTAGCTCTGCAGCCCTCAGATGCTTGGACAGAAGGTGGACTCTGTTTTGCCGGTGAATTATACTCTGCAATCTTGAAAAGCATATAGGCTATACAATTTTTAAAAATAAAGTATATCTGAGCCAGGCACAGTGGTGCACCCCTGCAATCCCAGCACTTAGGGAGGCTGAGGCAGGAGAATCGCGAGTTCAAAGCCAGCCTCAGAAATGGTGAGGCACTAAGCAACTCGGTGAGACCCTGTCTCTACATAAAACACAGACTAGGGCTGGGGATGTGGCTCAGTGGTTGAGTGCCCCTGAGTTCAATCCCTGGCACCAAAAAATAAAAATAAATAAATAAAATATCTGAAAGCAAGTTTCTTTTCTGTAGGCATTTTGCTAAGTCTGCTTTGTCCAGCCTTTCCGTGGAAACCAGTCTCCTCGTTGATTTGGGGCTGCCTTAAAGCATGTGTTAGACATCTCTGGAACTTTCCCCTTCCCCCAAACCACCTGCAGGGCTGACCCCCACCTCTCAGCACCAACCCTCTCAGTGATGGGGTCTGTCTGAGGTCACTGTGGTAGTGCTCTCTGGAGGACTTTCACCTCTCCCTCTTGCTTTTGTTTTCTTAGTTTTGTTTTTGAGCAGTTATCAGAGTTATCCACTCACCTCTGGTAACTTCAGGACATTGACCTGAAGAACCTTCCTCTTTCCCCGCATACGGAGTGGGAAAAGGATGGAGTAAATTATAGAGAAATACATGTTAAAAATGATTTTCAGTGTAAAATAAGAGAGGGAAAAATTAATGTTTGCGGAAACCCAAAAAAAGCACCTCTCATTACAGTAATTAAATGGCAGCATTTAACCTATCAGAATGTTCTGCATATGTGAGAGACAAGCCAAAGAGCTGTGTTTGAAATTAGAGCTCTAATCCTCAGGGAAGAGAATGGTTAAATAATTTGTTTTTGAGGTGTGAGAGCAGAGGTGTGAGCGCGCGTGCCTGGAGAGTGGGGGCCCGGGTGCCTGTGTTTACCAAGAATACCCTGGAGGGGGATATTTATCGGCACCTGTGTGCTGTCAAGAAGCACACAAGCTGCTGCTGCCCGTTCATTAGGTTTCCCGAAGAGTCCGGGCTCACCTGTGGCCGGGCCTTGCATCATATCAGTAGAACTTGCTTCACTCTGGCCCCCTGGGACACACAGGAATAGATTTGAGAGACAGGGGAAAGGGCATAGGAATTGGGGGAGGGGAAAGGCGGCGCTGGGACCAGGCTGCAAAGGGACGGAGCAGGAGCACCGCCCCTTGCTGGGCTGCACTCATGAGCTGGAGTACATACTCTGCTGAGCCCTGGGCAGAAGGGACATCTCAGCGCTGCTGCCCAGACCTTTGCTGGCAAGCGTCCCATGCTAACATTGGTCACCGTTGGCAGTTCCTACTCTGCCATGTCTCAGGTTTGGACTTATGTGGAATGATGGGGACTAGCAGTGTCTTCTCTGCTCTTAAAGTGGCATCACCTTTGTCTCTGTGTGCTCCGTGGTCTGTGGTATTGCACAGGCTGCAGTACAGATGGAAAGCTGCTCCATTTCTTCCTAGGTGTCCCCAGAGCAGGGCAGCTGTGATCAGAATTCCACAGGTTGAATTGATACGTGCTAAGGGGAGCTGTGCACATCTGTCCCTGAAACCCTCACTAGGGACCTGGGGTGGGGGGCTGCCTATACATGTGTTCCTGTTAGCTCATGATCTCTGTTGGTCTCTATGTGGGCATGAAGGCTTTCTATTATACTAATAAGGAGGCCCAGGGGACGCTGGTGCCAGTGTGATAATCGTCCCCTTGGAGGGCTAGAGGCAGTGGGAGTGTGCTGACTTCATCCTGGGGGAGTTGCTGATGAAACTCCGACTTGGCCTTACCGCCCAGCACTGCGCCTGGTGTGGGGGGTTAGGAGAGCTGGTTGCCAGGGTGTTTCTCTTACAGCTTCATTATTACCACACTTGCTTGTCTTTGGGGCATTTCATCAAAACTTCTTTAGTTTTGCTTAAGAACTTTAAAGAGCTGATGAGCCTGATGGAAAATTTTCAGTAATAACTCAATATAGCAACACACTTGACAAGTACCAGCTAATTAATCCTTGGAGCACCCCAGGGACAGCAGAGGGTGCGATAATGGCACTGGTGTTTTTTATCCCCATTCTATGGACCGAGAGACTGAGGTGCCTAGAAAAATCTGTGACTTGGGCCAGAGGAGCCCTCGGCCTTTTCACTTCTCTCAGAACTGTTGGGTCCTAACGACCTTAATGTCATTTGGTAAATCACCCTGGATTTTGTCTCTTCTGTCTTTTTGCCCACTTGATACTGTCTTGGACATAATTTGTGTTTGTATTTGTGGATTTCTATCATCACTTCTAATAACATCTTGGTGTTCTGGTGGGAATATACACCATCATTTATTTTAATCAGCCCTTTTGATGGGCATCTAGATCATTTTGGTTTTTCACCATGAAACAACCCTTTAAATATCCTCAAGAAATAGGTATTACTTTTGTGTACCGTTTTCAGGTAAAAATCTTAGAGTTGCTAATCTTGGGTTAAAGAGAGTGAATTTGTTTTCATTTTAATGTGCATTGCTGAACTGCCCCTTAGAAAGGGTCTACCAGTGAACAGCCTCCACACCAGCAGATCAGTGCTCTTGAGCACAAGTCTTAGACTTTCAGATTGTCAAGTTCACAGTTCCTTCTTTCGGTTAAGCATAACCCTTCCCACACCATAAAAGCACAGAAATATTCACTTCTTTTTTTAAAGTGGTTTTTCTTTTATGGAATTTGTTTTGTTGTTAGCTGAGCAGCAGGGAATGTAACTTTATTTTTTCTGGTGACCCACCTGATTGTTACATTTATTGAACAATTTATTTCTTCCCCCACTTATTTGACTTGTCACTTTTTCATACACTAAATTCTTAACTGTACTTATGTGTGATCGGGGACATTCTGTTCTCTTTCGTTGGTATACCTGTCTGCTGTTAATGCTAATACTGCCATGTTTTATTATTATAGATTTGTTACTTCCTCTGTTTGTTAGTGTAAGTTCTACTCTTTCCTGGCCTTTATATACTTCTGAAGACATTTTAGAATCTCTTTATCATGTCTTCTCTTCTCCTCCTTCCCCTTCCCCCACTGCCAATCAAAGAATAAAGCCTCTTTGGAATTTTGATTATAATTACATTCAACATAGAAATTACCTTAGAAAGAGTTGACATCTTTGCAGCCTGCAGGCTTTCCATCCTTGAATATAATGTGAAATACATTCCCCATTGATAGTTTCACACGGTGTGCACCCAGTTCCTGAACATTTCCTTTAATCCTAAGTATTTTTAAATTTATTGTTTTGCTTTGCAATCTTTATTTCCACTATCTTTTCTAATTGATTTTTGCCAATATTTAGGACAGCTATGGATACCTGGTTTTAAAAATTATTGTCTTCTTTTTATATTGCTTGTTGTTTTTATTGGTGCTGTGAGTTTTTCTCAGCGTATCACATGGAAACTATTTTTCCCTTTCCAATGCTGTATGACTTTATTATTATTTTGACTAGACCTTCCAGAACAGTATTAATTAAATATGAGTGCTCACAGAGGTAAAATGGGTATAATTCTGCCACCTCCTTCTCTTCAGAGCATTAATTTAGAGATGAAGGGCATGGAAATACAAAAGAAATAGTCATAATGATCCCTAGACTTTTCAAAGGTTTTGCTTTCCAGGTGCCTCTTATTTTTCACCTATCCTGGCAGGTACTTCTTCTTTGGCAAAAATTGTCTGACATGCTTTTAACTGCCTTATAGTAGAGGAGAAAGTCAGTACTGTTTCTGTTTTCTCAAGCACAGAAGCTGAAGGAAAATGGAAATAGCTCCAGCCTAACTTGGCAAATATGGCAGTGACTTGACTCCTGTGTAATACAAAGCCATAGCCGCTGAGAGGGCCAAGAGGGCCCGAGGTTCCTGATCAACTGCCTCAGTCGGCCAACACCACTGTAGCCCTTCTTCCAAACAGTGGAAGTCTGAGTGGAAGAGGGTAAGCTTTGGGCTGAAAGAGTCAATAAAGTGCGATACTGTGGGACATTGGAAGTGATTATTCTGCAGACCTAGAGACCACTCTCAGAGGACGCTCAACAAGAGCAGTTTCACGGCTGGGCGTGGTGGCACATGCCTATAATCCCAGCACTTTGGGAGGTTGAGACAGGAGAATCGCAAGTTCAAAGCCAGCCTCAGCAACGGCAAGGCGCTAAGCAACTCGGGGAGACCCGTCTCTACATAACACACAAAATAGGGCTGAGGATGTGGCTCAGTGGTCGAGTGCCCCTGAGTTCAATCCTTGGTACCAAAAAAAAAAAAAAAAAGCAGCTTCACACCCCGTGACAGACGATGGCAGTGGAGGGACAGTGGGTTGTACTCACTCAGGCCCAAGCAGCTCAGGCAGGGTTCTGGCCTCCAGTCATGCTTCCTGTGGTCTACTCTGTTCATTGCTACCAGATGATGAAATTCCAACTCTGCTTTCAGCTCATTTGATTCCTTTGTGAGTCAAGTCCCATCTGCTTAATTCTTTGGTGATTTTACTCTCAACTTTTTATATTGAATAGTTTCAAATTCACAGAAAAATTGCATAGTGCAATAGTGCCTAGATACCTTTTATCCAATTTCTTGGTTGTTAACATTTTCCCACATGGCTTATCTGTCTCTGACTCTCTGTGTGCATGAGCGCACACACACACACACTCTTTTGTGGCTCTTTAAAAAGAAGTTATAGATATCATGACACTTCAACTTTAATTCTTCAGCACATATCTCATCAAATAAGGATGTTCTCCCCATAACCACACCATATTACCATGCAGAAGAAAATTAACACTAATTCCATAAAATCATCTGATATATATTCCATATTTAAATTTTCCTAATTGCCCCAAAGTTTCTTTCCAGGGAGCAGTCAGGGTCATGCTCAGTATCTCACTGCTTTGTCTCTTAATCTAGAACTTACCTCTTGCCTTTTCTCTTTTTTTTTTACTTGTCAAGACTGTTTTTTAAGAGCTCAGATCAGCTGATTTATTGACTATCACACACTCTGGGGTTTTTACATTGTTTTCTTCTCATGAGATTTAAGAGTAAGTGTTTTTTGGCAAGAATAATTAGCAAGTAATGTTATGTACTTATTGTATCACATTGGGGGGGAAGGGGAGAAATGTCAGATTTTTCCACTGTTGGTGATGTTGATTGGATCATTTGGTAATCAGATGACTACCAGATCTCTGCATTGTAAAGGTACATTTTCCCACTTGTAATTAACAAGTAATCTAAGAAGGCTTCTTTGAGATCATGTTATCTGGTTACTCAACAACCTGTCATTCAGTGATTTTAACATCCATTGGAGTTCCTTGCTTTAATTGACAATTGAGTTTTTTTAAAACTTTGTTTTAGTTGTCAATAGACCTTTATTTTATTTATTTATATGTGGTGCTGAGAATTGAACCCAGTGCCTCACACATGCTAGGTGAATGCTCAACCACTGAGCCACGACCCCAGCCCGACTATTGAGATTTAAGAAGTTCTACTTTAGGGGCTGGGATTGTAGCTCAGTGGTAGAGTGCTTGCCTCCCATGCGTGAGGCCCTGGGTTCGATCCTCAGCACCACATACAAAGCAATAAAATAAAGACATTGTGTTCATCTACAACTAAAAAAAAAAAAAATCCTTAAAAAAAAAAAAAAAGACATTGTGTCCATCTACAACTAAAAAAAAATTAAAAAAAAAGTTCTACTTTATAATTGTTTTATTTCACATACATTTATTATCTAGAGTTTTTCTTTAAAGAGTTTTCTCATCTTTCCTCTGCTGTCTTTCTTTTTCACTTTCATTTGAGTATCGTTATTTATTTCATAGTCCAAAGTGTTACAATTCATTATTAGCATATTCTTTAAAATGCTCACATTGTTCCGTGTTTGGTCAGTGGGCACCTGTTCACATTGGCTTCTTTGCTTTATGGCACAGAATTTCTTAGGGGCATCTTGGATTGCTTGTCCCCCAAACCCCAAATCAGACATTCTCCCAAAGTTTTCTTTTAGTGGGAATGATACCCAGAAGCCAGAATGTGGACACTGGTTACAGGTATTGCTTCTGGGCTGTTGCCACTTTCGTCTTTTGCTTAGTGTGCAGAACCACAAACACACATATGATTATATTTATTCATGTAATTCATGTGTTCACCTACAATTCATATGTAATATAGGTTTTACTTAAATCTCTTATTCTGTATTATGTCTCATACAGTGAAACTTGGTTCTGAAGTTTAATATGCTTATCATTTGTGCACTGTAATATAAAGTAATTTAAAAAATTACAAAGTAGCTGGGTGCAGTAGTACATGCCTATAATCCCAGTGGCTCAGGAGGCTCAGGCAGGAGGATTGCTAGTTTAAAGCTGGCCTCAGCATTTTAGTGAGACCCTGCCTCTAAATAAAATATAAAAAGGGCTGGAGATGTGGCTCAGAAGATAAGCATCCCTGGGTTCAATCCCTGGTACCAAAAAAAAAATTACACATTAATATTCTCATCAACATTTATCTTTTTTTTTTTTTTTTTGGTGGTGGTGCTGGGGATTGAACCCAGGGCTTTGTGCATGCAGGGCAAGCACTCTTCCAACTGACCTACATCCCCAGCCCCTCAACACTTATTGAGTAAAGTTTAAGATTTTTTTGCAGTACCTTTTGTTCTTAGGTGAGATGAATGGTTCACAAAGTGTGTTTGTGGAGCTGTGGGGGTTCCCCACACCCTGTTAGGGGTCCACAAGGTCAAAACCATTTCTATAACCAGGAGTGAGGCATTATTGCCTTTCCACTCTTTCACATCTGCAGTGACGTGTAGACACGGACCCTCACTTCGTTCTTCCCCATGACGTGCTTGCTGTTAAAACCATAAAGCGTCTTCACTTAGAGTCTTTCTTGATGAAAGAGTAAAAATGATCAGTTTTGTTAAGTCTTGCCACGTGAGTATGCATCTTTTTAATATTCTGTGTGACAAGCAGGCAGTCTGCAGCAAGCACGCCTGCACACCAGAGCACATCGATTGTCTGTAGGAGAAGCTTACGTGTGTGGTGGTTTGAGTTGTGAGCTAAGCCAGCTGCCTTTTTCTTGGGTCCTACTTTACTTGAATGAGTGAGAAACTGTGAGAATTCATACTTGAGTATTTGGCAGATGTTTTCTCAAAAATGAACAAATTGAGCCTGTCATTTCAAGGAAACCAACCGACATTATTTGTAGTCAGTAATAAAATTTGAACCTGGGCATGATGGTGCATGCCTGTAGTTCTAGCTGTGTAGGAGACTGTGGCGGGAGGATTGCTTGTGCCCAGGAGTTTGAAGCCAGCCTAGTCAAATAGTGAGATACAAGTAAATAAATATGAAAATGAAAAAATTGAGCTTTCAAATAAAATTTGAATTTTGAAAAATTTATAACTATCCTGTGAGCTGGACAACCCCTTGTACTTTTTAAAGACTGGAAGACCTGTGGTGATATTAATGAGTATGCCTTTGGGTGTGTGTGTGGGGTACTGGGAAATAGTAAGTATGCTTTTTTTTGGTACCAGGAATTGAACTCAGAGGTACTTGACCACTGAGCCACATCCCCAGCCCTGTTTTGTGTTTTATGTAGAGACAGGGTCTCACTGAGCTGCTTAGCACCTCGCCATTGCTGAGGCTGGCTTTGAACTTGTGATTTTCCTGTCTCAGCCTCCCAAAGTGCTGGGATTACAGGCATTTGCCACTGCACCTGGCTATAAGTATGCTTTTTAAATAGTATGTTAAGAACTAGTTCAACATTTGGGAGATCTGCATACTTTAGTGAACTCAATATTTTCTTAAAGATCATACATGATTTTACAAAATTGCATGAGTAAGATATCCATTTAAAGTGCAAGGTAGACTGGTGGATTTGAATGTAGCAGTGTGAAGGTTCATTGATAACAACTTTAGATTCCACACTGCAAAGTACCACTTATTGAATTTGGTATAGTATCATAGAAGACTGTCCACAACTCTCTGAAAAAGCCATGAAAGTCCTCCATTCCTCTACTTTACGCTTGTGACAGACTGTTTCTTTCTTTATTTGAGCTAAAGCAGTGTATCACAACAGATTGAATGCAGAAACACATGAAAACCTAGCTGACACAAAAGAGCTTTTCAGAAAAGTTGAACATTGCCACTCTTGTCACTACTTATTATTATTTTTTGTTTTGGAAGCAAGTTATTTTTTGTAAATGTTATTCATATTAACATGTAATACACTTACGTTAGTTTTAAGGAATTAATATTTTAAAATTTCTTAATTTTGATAATATGATATGGTTTCAAAAATAAATATATATTATCCCTAATAACCAAAGTTCTTTAGAATCCTTAATACTTTCTCAGAGTGTAAAGGAGTCCAGAGAACAAAATGCTGGAGAACTGCTGCTCTGGAGATGACAATACTCATGTTTTCCTGAAGCATCTGTCAGTGAGGATCACCACTTTAATTACACTTCCTGTCTTCCTGCCTTCTGTATTATTGTGGGGATTTTTGCAGGTTAGTACTACTTAGATTTTAAACCCCAAAATATGTTATTTTACACAATCAATATTCATTTACATTTGCTCTTTCCTTTGCTTTTATACCTTTTTGCATTTCTACACTTCCATCTGGGATAATTTTTTTCTGTTGGAAGAATTCCCTCAGTATTTCATTTAACAGAGAGAGTCTGCTAGTGATGAATTCTATGTGAAAAATTTGTCTGTCTGAAAATGAAAATTTCTTTTTACTTTTCTTAAAAATAGTTTTTAGTTATAGATATACACTATACTTTTATTTTATTTATTCATTTTTACATGGTGCTAAGGATTGAACCCAGTGCTTCACATGTGCGAGGTGAGCGGCGAGCGCTCTACCACTGAGCCACAACCTGAGCCCCTCCTTTTACTTTTTTTTTTTGGTACCAGGGATTGAACTCAGGGGTACTCGACCACTGAGCCACATCCCCAGCCCTGTTTTGTGTTTTATGTAGAGACAGGGTCTCACTGAGTTTCTTAGCGCCTCGCCGTTGCTGAGGCTGGCTTTGAACTTGCGATTCTCCTGTCTCAGCCTCCCAAAGTGCTGGGATTACAGGCGTGCACCACCGCGCCCGGCTCCTCTTTTTACTTTTTAAAAAGCTGCTTATTTGAAGTGATCTCTTAACTGCTTAATAATATTATAAAATAAATGGCAATTGCAAGAATAATACAAAGAATTCCCACATCTTTTATCCAGATTCCTGAAATGTTAGCATTTACTTCATCATATACTCTTTTTGCTTCTCCCTCTCTTGTCCCCTTCCTCCCTTCCCCAACCCCACATATGTATCAAAATCAGGAAGATGACTTGATAAAAGTCCTAATACCTGATCTATAGACCTTGTTCACATTTGGTCAGTTTTCTTAGTCCTAATAATATCTTTTATAGCAAAAAAACCCACAAAAAACAAAAAATTTTAGTCCATAAGCTAACCCATGATAATGAATTACATATGGTTGTTGTTATCTCTTTAGCCTCCTTTAACTAAGAACAGTGTACCTGAGTCTGGTTTTTTATGAACTCGACTTTTTTGTAGGAAAGGCCAATTTTGTGCACTGATCTCAATTTGGATTGTGCTGATGTTTCCTCATGGCTAGAGTTAGTCAAATTTTTGGTAAGAATATCACAGAAGTAACACTTTGGGGGGGGGGGGTACTGGAGATTGAATCCAGAGTTGCTTTACCACTGAGCTACGTCCCCAGCCCTTTTTATTTTTTTATTTTGAGACAGGGTCTTCCTAAGTTGCTGAGGGCCTTGTTAAGTTGCTGAGGCTGGCTTTGAACTCACAATCCTCCTGCCTCAGCCTCCCAATCCACTGGGATTACAGGTGTATGCCACCACCGGCTGCTAAAATATAGTTTTCTAGTAAACTCTGTTTTGCCTCTTTTTGTTTTTGAACACATGAATCAGTTCTTTCAAAAACTTTGATAGCTTTAACAACTGTGTTACCTATGAGTTTGTTTTTTACTGCCTTTTTCCCCTTCTTGCCCTCTTTCTTTGTGTATTTATTGAATGGTGGATATTGCATGGGAATAATTGAGAAGCTGTGAGGTCTTGGTCTTCATCTGGCTGGTCCCTTCTTGTGTGTAGCACTCCACAGGGCCCAGCTGAGAGCTTGCGCTGCTAAGTTAGGCTCCTTTTCGTCGGTGGGATGAGTCCTAGTGCTCTGAGGCAACAACCCCCACCCCCTTTTTTCTTTTTAGAGTTATTCTGAGCTGGAGTTATAACTCAGTGGTAGAGCGCTTGCCTAGCATGTGAAAGCACTAAATTCGATCCCCAGCATTGCAGAAATAATAAAATAGTTGCTCTCCACTTTGCTTCTTATTCTCTTGTTTTATTCAGTTTAAGAATCTTGCTGTTGACTCCAGTGGAAAACACGTTTTTGTATCTTGTACTTTTGTCTCTTCCTGAGGATCTTAACTTCTTCAAGTCCTGTCTGCTCTGCAAACTTCAGGTTTAATTTGTTTTTATGTCTGTCTGTCTATTTGTTTATATAGCTTAAGTATCCCTTATTCACAATAGTTGGGATGGGGAGTGTTTCAAAGTTCAGATTTTGAAATATTTATATATACATGGTAAAATATCTTGGGGATGAACCCAAGACTAACCAGGAAATTTTGTATAGTTTCATATTGTACACATAGCCTGAGGGTAATGTTACAGAATGTTTGATTGCCCTTGTGTTTTGAGGGCAACCTGTCATTGGAGTTTGGGAAAGTCAGACTTTGGATTTTCAGGTTTAGGATGCTCAGCCTGCATGCTACTCCCTAGTCCATCTCAAGACAGACAGACCCCTGCCTCTTAGGACTTGGCAGGGCATTTGCTCACCTCTCTGCAGTTCTCTTTTCTTGGATCTTGGACTCTCAAGTCTCAGTTGCCTTGGCAGCTCCCCTGCACCTTAAAATAGTTTTGTTTTTCAATCATTCTCAGCAGAATTATTGGACTTTTAAAAAAAATTTTTTTTTAGTTGTAGATGGACACAAATATCTTTATTTATTTTTATGCGGTGCTGAGGATTGAACCCAGTGCCTCACACATGCAAGGCAAGCGTTCTACCAC
Organism: Xerus rutilus; assembly: GCA_028644305.1. Lineage (NCBI taxonomy): Eukaryota > Metazoa > Chordata > Mammalia > Rodentia > Sciuridae > Xerus > Xerus rutilus. Next base: position 6,531,542 of record CM053400.1, read on the forward strand.
TGAGCTACAATCCCAGCCCCCAAATTATTGGACTTTTACAAGCTACCCCATTGCAGAAATATCTTATTGTTTCAATTTGAATTTCTCTTTCTGTTTATTGGCTGTTCATATGTTACCCCTCTTTAGGATTAGGAGATTAATTAGTATTCGAAAATCAATTTGTAATTTTATATACTGAGGATATTAGCTCCATGTCTAGGAAATGTTACAAATATGTACTACTAGTTTCGATGATTTTTTGATTTACCCATCATTTCTTTTGTGACTTCTGAGTTTCATGCTTTGGTAATCAGGAGTTTATTTTGGTGTATGGAGTGTAAGGATTCCACTTCATTTTTCTCCCCCTCAGCTAATAAAAGTAGTCCAGCACCCATTACTACAAGGCTTGACAAACTTCTCTGGTGAAGAGCCAGATAGTCAATGGTAGGCCCTATGGTCTCTGGAAACTACTCAAGTGCTGCTGGTTGTAGCACAAAGGAACATTAGACCACGCACAGACTGATGAGAAAGAAAACTTTATTTATGGACCCTGCAGTTGAATATCATATAGTTTTCATGTGTCACAAATTCTTTTTTCCCGTTTAAAAATGTGAAAACCATTCTTAGCTTACAGGCCATCCCAGAATAGACAAAGGGGCAGAATTCATCTGCCGGTGGTAGTCGCCCACCATGCGGTTTTCCTCCATTGACTTGCAGTGGAACCTTGTCTGCGCTGACTTGCTGTATATATTTGGACTGACTTGGTTCTCCCTGTGTTCCTCTGTCACGCTGTCTTATGTTTTATTATGTGTTAGAATTAATCTTCCTTCACCGTTTTCTCAGTTATCCAGATTTTCTTGTTGCTCTACCACTGAGCTACATTCCCAGCCCTGATGCTTTATGGTTTCTACTTTTTCTGTAATTTTCAAAATTAGCTTGCCCAATTAAAAAAGAAAAATTAAGAGTGTTGATATCTTAAAAATTAAAATCACATTAAGTTTATGGATTGGTTTAGGAGAGATGACATATTTCTAATACTAACTCTTCCTATAGAAGAAAAAGGCAATTATTTCAACCCACTCAACTTTCTTTAGTGTCCCTCAGCATCTTTATATAGACCTTGCACATTTATTTATTTATTTATTTATTTTTGGTACTGGGGATTGAACTCAGGGGCACTCGACCACTGAGCCACATCCCCAGCCCTATTTTGTGTTTTATGTAGAGACAGGGTCTCACTGAGCTGCTTAGCGCCTCGCCATTGCTGAGGCTGGCTTTGAACTCGCGATTCTCCTGTCTCAGCCTCCCTAAGTGCTGGGATTACAGGCTTGAGCCACCGCGCCCGGCTGCACATTTATTTTTAAATTAATGTGTTCTTTTTTTCTTTGCTACTCTTTTGGGTTTGTTGGTTTCTGTTTTTGTGGTGCTGGGATCCTGGGCAGTGCTCCTCACTTAGCACACCCCTGGCCTGTTGGATTTGTCCTTTCGCTATGTTTTCCAACTGTTTTTTAATTGGAAGGCAATTTTTACATGATAATTTTGAATATAGACATCTAGCCAAATGTTTAAATTATGTATAATAGATTATTCCATATCCATTTTCAGATATTATCTGGAAATAGTAGTCTTACCTCTTATTTTTCCATTGTTTATATCTGTTACTTCTTTTTTTGTCCGGTTGCATCAGCTCGTGATAAATAAAACAAGATTGTGAACATGCTTGTCCTGTTCTTGACTTAAGATAGTATGTTTTTATATGTTTTTAATGAAGGATGATGCCAACTTGGGAGAGTAATACTAACACTTATGCACAGGTGTGGTCTCCAACCCCATCATATTAAGGAATTAATCATTTTTATTTAGAATTGTCACTAAGAATGGATATCTAAGCATATCAAATGCCTTTCATCACTTGTGGAAATAATCATATCATTGTAATCTTTTGATCTTTTAAAATACAGTAATAGGTAATGATAAATCATTGTCTTAAAAAACATCTATATATTTATTTTAATTTTATTTTTGTGGTGCCAGGGATTGAACCCAGGCCTCATGCATGCTAGGCAAGCACTCTACCACTGAGCTACAAGCTACACCCCCAGCCCTTTTTATCATTTATTTATTTATTTATTTATTTTTAAAAATAATTTTAGATGTTGATGGACCTTTATTTTATTCATTTATTTATATATGGTACTGAGAATCAAACTCAGTGCCTCACATGTGCTAGTACTGAGCCACAACTCCAGCCCCACCCCTTTTAAAACTTTATTTTGATACAGGGTCTTGCTGAGTTGTCCAGGTTGGCTTGGAACTTGGGATCACTCTATCTCAGCCTCCCTGGCTTCTGGGATTACAGACATGCACCACAGCACCTGGCTCATTATTGTATGATTAATAATTCCAGATCATCTTGGTGTATTATTTTAATATGATAGGTTCTTTATGCTATTGTTTTATGTAGCAGTTAGCAAAAATAGCCATAAGTTTGGTTTTCTCTGTTTATGTCCTTAGCCGTCATGAATTTGAGAGTATTTGGTAACATCGAGGTAGACAATGAAGGTCTAGTTTAGTTTACTAGTATCAAATGCATTAATTTCTAAACATTGCTACTATTATAAATATAAAAAATATCTAGGACTGGGGTTGTAGCTCAGTGGTAGAGCACCTGCCTAGCACGTGCTAGGCAGGTGAGGCACTGGGTTCAATTCTCAGCACCACATAAAAATAAAATAAAGGTATTGTGTCTATCTACAACAACAACAACAAAAAATTCTAAATGTTCTATAAAACAGTATTCATATTTTAGTAAAATCATGAATACAAATTATAATAAACATGGAATGTAAATATTTTTCACACAATGAGCCATGTAGTGTGTAATAGCTGTACTCTCTCTTGTAAATATACATATATTTATTTATTTATTTATTTATTTCATAGAGTTCATAGTGGACTCTGTTTGGGAGTGGGGGCAGATTGCTTAGCTGTGTTCTTATCCTAATTAGCCCTCAAACCCTCTGTTGGATCTTTCAAATTTCCTTCAGCACCATCAAAAATGTCAGAAACTCACTGGTTTCTTGGTACCTGTGCCCCGTGTCCCAGCCTGGACCATTTGTTTTTTAGAGCTGCTGCATCTCTGTCAGCCTGTCCCATGACTCTGGGAGTCCCCTTGTCTCTCTCCTATGGTCCATTTCTTTGGTTCTGGATTCCCTGCATCCTTTTTTTTTTTTTTTTTTTTTTTTGATTGGAGGAGGGTGAGTACCAGGGATTGAACTTAGGGGTACTCGGCCATTAAGCCACATCCCCAGCCCTATTTTGTATTTTATCTAGGGACAGGGTCTCACTGAGTTGTTTAGCGCCTTGTTTTGCTGAGGCTGGTTTTGAACTCGCGATCCTCCTGCCTCAGTCTCCCGAGCCCAGGGATTCCAGGTGGGTGCGGTGCTGCCCCGCTCTATGCATTCTTTCTTGGGTTGGTAGAATAGATCCTTCAGTAGCTTTTTTTTTTTTTTAAGTTGTAGATGAACACAATGTCTTTATTTTATTGCTTTTTATGTGGTGCTGAGGATCGAACCCAGGGCCTCACGCATGCGAGGCAAGCGCTCTACCGCTGAGCTACAATCCCAGCCCCCTTCAGTAGCTTTCTGAGAAGGTGTGTATGGGAGAGAAAGCCTTTTTAGATCTGCATGTCTGAAAATGTCACTAATCTACCTTCATGTTTCATTTTTGGTTGTCTGGGCCTCGAATTCACATTGGAAATCATTTTTTAGGAAGAATGTAGAGGGCATGATTCATTTTCTGTGTCAATGCAGAGAAATCTGGGGCCATTTTGATTCCTTATCCTTTCTTTGTGAGCTGTTTATTTTCTTCTGATTTTTTGAGAGGAGGCAGGATGCAGGTTACTGGGGATTGAACCCAGGGGTGCTCCACCACTGAGCTATATACCCAGCTATTTTTATTTTTACGCTTAGACAGGATTTTTGCTAAGTTACTGAGTCTGACCCCAAACTTATGATCCTCCTGCCACATCCCTAAGATTATAGGATGCACCACCAGGCCTATCTCTGAAAGCTTTACTTCTTGTCTTTATTCTGTGTTCTGAGATTTCACAAGGATGTGCATTAGTGCCCCCCACCCCCCATTTATTGTGCTAGGCACCTAAATGGGCCCTTCATTTAGACTGCTTGGTAGATTCCATGAAGATAAAAATGGTAAGTTTTTTGTTTAGTGATATATCTCCGGTGCAGTATTTGACTTAGTTAGCTCTCAGTTATATGTTGATAGGTAACTAAATTAACACAAAGTATCAATGCCTGAATAATAGTGCTGGAATAATCAGATGCCTGTAGGAAAAAAAGTGACCTTGACTCTTACCTTTCAGCGTATACAAATGAAGAAGGTAAATACATAAAGCTTCCAGAAAAACTCAGGAGGCTATCTCCATGACCTGGGAGTAGGCAAAGATTTGGGTCATAAAACCTCTAAAAGAAAAAATGCTACATGAAAATTTAAAACTTATGGTAATCCAAAGGTAACATTAAGAAAGCAAAAGGACAAAACACACATTGGAAGATGTTCATGATATATTTATCTGAATTGGGTCTTATTTAGAGAACTCCCACAAACCAATAAGAAAAAGCCAAATAATTTTTAAAGTTATGCAAAAGACTCTAACAGGTACTTTATTAAAGTGCACTTCCAAATGGTTAATAAGCATTTAAAATGATGCCTAACACCATTCCCCATCAGGGTAATGTAATTAAACCACAGCAGGTCATCACTACACACCCACTAGAATGACTAAAATTAAGACAACTAGAATATCAAGTCTTGGCAAGAATGTGGAGCAGCTGTACCCTCCTGTGTTGCCAATGAGAGTGTAGCTGCCTTGAAAAACTTACACCTTCTACTAGATAAGCACTTGTTCTGTGATTTGGCAGTTTCACTACTGGGTATAAATCCAAGAGAAACGAGTACATCTGCCCATAAAAAGACATGCTGCAAGAATGTGAGTAGCAGCTGTTTTCAAAATAGGCAAAGCCTGGGGGAAATGTCCATCAACAGAACAGTGGGTAATTAATGGAACAGACCCATAAGGAAATATTACACAGCAAGGAAAAAGTACATTACAATCTATACAACTACATGGATAAATCTTAATTCTATCAAGGAAGATAGACATAAAAGAATTATACAATTTTATGGAGTTCAAGAATAAGCAAAAGTATTATTGATGATCATAGTCATGGTGGTTACCTCTGGATGAAGGTACAGACTTAAAAGGGCTGCCTGTTGGAGTCCTAGGAAGTGCTCTGGGTCTGTACCTCAATGGCTGTCATGCAAGAACATGCATGCATATGTACAAGTCCCCCAAGCTGTGCACTTAAGATTGGTGTGCTTTGTACATTTAATTGTGATTATTACCTCAATTTTTTAAATTATTAGATTGAAGGAAAATAGGATTTAGAACTTTTAAGCTACATTTAGAGGACAGAAAAAATGATCAGATCAGCAAAGGTCAGGAAAGAAAAAAAAATCAAGAGGCAGCAAACGCAATATATATTCATGGGATTTAAGAAATGCCTCATTGAAGGACAGAACTCAAACCGAGTGCAACTTGGAGAAAAAGCAAAGGCCAATCTTATGGTTTTAAACAAGAGACTTATGTAAGATAAAACAACAGAAAAATTGAAGACAAAGGATGGGCAAGAGGTAGTGAACAAATGTATGCAAAGCAAAGGAAGCAAACATGGCAGTGCTAGCATTCGGCAGATTAGAATTCAAGGTTAAAAATATTTTTTTTAAATGAAAGTACCTTTTCTAAAGCAAAAGTTATTAGAAATATACATAAGAATTTAAAGCCACATGGTTGATGACATTAACATCTCAGAATGTAATAAATCAATAGGCAAAAAGAAAGATAATATGAAATAATTAGATGACATAATGCATTTATTTTATATGGAAATAAATAGAATTTTATAGACACAAAGAAGGAAATGTTAAAATTTTCAGTACCCCTGGTGTAGTTATAAAAAGTGATGTCGGCCATCAAGAAAAACCTCAAAGTCCAAAAGGCAGAATTCTTGTCCTCTTCTTTAACCATGAAGCAATAAGGCCAACACGTATAGTCAGGAGGCCTGCAAGAGAAATGTGACCACTTGGAAAATTTAAAGCCCTCTGCTACACAATTCCTTTCATCTACTTTGTTTAGATCTTTCTAAAACTGTTCTTCTAGCTTCTTGAGATGAGTCCTTAATTTGTTTCTTGTTTTTTATTTATTTATTTATTTTTTATTTTTTGGTACTGGGGATTGAACTCAGGGGCACTCGACCACTGAGCCACATCCCCAGCCCTATTTTGTGTTTTATTTAGAGACAGGGTCTCACTGAGTTGCTTAGCGCCTCGCCGTTGCTGAGGCTGGCTTTGAACTCGCGATTCTCCTGTCTCAGCCTCCCTAAGTGCTGGGATTACAGGCTTGAGCCACCGCGCCCAGCTTGTTTTTTATTTAAAGGAATTAGAAAAAATGGTGAATAGCACTAGTGTTCCCTCAAAATAGATTCTTCAAATGAGGAAGTGTGGACTCACAAGGAATAGCCATCCTGAAACTCAGGATACACAGCCTTAGTTTTCCAAGTAGGGAATATCAGTCCCTTCTCCAGGGAGCAAGTATGCCTGTTCCGGTTTACTGCTTGTGTGTGATCACTGAAGAAGAGCAGGCAGCAGCAAAACCTCTTTTGCAGATTTTCATTTGCATTTATTTGATTAGTAACTCAGTTGAACTTTTTAAATATGTCTATTTTTTCTTAGGAATGTTTATTCAATACTTTCCTCCACCCCCATTTTCAACTGGGATATTAATGCTTTATTTATTGATTTTTAAAAATGTCCTTTATATATTAAGAATATTAATTGTTTGTCATGTTTGCAAACACTTTCCCCTTTGTTCCTTGGCCTGTTATGTTTTTTAATATATAAAATTGATTATTTTCACATAATCATATCTATCAATCTTATAATATTTTCCTCTATTATTTTTGTGGTAAGAGATTCCTTCTCCATAATTATTAAATAATAATAATTATTATAGCAACAGCTAACATTTATTGAGGGCTGAATATGTGTTATGCAGTGAGCTATAAGTGCCCTTATTTTTTTTAATCACAAAAACTCTGAGGTAGGTTTTTTCTCCCTTCTTACAACTGAGAAAGAATCTAAGGAGAGAGAATAGTTTGTCTATAAACATTGAACTAGTGATCAGTTCAGTACTCACCCATAGTTTATTTTAGTTTTTATGGTTTATGTTTTTATATTTAACTCTTTAATCCTGATATTTATGAAGTGGTATGAAGTGAAGCTCCTTTCAAACATTACTTTTTCCAGGACTGTCCTTCAATGAATAAATCATTTCTTTCCCCATTTGTTTGTTATGCTTCCTTTATTATATATTAAATTTTAATGCATAACAAGGTCTCTTTCAGGGATATCTATTCTGTTTTTATTGACTTATCTACACTCTTACAAAAGAGCCACTGTGTTTTAATT
>CM053400.1:6539165-6763689 GCA_028644305.1 Xerus rutilus
AAGTGCTAGGCTAACTCTGGAGCTGCCTTATGCACTGGGAAAGGACCACAGGTTTCAGCAGAGATTTCAGCAGCTACCTACTGTAGGAGAGGGAGAATGTGGAGTTTGAGGCTTGTCAAGGTGGAGGGGATTTGGCAGATATCTTGGACTTCCCTCTGACACCCCAGAAGGGCCACCCCTTAAGGGCAAATACTGTTCCCTAGGATTGTGGCACTTTTCCTAGGTCTAAGGGTACAAAGAAATAAATAAAGCATAAAACTGAACCTGAACCAGATCAAAGTGATCTGCCAGTGATTTTACTGCCTACTAAGATAAAACTCAGTTCAGAAGAAAAGGAAACCCAGAGCCCCTACAAACTACCATCCACAATGTCCAGTATAAAATTAAAAATTACTAGACATGGGAGGAAACAGACTCTTACTGAAATAAAAGCTAATTAGTATAAATAGACTCACAGACTAACAAGAACTTCAAACTGTGTGCAAATATGTTAAAATAATTTACATGAAAAAAAAATGGATGAAAAGTTGAAGAGGTAGGGAGTTGTGGTGAAGATATGGAAGTTGTAAAAAAGAATCAAATGGAAATCTTAGAATTGAAAAGCAAAACTTGACACTGAAATTTCACTGGTTTGGATTAACTGCAGATTGGGCGTAACAGAAGCAAGGTCAGTGAACTTGAAGATAGACTAGTAGAAATCATCTAACTAGGAGTGGGGTTGTGGCTCAATGGTAGAGCGCTTGCCTAGCATGTGTGAGGCACTGGGTTCGATTCTCAGCACTACATATAAATAAATAAAGGGCCATTGACAACTAAAAAAAAAATTTATACACACACACATACACATATATATTTAAAAAGAAATCATCAGCTGGGCACAGTGCCTCACGCCTGTAATCCCAGCACTTTGGGAGGCTGAGACAGGAGAATTGCGAGTTCAAAGCCAGCCTCAGCAATGGCGAGGTGCTAAGCAACTCAGTGAGACCTTGTCTCTACATAAAACACAAAATAGGGCTGGGGATGTGGCTCAGTGGTCGAGTGCCCCTGAGTTCAATCCCCAGTACCAAATAAATAAGTAAGTAAATAAATAAATAAACAAAAAGAAATCATCTAACTAAAGCACATGGAGGAAAAAAACAGGACCAGGGCCTCAGTAACTTGTGGGACAAAATCAAGTTAACTAACATAGGGTAATTGCAGTTGTCAAAAAAGAATGAGGCAGAAAAATATGTTTGAAAGAGATTGGCTAACATTTTCTATCCTTTGATTTGAAACAAAGCAAAAGCATACATATAAACAGCAACCTAGGAAGCATAGCCATCCATAAATAGAATGGATATATATGTGTACACACACACACACACACACACACACACACACACACACACACTTTTATGGTGGTGATGGGGATTGAATCTAGCGCCTGTGCATGCTAGGCAAGCACTCTACCACTGAGCCACACCCCTGGCTCTCACAAGCAGAATAAATACAAAGAAAATCACGTGTAAGCATACTATAGTTAAACCACTGAATACTAAACTAAAGTCAAACAAAATGGGAACAATGATCAGAATTATGGCTGACTAAAAATTGGAAATGCTGTAGCCCGCTGGACAATGGAATAATGTCTTCAAAGTGCTGACAGAAGAAAACAGGTCAGCCTGGAATTCTGCATGTAGTAAAAAAAAAAAAAAAAAAAGGAAGAAGAAATAAAGACATTTTAAGATAAAGCTGAGAGAAGTTGTCATCAGCAGTCAAGCATTTAATGAACAACAGTATAACATCTTTATACTGAAGAGAAAATACCAGAGGAAATTTGGATCCTCAGGAAGGAATGAAAAGCACTGGTGATATTAAATGTGTGAGTAAATACTACTTTAAAATATTTTTTTAGTTGTAGATGGATCCAATACTTTTATTTTATTTATTTGTCTTATGTGGTGCTGAGGATTCAACCCAGTGTTCATGTGTGCTAGGCAAGTGCTACTACCACTGAGCTACAACCCCAGCCCAAGATTCTTAATATGTAACATGGTATAATATTAATTTGTGGTAGACTCTGATAATTTAAGAATGCATATTGTAGTCTCTATAGGAACCACTTAAAAATATATATGTAAATACCCAAAAGAGGGTACACAATGAAGTACCAAACATTTCTGGTTATTCTTACGTGTACGTTCCCCCATAAAAGCATGAAGAACATTTGAGAAATTTTTAAATAATTGAAATTTTTATTGAAATTATGTTGAAACTATGAATTAATTTGAAAATCTTTCCATTTATTTCAATCTCCTTTTATTTATCTTTGTAAGATTTCCTTATGTAGAATTAACATTCTTTAAGATTGTCATGGTAATTTTATATTTCTCATTGCTATTATGAAAGGAATTTCCATTTTAATTATTGCTGATACATGGGGGCTACTGAGTTTTAAAAATACATGTTGCATATCTGGCCATCTCACTGAACTTAAAGTAAATTGATTTTTCTAGGTATATAATTATATGGTTTACAATAAATGATTATTTTGTGGAATTCTTTCCAGTTCACAGGCATTTTAATTTTATTTCTTGCCTTATTACATGGGCTAAAACTTCAAGAATAATGTTAAAAGTCAATGATGGGAGGCTGGGATTGTAGCTCAGTGGTAGAGCGCTTCCCTTGCATACATGAGGTACTGGGTTTGATCCCCAGCACCACATAATAATAAATAAAGATATTGTGTTCATCTGTAACTAAAAAATATTAAAAAAAAAAAAGTTAATGGTGGGCCTGGGGTTGTGGCTCAGTGGTAGAGCACTTGCCTAGCATGTGTGAGGCACTGGGTTCAATTCTCAGCACTGCATATAAATAAATAAAGGTCCATTGACAACTAAAACATTTTAAAAAGTCAATGGTGATAGATGTAAAGAATTTTGTGATTAAATAATATATATATATTTAAATAAGGGGAAAAGGAATTGTCATAAAATACTGCATCTTACATTTATTAAACATCTGTGATTTGGACAGGTGTAGTGGTGCAAGCCTGTAATCCTTGGGAGGCTGAGGCAAGGGGATCACTAGTTCAAAGCCAGCCCCAGCAACTTAGCAAGGCCTTAAGCAACTCAGGGAGACCCTGTCTCTAAATAAAAATATAAAAAAGAGCTGGGAATGTGGCTCAGTTACTAAGTGCCCTTGAGTTCAACCTGTGTCCCCCATTGTGATTCATTAAGTATCAGTGTTTTATTCACATTTCTTCACACAGTGAACAAATATTCCGTGAATGCCTACTACAAATTAATCAGTATTTTAGGCTTTGGAGATACAGTGATGGTTCGGATAGACAGTAGAAGTTCAACATGACTAAAATCCTGAGAAAAACAAAAACGAAACAGTATAAAACATATAAAACAAAAGACAGATTACAAAGCAGTCTATTTTGACAACCAGAGGAAGAGTTCGTAGCTAGTAATTGCTATAGAAATTGCTTTCTTTGGGCTGGGGCAGTCTGAGAAAACTGGTGGTGGAATAGGTCCCCTGGAGCAGCTGACAACTGAGTGAGGCTGGAAGAAAACTACTCTGATGGTGGAGCTTTGGGGCAGCCTACTGGCCTCTGGCTGCAGAATACAAGATAGGACAGGCGCTGAGGATAAATTGGTTTGCCTTAGTACAGGATGAGTATATGGTAACAATTTTTAATCCCTAGCTCTGGGGACTCTTGGAAATTCTAAAGTGTTGTTTTCAGTGACAAGAGGGTGGGACTCTAGGTTTTCTTTATGCCCTCACTGGCCCTCCCAGAATCTGTGCAGCATTACTTCATCTGTATGTATTTTGAGTTTCTATTTATTTATTTATTCTTTGTGTACTTTTTTAAAAACTATATTTTAGTTATACATGGACACAGTGTATTTTGTTTGTTTATATTTTTTTTATGTGGTGCTGAGGATTGAACCCAGTGCCTCACACGTGCGAGGCAAGTGCTCTGCCACTGAGCCACAACCTCAGCCCCTGTGTACATTTTTTTTGGGAGAACCAAGGTGTTGTAGGTACAGGGACATAGTAAAGCAGTCCCTGATCCCTGCTTCTGCTGAGCTTTACACCTAGTGGTAGGGAGGATGTGAGAAAGCAATAAATAGAGTAAAATGGACACATTACGTAAGTAGAGTACATGCAATAAAGAGTTCGTAGGAGGTTGCAGTTGTAAATGGAATGATCTGGAAATGGAATGATCTCAAAATGTCACCTCTGAGGTGACATTTTGAGCAAAAATGAGGAAGCAAGCCATGAAGATTTCTGGAGAGAAGGCGTTCTAGGAAAAGAGAACGTCTTGTGCCTGAAGAAGACATGTCTGGCAAAGTCCAGGAGGCTCGTGCATGGCAGGGTGGGGCAGCAGTGAGAGCAGAGGCAGCACTGACAGGAAGCGAGGGTTTGTGGTCAGTACTGATCCTTCTGAGGACTTTGGATTTACTTTGAACACATTGGGAAGTCATCAGAGTTTTCAGCAGAGAAGTAATGTAATCGGATGTAAGCTTTAATGGCATCACTCTAGCTGCTATATTTAAAAGTAGACAGTAGAGTCGGGCACGGTGGCACATGCCTGTAATCCCTGTGGCTGGGGAGGCTGAAACAGGAGGATCTAAAGTTCAAGGCTAGCCTCAGCAATTTAGCAAGGCCCTAAGCAACTTAGTGAGATCCTGTCTCAGAAAGGGCTGAGGATGTAGCTCAGTGGTAAAGTGTCTCTGGGTTCAATTCCCAGTACCCCCGCCCCAACAAAAAAGACAAAAAGAAAGTAGAAGCAAGAGTGGAAGCCAGGAGACAAGTCAGAGTGGTAAGAAGGCCTCAGATCCCTGAATTTTTTTTTTTTTTTTAATAAATCCAACAGAATATCCTGATTTTACTGCCATGGAGTATGAAAGACAAGTAGAAATGAAAGATGACCCAGAGGTTTTCAGTCTTTCCTAAGTTTGGAGTTGCCATTAATTAGGAATCGGTCACTTTGGTGGGGCAAGATCAAGAGCTCAGTGTTAAACATATTAAATTCAAAATATCTATTAGACATTGAAGTGGAAGTATTAGATGGGCAGGTAAATAATAGGGACCTAGCTCAGAGGAGAGGTCTAAACTAACTATAGGCATACATTTAACGACCTTAATGTGCTTTGTTTGATTTGTTTTTGGTACTGGGGATTGGATCCCAGGGTGCTTTACCACTGAGCCACTTCCCCAGCCAGCCACTGCACCCATAACCCAACATTAACTTCTTGATTTGGGTAATTATATAATTGTGTATAAGCACGAACTCCCCTCAACACACAACTCAGAAAATGTGTACTGAAATATTAAGGAAGAAAGGGAAATTGTATTCAGGGACAATAATTATATAGATTGATAAAGACTGATAGAGAATAAGAAATCAAATGTGATAAATTTAATATTTGAAGAATCTGAGTGATAGATGGAAATTCTTTATACTGTGTAGCAACTTTTCTGAAATTATTTCACAATAGAATTTTTTTTTAAATTTTTTTTGTAGATGGGCACAATGTCTTTATTTTATTGCTCTGTATGTGGTGCTGAGGATCGAACCCAGGGCCTCACGCATGCGAGGCAAGCGCTCTACCGCTGAGCCACAATCCCAGCCCCACAATAGAATTTTTTTGAGGGGGTACCGAGGATTGAACCCAGGGGACACTAAGCCACATCTCCACCCCTTTTTTATTTTTATTTTAAGACACAGTCTCACTAAGCTGCTTAGGGCCTTACTAAGTTGCTGAGGCTATCCTTAAACTTGCCATCTTCCTAACTCAGCCTCCTGAATTGCTGGGATTACAGGCATGTGCCTCCATGCCTAGCTAGAGGATTAAATCAGGGACATTCAACCACTGAGCCACATCCCCATTCCTATTTTGTATTTTATTTGAGTTGCTTAGTGCTTCACTGTTGCTGAGGCTGACTTTGAACTCGCAGTGCTCCTGCCTCAGCCTCCGGAGCTGCTGGGATTACAGGTGTGTGCCACCACGCCTGGTTGGAACTTTTTTTTTAAGTGAAGGAAATACATTTCCACACAAAAACAGAATTCACCTGCACTGAAAGAAACACTAGAGGAGTTTTTAGGCAGAAAGAAATGATTCTACATGGAAACACGGAAACACAGAGAAGGGTGAAGAGCAAAGGAAAGGACACACATAAATGAATATTGGCTGTATGAAATGAGAATCCTCTCTGTGGGTTTTAGCAAACATTGGGGTTAAAATTTACGTGAATACACAAAAGGATGGAGGGAAAGTGTTACCAGTACTAGGATTGCTGGGGAAGTGGTAAAATTTCTCTTTTATATGAAACTATAAGAAGTCAAACATGTATTGTGATAGCTCAGGCATTGGTTCTCAAACTTTTTAGTCTAGGACACCTTTATTTAAAAAAAAAAATGAGGATCCCCAATTAGGCAGACACCCAGTAATTGTTGCAGACAAGGTCCACTGGTGAGTGCAGGAGTAGAGAGTGGGAGTGTGAAGAGGTCAGATAGTGAAGTATCTCCCCAAGCCAATAATTAGAAAAGAAAAGATAGTGGAGAAACCTCTCAGAAACTACTATAGACTATAGCCAACAGAAGGAAAAGCTGAATTTAAGACAAGAAAAGAGGGCTTTAAACAAGTCAAAAGGGAAGCAAATTGCAAGATCAAAGATATGAACCCCCAAATAATTATTTCTGTTAAATGTAAATGGACCAAATACTCTGTTAAAAAGCAAAGTTTGTAAATACTAGATTTTTTAAAAAACCCAACCCCACTTAACACTGCGTACATCAGACACATCTTTAAAGACACATACGGATTAAAAGTAAAATGATAGAAAAAGATAACACCATGCAAACCCTAAACAAAAGAAATCTGCTCTTAATATCAGGCAAGGTGGACTTAAAAGTAGAATCAGATATAAAGAAATTTTCAGAAAGGAATGAAAAAAAAATCGATCAGGGAGATTTAACATTTCTAAATAAGTACATGCCTAACAATGTCAGCTTCAATATACACAAAGCAAAAGGGAACAGAACTGCTGGGCATAATAGTGCATGCCTGGAATCCCAGTGACTCAGAAGACTGAGGCAGGAGAATTGCAAGTTCAGAGCCAGCCTGAGCAACCTAGTGAGACTTGAGATGTCTCAATATAAAAAAATAAAAAGGCCTGGGGGTGTGGTTTAGTGTTAAGTGTTCCTGAGTTCAATTCCTAGTACCAAAAAAAAAAAAAAAGAAAGGAAGCTGGGAAATCTATCATAACGGGCAGTTCTATATACCTTCTCAATAATTGGTAATACAGACACAAAACAGTCAGGCATTGGTGGTTGCTAATTCCAGCAACACCATTAACAAACTACATAGAATGCTATACTTAATAAAAACAGTTAAAGATGCTACCTGAAGATGTTTAACCGTGGGCTGGGGCGGTGGCTCAGTGGCAGAGTGTTTACCTGGAATGTGCGAGGCACTGGGTTCGATTCTCAGCACCACATACAAATAAATAAAAAAGATAAAGGTCCATTAGCAACTAAAAAAAATTTTTTTAAAAAGATGTTTAACTTCATTAGTCATCAGAAATGCAGATTAGAATAAAAGAGAGATGCCACTTCATACCCATCAGAATGGCTGAAGTTGAGAAGACAGAACTCCTAGATGACAGAACTGGAACTCTCCTACCTCGCCTTGGGAATGTGAATTGGTATCCTCACTTTGGAGACTGTTAGCAGCATCTGTGGAAGCTGCTCGTGTGCATACCCCGTAATGCAGCAGTTCCCCTCCAGAATAAATGTATAGAATGTTGGCAGTAGCACTATTCATAAATAGTCCAGAAGTAGAAACCAAATAGATCAATTGTGGTTCGTTTAATTGTATACAAGAATAATATGTAGCAGTTAAAATGAATGAACTGTGGCTTCCTACAGTAACATGGATGACCCTCAAGCATAACATTGAGCAAAAGGAGCCCTTCATAAATGATACTTTCTGCATTACTCCATTTCTATAAAGTGCAAATCAGCAAACTCAATCTGTACTATTAGAAGCGAGGTGGCGCAAGCCAGTGATGCCAGCAACTTGGAGGCTGAGGCAGGAGGAGCACGAGTTCTGGTTCAGTTTTGGCAACTTAGACCCCATCTCAGAATAAAAAGGGCTAGAGAAGGCTGGGGTTGTGGCTCAGTGGTAGAGCTCTTGCCTAGCATGTGTGAGTTTCTAGGTTCAATTCTCAGCACCACATATAAACAAACAAACAAATAAATAAATAAAAACAAAGGCCCATCGACAACTAAAAAATATTAAGAAGGGGGGTGGGCTAGAGATGTTGCTCAGTGGTTCAGTCCTCAATAGGGGGTGGGGAGGGGGAGTGAGGCAATGACTGGGTGGTGACATAAGGATCCTCCTGGAAGTGGTGTTTTAGTCAGCTTCTGAGTCACTGTGATCAAAATACCCAATAAGATAGAGAAGGAAAATTTTATTTGGAACTCATGGTTTCACAGTCAGTCCTTAGCTGGCTCCACAGCTCTGGATCCAAGGTGAAGGAGCACATTGTGGGGGAAGGGTCAGTGTAGGAAAGCTGCTGGGCTCATGGTGGAGTCAGGAAGTAAGGGGAAGCAGGAAGGGGCCATAGGGAACATGCACTCCTCTAGAGCATGCCCCAGTGACGCATCATAGCCACACCCCACCTGCCCTTACCACCCAGTCCCTTCAAATTAGGATGTACTGATGAGGTCCCGGCTCTCATGATGCAGCCGTTTCACCTCTGAAAATTCCTGCAGAAACACACAAGCTTTTTGAGGACACCTCATATCGAAACTATACCAAACTGTTGATCTGGGTGGTGGTTACATGGTAGTCACATAGTGGAAACCAGCTGTACATTTAAAATTTGCATACTTTATGTGTATTGAATGCCAATAATATTTTACTTAAAACTACAATAAGACCTTTTTGGGGGGTAACCTTTCAGAATGGCAAAGATTAAAAAAGATAAAAGATAACCCCATGGATGCTGGGGGTGTGGCTCAGTGGTAGAGCGCCTGCCTTGAACGCGTGAGGCACTGGGTTCGATCCTCAGCACCACATACAAAATACATAAATAAATAAAATAAAGGTTTGGAAAAAATATTTAAAAAAAAAAAAAAGATAACCCCATGTAGGTAAGTTGATGGGAAATGTGTGCACACACCCATGCATGAGGAAACAGCCTCTAAGGAGTGCAGTTTGTCAACACTTACCGGAATTAAAGCTGCTCATTTCTGAGTCTGTTCTTAGGGATATACTTCCACATGTACAAATTGCATGCAAGGTCTTTTCTTGTGGTTTTCTTTGTAGAAATAAATGTTCAATAGGAAACAATAATATATCCATATAATGCAATATCAATCATATAACCCTTAAATAGAATGAGAGAACTCTAAAGATGGAGTGTTCTCCAAGATATGTTAATCAAAAATAGCATGGTATAGATCAGTGTGTTTGTGTAATATATACACACACATATGTGCTTTACATAGAAACCACAGCACATGTGGTTACCTCTGGAGGATGTAACTGGGTGACCAGGTGGCAGGAGTGGGAAGGGAGCCTGCCTTCCACCACATACCCTTTCATATCTTTGGAATTGGTACTATAGAAATATTCCTATTACATATTAATTTGTAAAATAATGGTAAAAACAATCCCTGAAAAAGAACTTAAGCAGGAGAGTAGAGTATTGTCTCTAATAAGTTCTGTATAGTCACATTTTCCTTCACATGGAAGCAGATCTTTGGTTTAATACCAGGCAGTGTTGTGGGCTTTTGCATATGGATGCTGAGAAGTTTGGGGGAAATAAGCCATGGCAGGGTGCCCCAACTGCAGGGATGGGGAATGAGGAATGAGGGGAGTGAATTCAAGTCTGTGCCTCCTGCTAAGCAGAAGGCACAGCAGAAAATGGAGTGGTGGGCTGTCCCCACTGTTCACAGGCTCATTTCCCCGCTCTCCTTTTTTTTCTTTTTTCTTTTGTGCGAGTGCCACTCGGATTTGAATCCAGGGTCTGGTGCATGGTAGGCAGGTGCAAGTATAGGTTGAATTGAGATGAAGTTAAAAATGATGTAACTCTATTGTTTCCCTTTGTTCTTTTTTAAAAAAATGTACTTGAGATCATGCTATGAATATAACACATGCTCTTTGTGTCTTAATGTATCAAAAGCATTTTCCCATATCATCAGAAATTATTTATATGAATTTGAACACTTGAACAATACTGCATTATTGAAATGTATCATAATTTGCTTAATCATTTCTCTTTGGACATTTCTGTTTAATTTTTTTGCTATTTAAAATATGGTGATGAGGGGCTGGGGTTGTGGCTCAGTACCAGAGCGCTTGCCTCGCATGCGTGAGGCACTGGGTTCAATCCTCAGCTCCACATAAAAATAAATAAATAAAGATATTGTATCCATCTATAACTAAAAAAAAAATGTGATGAACCATTTTGTCCATAAGTCTTAGCACTATGTTACTATTTCTTTAAAATGTATTGAGTTATAGGGTATGAACATCTTTTAAACTCTTTTTTTTTTTTTTGTACTGGGGATTGAACTCAGGGGCACTCGACCACTGAGCCACATCTCCAGCCCTATTTTGTGTTTTATGTAGAGACGGGGTCTCACTGAGTTGCTTAGTGCCTCGCCATCGTTGAGGCTGGCTTTGAACTCGCGATCCTCCTGCCTCAGCCTCCCAAAGTGCTGGGATTACAGGCGTGCGCCATCGCGCCCGGCTTCTTTTGAACTCTTAAACTGGAGTACCTCATTACCTTCCAGAAGTTTCTCAGTTTGCTCTTTCATTGCACCTTCTCTAGCATTGGGCCTTTTCGTGTAAAATTTTGAAAAAAATTTCCATCTTAGTAACTTCACCAGTGCATCTAAACTATATATTGAAAGTAGGGATGTCAGTGTTCCCTTGTGGCTTGAGCAAGAGGTGGAGTATTTTCTCCTTGTACTGTATAGAGTAGTGGTGAGGAGCCTGGGCTTAAGTTCCAACCCTGCCCTCAGCCCACCAGCAGTGGAGCTCAGGTGGGCTGGCTAATGCCTGTGGACCTTAGCTCCTCCCCTGTAAATAGAAGGAGTAAACCACCCTTTTCATGGGGACCCTGCTGCCACTTGAGTGCCATAGGTCAAGCCCTGCACAGTCCCCCGAAGTGCTACATGCTGGTCATGGAACCTTGGGTTGGACACTGCACAGGATTAATATGGGATTCAAAGAGTTAAAATGTAAAAAGCTTGTAAAACACTCTCTGGCATTGAGATTAAATACATTTCTGGGTAGAGAGAGATGATATGCATGATTTTTTTTGTTTTCTGTATGCTTTTCTTCATTTTCCATTTTTTCTGCAGTTGACATGTATTATATTTATTACCAATAGATAAAGCTATCTACGGAAACATATTTTAATTTTCTTTTCCATCGCTAGAGATCAAACCTAGAGCCTGGCACATGGTAGGTAATCATTCTCCCACAGAGCTACTTCCCCAACTCTGTTTTTCTGTTGTTGTTATTTAGAGACAGGGTCCCAGCTATGTTTTAGATGATATGTCTGTATATTTTGTGCAGATAGATAACATACTCATTCAACATAAGAAATTAGCAAAGAAGGGCCTCAGAGAGGCTCTTAATAGGCAGGGAAAAGTGAGGTCTTGGCTCTCTCACCTTGTGTCGCTAAGTGAGTACTCAAAACGTTTATGGATTTGATCGAGTGCTATATGTTTATACTATAATGTTGATGATAGCAACCAATACCAAGTGCATTTGAACTACACAGATGGGTGGTGACAAAATAATTTATGTATTGACCTCCTAGGATATATCATGTTGTAGTGTGTTAATATCAGATTAGTGTGAGGACTTTTAAAAACCCAGATAGCTGCCTGGCAGTTTAAAACTTTAGCAAGTGTATTGAATGCCAAATACTAAACTTTCTGATCATGGATTTAAGATTCAAGATGTAAAAGAAAACCCTGAAGGAGCATTTGTACCATTCTGCTGAGTGACTGGAGAGTATGTCATGGTGCACTGAAACCTTGTGACAAGATTTTCTTTGAGGAACACAAATCTCCATCTTGCTTTGTACCCACAGTGGAGTTGCTTCCCAGATCAGGCTGTTTCAAGGAACATATGAAATAGCGTATGGCCATCCCTCCCACCCCAAAGCAAATGTTTGTTTTGTTGCAGTGATGGAAACATTTCATTGGTGAAGCAAATATTTAGAGCTGAAAGAAACATTTGGGCAGCCAGGATGTGTCAGAATAGAACAGATGCCTGCCTTTTGAAAACACATTGGGAAAAAAGCTACCTTGTACTTGACTGCTGTAGTTGCAGCCACAATGGGTTAAGCAAGGAACTAGAAATGTGGGTGATGTTCTAGTCCCAGCTCCTGGACACTACTCCGTATCTTTTCTGCCTTGGTTTTTCTCTCCCAGAAAATGGGGATAACCATTCTAAGTGATTTTTGTTCAAGATGAAGGTTTTTGTGGGTCCCCCCTAATATTTTCTTTGTTCTTGAAAGTAAATGTAGTTGGAGTTGGGGATTTAATTCAATGGTAAAGCTCAAGACCCTGAGTTCCATCCTCAGTCCTGAGGGGGGGGAAAAAAGTAAGTTTATCCTTATAAATCAAACTTATTCACAGGGAATGAAATTCACTAGGAATATACAGTAAACAGTCTGCCTTCAGTCTATCCCCAGCTACTCATCCCCTTTCCCAATATAATCACAGTTACCAGTTTCTTTCTTTTTTTAAAAATATTTTATTTAGTTATAGATGAACACAGTACCTTTATTTATTTTATGTGGTGCTGAGGATCGAACCCAGTGCCTTACACATAGGAGGCAAGCGCTTTACCACTGAGCCACAACCCCAGCCCACCAGTATCTTATCTATTCTCTTTTTATTTCATGTATATATGCAACTAAATAGTCACTTACGTAGATACATATGCATTCTTTTTTAAATTTTTTAATTTTTAAAAAATTTTTTTATAGTTGTTGATAGACCTTTATTTTATTTATATGTGGTGCTGAGAATCGAACCCAGTGCCTTACACATGCTAGGCAAGCGCTCTGCCACTGAGCCACAACCCCAGCCCCTATATATGCATTCTTCTAAAAAATAATTTGCACATTTTATTTAAAAATGTTTCAGGTGATACATACAAATTGTACATTTTTTTAATGTACATATTTATAGGGTACCATGTGATGTTTTGACACATGCACATTATAGAACATTCAAATTTGGTTGATATATCTATCTCCTCCACACTTAATAATTTCTTTTTTTCTTTTTTCTATTTTTTTTGGTACTGGGGATTAAACTCAAGGGTGTTTGACCACTGAGCCACATCACAGCCCTATTTTGTGTTTTATGTAGAGACAGAGTTTCACTGAGTTGCTTAGCACCTCGCCATTGCTGAGGCTGGCTTTTGAACTTGTGATTTTCCTGTCTTAGCCTCCCGAAGTGTTGGGATTACAGGCGTGTGCCACCATGCCTGTGGCCACACTTATCATTTCTATCTTTCTTTCTTTTTTTTTTGGTACCAGGGATTGAACTCAGGAGTACTCAACCACTGAGCCACATCTCCAGCCCTAATTTGTGTTTTTATTTAGAGACAGGGTCTCACTGAGTTGCTTAGCGCCTCACCGCTCCCGATGCTGGCTTTGAACTCACAATTCTCCTGTCTCAGCCTCCTGAGCCACTGGGATTATAGGTGTGGATCACTGCGCCTGGCTTATCATTTCTTCATGGTGAAAACTTTCAAAATCCTTCTAGCTTGTTGAAATACACAGTCCATGATTGTTATGTTTAGTCACAGTACTGTGCAACACCAGCACTTCTTGACCCTGTCTAACTGTAACTCAGTATTCATTGGTCAACCTGAAAGTTCCACGTACTCATTACCTCATTTCACTTATACTTCATCTATTCTTTTAGTTTTTCTTCTCTTTGGGAGATTCATTCTAAGTCTTTGCTTATTGGCAATGTGCTGGCTGTGTCAGGTGGCAGAGGGCACAGGCTTAGCAGGCTGCCTCTGCTAGCCCTGGTGCCATACAGAGGCTGTGGGTGGAACATCCAATTCTACCCCTGGAGCACTTCTGGTAAAACAAGGGGCGAGGAGAAAAGCAATAGGGGATAGACCACACAAACTTGGTTATTAAAACAAAGAAGTTTTTTTGTTCATTTTATTTTTTTCCCAAAATAACATTCACTGCCTCTTCTGAAACAGGACAAGTGGGGTTAAAAGTGTTTATCAGTTTGACTTTTCCATACTTGCTCAAACATGCGCTGAGCTCACCTGGACTTTGGCATGTAAGTAGCAGTGCGTCCTGATTGCCATCCTCTCTAAGGACACAGTTGCTTCCTGGGGAATTGTTCGGTGTACTGTGGGAAGGGCCTGTTGCTGAAGACCTGCTGGGTTAGACTACTGTTCTAGAAGGCAGAAATCCTTATTCCTCTGGAATTGATGATAAAATATCCAAAGTAACCCTTCTTTGTTTTTATTTCTAACTTAGCAGAGGAATTAAAAGGAAAAGAAAATAAATAAATAAATAAAAACCTTGAGGCTGTATAGATCTAAAAATAGACATCACGGATGCTGATTGGAACCCCTCCCTGTCTTTCATATGAGAGATCTCAATCTGTGTTACACAGAGGGGCAGCTCACTTCTGTCTTGTTCACCAGTTATACTACTCCCCAGAGAAGCTCAATAAATTTTATAGGAAAGTTTCCTCCTTATGTGGAAGGAGCTAAGCTCAGTGCCTGGTCTGGCTGATATGATTTAGGGCTCCAGGGGAGTATGTCTGCCTTGTGGAATAACCTGTCAAAAGCAAATGTACAGAAACTTTGATCTTGGTTCATTTGGCCATGTCATTGGGACTGCTGGGCACCGGGCCCTGTGACCCCTAGTCTGTCTGCTTTGGAATTAAAACTGCTACTCCAAACTCGTGTTTAGTTCAAACTTGATAAAATGGTCTTTCTGCATGCTCCATTAGTAGTGACTTTGGAGCTTGCCTCCTTAACGTTCTAGTTTTCACCACTAACCTTCGAAATTCTGAATTTGGCTGTGGCTGGGTTTTCACATCCCCTCTGCCTTGGAGGGCAGAGACCCCCTTCCTTGACATGAGGAAAGGAGACCTGCCTTCTGTTTAGACTTCAAGTGCAACAAACCTGCCAGGGCCCTCTGTCTTTAAGCTGGCAGTGAAATACGCTGTGCACTGGCTTTTTACTCAGTGATTTATATAGGAGACGTGGCTGGGTGATACCCAGTGTCCTTTTGTCTTTGTGTTTATTTTTCTTGCACATTTAATGTATTTAAAGGATGTACTGTCTTTATGGTTCACTGGGGTAAGGAGGGGATTGGTGCAAGTTTTAGTGAGAGGCCCCAGCGCTCTGCTGGGGTGAGAATGCTATTCTTGGGAGATGTCTTTCTTTCTTTCTTTCTTTCCTTCAGTGGCAGGAGGCAGTGTTTTGCTGCTTTTGAAATAGCGTTTCTACCTAATGATTCTTGGAAGGATACTGAGAGGACATTCAGTTTCAGGGCATTATCAGCAACTTTTTCTCCTGTTGTTAGAACTTCTTCATTTAAGGAGCCAGAAAGTCTCCCATCCAGTTTGTGAATTTACATGTCAATATCCACATGGTGGGAGCCAGCTCCCTCCCCATCAGATCGGAACTCTTTCATTCGGGCTAATGATATTTGGAACTAGTTTTCTCAAAAACTGTTTTTGCTGCTTGAGACTAGTTAATCAGTGGAGAAGAAAGCATTTGACATTTTTGCTTAATATTTTCACCAAGTGAATTAGACAGGTTGGGGGGTTGGGGGAGGGAATAAGAAAGTGGGTGGGGGCAGCCCCATAAACAAGGTGATATATAATATTTTTTTTGTTCTCCTTTTAAATAAATACCGATCAGCTTTATGTTCAGAGACAATAGGAGCCGTTGGCTTAAATTTGCAGTTTACTGTATTTATGGCTGTAATATCAAGGTGCTGCCGTCGTAATTTCATGCCCCAATGAGAAGAGCAAGGTCGAAGCAAATGCTTCCATCGGCATCTGCTAGCACACTAACTCATAAACAAGGCCCGGCTGGATCAGGTGGCACGGAATAATACAGGCTAATGAAATACAGCACAGCTTTCCATTACTGTTAGTTTTTACAGTGTCGTCATTACGTGTAATTTATGTTTAAAAAATTCAATTTTATACAAGGCACTGGGAAATAGGGGTCTACAGGTCATCCAACGACTTCTAGAGGCTCTGAGAGTCCTTATTGTACTCCACTGTTCCAACAAAATGTTAATAAAATAAAATAAAAATACTTTTTCCCTTTCCCCTCCCCAAACCTCTTCTGAGAGAGTTGATTTGTCTTTTAATTTGGGGAGTATTTTCATCCAGCTGTCTGAAAATACTCCTTCCTGAGAGTGCTGGGGCAGGTGACTAGTTGTGTTCTAAGAGAGGTGGCCTGTGGCTCAGCCTTTGTGAGTCCCAAATGCATTGCCCAAGTCCTAGAAATGGAGGGAATATGGACAAGAGGTCGAGAGGTCAGTGGCCCGAGTTCCCTGCCCTTTGCTGTGGCTCTGGGGCCTGTGCCCCTGTCCCAGCCAATCTCTACAGTTTTATTCTGAGCTTGATGTGGTTTGGCTGCTTCTGCTAGGCATTCATTACTTTGCATATTTTCAAACCTTTTTCTAACCTGGTGTTGTTTGACCTGAAAGATGCAGAGGATGCTGCTGTCTTCTGTCATCTTTTTGTTTTACCTGCATAGGGCCAGACCTGGGCAGTGCCCAGCAGTCATTGAGGACAGTGTTGAAGTTGCTTGTTCTGAGAAGCCCTTGTGTAACCTGCCCTACAGAAAAAGAAGACTCCCCTTTCTGGTGTCTGGCTTGGCCTGAGTCCTGGGGGCATCAAGCTTGCCCCAGGAGGGTGCAGCTCACCTCCTCAGTCTGCATTTGAACAGAAACCTTTAGAAAAAGAAAACAGATTTGTATCTGGTGAAGGGAACTGGCTGCTGTGGACAAGCTTTGGGGGTGGAGTGTGGAGAACTGAGGGAGCAGGAAGTCTGCCCTGGCCGGGTACTTCATGCATCCTGAGAATGCACTGAGCTCTCTGTTTCACAGAGCAGGCAGCGTGGTGCTGGCAGGTGAGATGGCGCTCGGCCCCTCAGAGTTAAAGCCCAGCACCCTGCTCTTCCTGCTCCCTTGGCCCTTCCTCCTCCTCTTAGCTAATGCTGGTGAGTGAGTGGAGTAACTGAGCAGGACTTCCTTAGTGCTGTTCTCTATCAATAATATATTTTAATTGTCATCACTGTAGACTGGATTGGGAGGTGGTAGCTCTTGAAAATCACCGAGTGGCAGAAGGGAAGTTACTGGAAGACCATCTGAATGGCTAAGTGCTAGTGGTATCAGATAATGCAAGTTGACACCTTGACTAAGAGAACATTTTAGGCTTTATCAAAATGGACTAATTCTTCCAAAGGCAGCAGCTAAAGGAAGTCTTAAGCAGATGGGGAGGGGAGGAGGTTTACATGCCATAGGATGGTGAAATCCTGTGCTCCTCTCTGCTCTGTTCCTCAGCCATTGCTCAGTCCCTCTGTGGTTAGATTATTCCTTGCAGATAGCAATCAACTGGAAGGAAGTGTGTGTGTCTAATTTGCATGAGATTATTTAAAACAAAAAAAAAAGGTCTGCATTAGTCAGGGTGATGGTAAACAACGCAAGAGATGCCTTTTATAATATAGCTTGTGCCTCAGCTTTCAGAGCCAAATATAATTCACTTACAATTGGCAGTTTCCTTTATTATTCCTTTTAACCTTTTGGATTCTGCAAGGTCTCAATCAAAGATCTGCACTGTTTATCTCTGTAAGGATGGATGGGAAAGATGAGACTAGGGCACTTGTGTGTCTTCGATGTAGGTCCTCTGGTAGCACCTTATTCCCAAGAGTGGGGTTCTCTGTGCACCACGTGACTGGGTAGGTGACTAGTTGTGATGTGGGGAGAGATGAGTGACCCTGCTGTCTCTGTGAGTCCCACATGAACTACCTGAGTCCTATAAAGGGTTTTTTTTAAATATTGTTTTTTAGTTGTAGATGGATACAATATCTTTATTTATTTTTATGTGGTGCTGAGGATCGAGCCCAGTGCCTCATGCATGCGAGGCAAGCGCTCTATCACTGAGCCACAATCCCAGCCCCCTATAAAGAGTTTTGAAGCGATCAGTCCTGTCTATGTGGAGGACACTGAAGAGGAAGAGGGCACTCGGAATCCTAGGCACCAGTTTGTGAATGGTGCCTGGATTTGATTTAGAGTTAGGGTCTTAGGACAAGTCAAGGACGAGGATGCTCTACCTTTTCCACTGTTGTTGTTCAAAAAGGTGTCATTTGCAGATAGAACCCAAAGATTAAGTTCTTGAGTTTTTTTTCAAGTATAGCCCCCAAACTATTTATTGGCTCTCAGTTGTAGGTGGAGGTCCCTAGAGTGGTGACAGGTGTAATCCTCTGACCCCCTTTAACAGATTGAAGACTTAAGGTATAAGTTCTGAATTGTCACCTGATGTTTTGTAACTGGGTTGGAGATGGAGATCCTTGGGTCAGTACTAGCATTATCATTTTCTAGGACAAGTATGATATGGGGCAGTTTTTACCCTCTTTGGACCTTGGGTTTTTATCTGCTAGAGAGAGCAATGGCTAGAATAATGCTCCAGCTCTGAAATCCTATTATCCACTGAGCTTGTTAAAATGCTTATTTTTTAAAAGAGGAAAAATGACTCATTTATTATAACGAAATCAGAGCTCTGACTCTTGGAGAAATAGGGATATCAGAATTGCAGCCAGTGTAAATTTAGAGCATCAAGTGATAAGGTTTCTGCAAAACAAGAGCTTGGAAGGAAGTGCTGATGCCCTTTAAACCTCGGCCTCCTTGCTGAACTGGACTGTGATAAGGCGAGGAACATGTTTTATTAGGAAAATGGGCTTCGCAAAAGCTCAGGGCCAGAGGGCAGAGCAGTGGGCAGGGAGTCCTGTGTCTTTAACCAACTCCAGCTCCCAGGGCCACGGCACAGCCTGTGACTTACTGTATATTTCCCCAGCGTTAAACATTATCGTACTTGTTTATATTTGAAAGAGCCAAAAGGGAAAATGAGAATGCAACTGAATGCTCCTTTTGGGAAAATTATCTTCATTTGCAGCCAGTGGCTGACAAGGCACACCAGCCACCAGGTTTACAGAATTCCATAGTGTGCCAGTGACCAGCAGTCTGTGCTGACGTCGCAGATGCTGCTTCCTTCTCTAGTGGCCGATTATGAACTGGTTAAAACAATGTCTCCCCTCCCAGCACTTGGAGAGGGGTTCCCTTCCTATTTAGGAAGAGCGATCTGCAGTCGCTACGCTGTGAGAGGCTGAGAGGCAAAGCTCTGGAGAAGGTGGTCCTCTGCTCTTGCCTGGCTTGCCCGTCTGTCCTGTCCTGGTTCTGCTTGGGAAGAGAAATGATGGGAAAAGCAACCCTCTCGCAGCCAGCTGGGGAGGCAGGGAGGAAGAGACCCGTCTGGCCCCAGTCCATTCAACTCTAGCTTCTTGTATTTGGAAGGTGGTAAGCACCAGTCACTGACACTCTTGGAGATTGGTCATCTTCCCCCTCAATCTGGGGAGAGCAAGTGCTATCAGGAGCTTCCCAGCAGCATGTTAGGCTTCCTGCAGGGGGGCCTTCTCTGCTCCTCCCTAGCCTCACCAGGTATAGAAAGAAGGGAAGAGCTGCAGTTTTAAATGGAGACAGACCTCACCTACTCAGAAAAGAGAAAATTAAAAACGGTTCTGGGCCATTCCAGAGTGTACAGGCACTTCCTTGACCGATTGTGGTAGGGCCTGAGGAGTTGGAGGGATGGCTACAGCCGACATACACCAACATGGTGCAGGGCAGAGCTGGGCTCTAAAGTACTAATGTGCACCGTCTATTAGCCCCGGGGCACAGTGTGCCAGGCACTACGCTTTGAAGATGCTGATCCTCAGAACCACCTTACTTCATCTACCCCGAGGGGCAGGTGTACCATGCTGTGGGCCTCTAATGGAGAGCTGCTGACCAGATGTGGAACAGCTCTCGGCTCTGGTTTAAAAGCTCTGTGTTGCGGCTCGACTGAATATTGGGATTCCCAGAACAGCATGGGCCGGCCCGAGTAGCCTGCAGACCAGCAGTGACCTCCACTGCTCTTCCCACTCACTGTGGTTCAGTGCACTTGCATGCTCTGGTCCTTCCCAGGTGGGCCCTGTAGGAGAGTTGTTCTCATACCTGGGCCCCACATATCATTCCTGTCCTGGGGATGGTCGGCGCCTTCATCCTCCACCCTAGGGTCAATGTCACCAATCAGCCTCAGACCCGTTAAAACCCCCTAGCTGTCCCAGCTGTGTGCCCGCTGGAAACACAAGGTCTTCATGGGTTCTCACTTGCCTTTCACCCCTGCATGGGTAAATCCTCTCCACATGTTGTAGCCACTGCAGATGGCGCCTGCTATTTCCTGATGTTCCATGTGCAATGGGATTTGAGTGGTAGGAGAGTTTAAAAAAAAAGGGAAAAGAAAAACTAGCTAAAGGCGATCCAGGCAGCCTATGACAGGCTAGAGCAATAATCATCTGAAAGTTTGGGCCTGGCCTTGTTTTGATCTGTTTTCTTGTTTTATTTTCTTCTTTACATTCTATATCCCATTCATACTAATCACAGTCAGTCCTGATTTTTCTTTTTATTTCTGCATTTGTCATAAAATAAAGCAAATTATTCCCGTCTTCGGAAACGATCTAGACTAATTAGTCGTCTCACCCAATAATTAGTTTTTTGTTTCCCTGTCTGTTTTCATGCATTATTGTTAGTTTTTTCCCCTCTTTTTTTAACACCATTACAGATTAAAATGAGCCACATTTGCAGTTGATGGTATCTGTTTTCGGGGGAAGAATGGAGAATTGCAGTACGGAGCGACTTCAAAAGCAGCAATAAACTCAAGGATAAATTAAGGAAATTGAATGAGCCACATTTGGAAGCAGTGTTGAGGCTAATATTCTGTCGCTTAAGGTTAAATTGCAACTGAGAGAGGTTCTGGAGAATCCGAAATCGGGAAGGCAACTTAGCAGTAGGAGCAAGCCGCTCTGGCCATGGGGGCCTTTTCTCAAAGAAGAGTTTGTTGCAGCCATGGATACTGACCAAAGGTACTCACCCACTCACCTGCCGTTCTGTGCTCTTCTCCCCAGGGCTGACTGACGAAGAGATTGATCTGGCGTTCCAGCAGTCAGGCACTGCTGCCGATGAGCCCTCGTCCTTGGGCCCAGCCACACAGGTGGTTCCTGTCCAGCCCCCTCACCTCGTTTCACAGCCATACAGTAAGTCACCCACTCCTTCTCCTTCTTTAACCATGACTGGGACTCAGGACTCTGGCCAAAGAGCAGTGTTTTGGGTTTCCCAGACTTAGCAAACCGAGAGAAGCTGGGTTTCTCCCTGGTTGAGTAGAAAGCTCTTGGGTGTCTCCAAAAGAAGGTGACACACTTTTAGGTTTGTGTCAAAGGTTGAAGAGGAGGTGAGGGGCCAGAATAAATAAACTGTGTTGTTTCCAGTGTTTTGATTACTGCAGGAAACTGCGTGCTGTTACCGGCTCTGCTTCCATCCTTCTTTGCCAGTGCTTTTGACTCTTGCTGCCTCCCAGGTCACACCATGAACGTCTGGTTCGTCAGTGCATTCGTCTTTGCTCACTGAACTAACATGATTCCTACTATTATTTTTTAAAGTTAACATTCATAGGTTTAGTCCAGCATTCCCTCCAGTCCCTCCATTGTCCTGACTCTACCAAGTGTGTTCATGTCGTGGCAATCTATTAGAGAATTGAAGATTTAATGTGAAGGTTCCTTTTGAACGTTGCTTTTAATTATTACATGATGTCATGACCCAGGAGAGTTTTCTGTTGTTTTTAAATGAAAGCTACCATAGCAATAAATGTACTAGTAAAAGTATTCCTCCAGGTATAGCTCTTTAATCACTCACAAAAAAGTCTGAAAAGGTTAAAATCTACTCCAAAGCTATAGAAAAATCACTCAATTTGTTGCTTTAACGTATCTCAGTATTAGCTCTATTATCTTTCAAAATGCCTTTTTTAAAATAATTGTCTTTTTAATTGTCTATCTCAGAAGTTTTAGTTTTTCAGAAAATAATATGAAACAGTGTTAGATACTAGATTTTAAAAAGTGTGTTTTTAAACAACACATTCATTTCAGTGCCTTGGAGGCGCATTCTTGCTCTCACTTCACTGTAGCTTTCACCTGGCTTTGTGGCTGCGGGTTGACACAGCCAGTAGGGTCTTCTCTCCTCCAGATGGGCACTGTGTGAGAATCCGCTTTGTATGTCCCAAATCTCCTTTAGATAGCCACCTCCTTTGCTTTCTGGATAAGGCCAAGTGGGTGAGGCCTGGGCACGTGCACTCAAATGTCTCGCAGTCAGTGCCTTGCTTGAGCAGCCCGCAGATGTCCTGACTGAGACGCAAGGGACAGGGCTTCCCCACAAGCCTTGGCTTGTGCTCCCGGGTCCTTAACCTGCTGCTTGTGCATGGCACTCATCTCTCTTTTCTGGCCAGCATTCTTTCAGTCCATTGTGGTTTGCTTCAGGTTCTAAACTTACTTTCTGTTTTTCTTTTTAGCCAAAGGCTATCTCCACACTTTTTCCTCAGTTGTGTCCCTGGGCCGAGCTGTTTAATGGGATTTGTTGAGGATAGACAGTGGCAGCTGGGTTGCAGAATTTTCTGAGATGCACATCTGTTCTGTTCCAGCTGTTTTCTCCTATGGCTTAATACCAAACAGGTCTCTCGACTATTTGGAACTTCTTGCTCAGAGCAAACTGTGCTGGTTGGTCACAGACTTGGCCTAAAGTGTCATGTGTTACCTGCTTTCCAGAGGCACAGAGGATTAAACTATTAGTCTTTCTGAAAGAAGCAAAAGAATGGGGTGAATAGCAAGCAGTTCAGTCATTGAAATTGTTCTCATGTCCAGATTGCTCTGAGAAAAAGCATTACATGTTTAGGTGTTGAGGTAAAAGTATTTTTGGGTCTCCTAGCCCTAAAAATAAAATACATCTTCTTAGAGACAGACTTCTTCCTGCTTTGACACTAGTATAAAAACAATGACAATGGTAATTTTAATACCTGAAGTTTTTAGTTGCCACCACTGAGTTTCATTCTTCCCGTACCGTTAACATTCTCCGGGGGTGACTCTGCCTCTTCACTTCTGTACTTTTGCCAAGAGGTGTCAAAACTGCTCAGGGGGAAAAAAAAAGCTTGATTTTGATTAATATAGAGAAACAAGACTTTGCCTGACTGATAATAAAACTGATAAATGACATTTGAATTACTTGTAGCGGTAATTTATTACATAAAATATCTTTTATTTGACATGCGATTAGTTGCTGGAAGCATCACTCAATCTGACTAGTTTAAACATGCTCTAAAATGAACCCCAG
Source organism: Xerus rutilus (assembly GCA_028644305.1). Taxonomy (NCBI): domain Eukaryota; kingdom Metazoa; phylum Chordata; class Mammalia; order Rodentia; family Sciuridae; genus Xerus; species Xerus rutilus. The sequence goes on from CM053400.1 coordinate 6,562,671, forward strand.
TAAAAACCAGGGCTGTCGACGGCTGGCGTTATGAAATATACTAATCCTGGAGTGAGGAAAAATCTGACTTTAAATATTTAAATGATTAATTGGGTTTATATATTTTTTTTTACCTTTCTAACCCCCTTAATTACAAGCAAACTCAGGGGAGTTTCTGAACTAGGTGTGCAATCTGCATGCTTATCACTGAGGCATTGTCTGCATCCTGGAGGGATTTATGGCCTCTGTTCATGTGTGTTCCTGCTGATTTTATGTCTAGATCCCTGGCAGCCCTTTCCTTCCCATTTCTTGGCTTTTTAAGGGACATTCCATCTCTGAGCCACAGCCTGGGAAATAGGATTCCCAGGACCCAGCCCCAAATGTTCATGTGTCAGATTTGAGAGCACCCCAGGGTGTCATTGCTCACAGATCTTTACCTCTGGACCTGCTGGCCCGCCCGCTCAGTGGCAGATGTGTTGATAGGTGCCTCTTTTGATATCTCTGTTCTTTGGTGAATGTGGTTGGCCTTGAGATGTTAGTAAATGCCAGTATCAGCAAAGAGAACATGGAGGTGTACCAGAAAGGTACTGGTTCAGTTCCTCAGTGTTTATTTAGTACGTACTAGGTGATCAGTACTGTGTCAGGTGAGAGATTCAAAACATGATTTTTAAGAATCTTATAGGCTCTTCAGGGAAAGATAAACTCTTAAGAAAAAGATAATATAAAACAGTGACTTAATGCCAACATTAATTACACAGACAAGAAATTCCGTAAGATTACAAAAAGGAAAAATTAATGTGGGCTAGAGAGTCAAGGAGGCTTTGTGAAAGTGGCAGGAGGTTGACACTCAGGGGAATATGGTGTCACCTGGTGTGAGAATAAACCAGTGTTCTCAGGGCTTAACTCATTAACTCCCAAGTTTTCAATTCTGTGAACATAATAGATATTAAAATATTATTTCGAAGTCCCCATATTGGTTCCTCAGTTTAAGTGTTCACAGCCATTTCACATTTGGAACGATTGGGACAAAACAGGTTAAGAGGAAGTCAGGGAGAGCTCAAGAACGTGTAGCTGCGATCGGAGAGGAGATTTGACATTCTGCATCCCTCACTTTGGATCCTTTTTGTTTGACTTTGAGTCAGGAGCCAGTGTGTGCACATATGTGCAGGCCAGCATGGTCCTGAACACAGAGTCCTGCTAGCTGCCACTGAGTGATTTGTTCCCAGCTGATTTGTCTTCTTTCATCCCAGACAGACAAGCAGCCAGCAGCTTTGAGATATAAGCAGGATCGGTGTAAATTTTGTAGGGCCATAATTTGTTCTCAGGCTTGAATATCCCCCCCCCCCCGCTGTCTTTGATAAACAATTTAGGCCCCTTCAAAGACTGACCTATAGCTTCAGTTGCCTCTTGTTAAAATAGGATGTCTGAGACTGGTGAAAGGTGTGGAACTGTTTGATGAGAAATACTGAGAGGGGCTGGGGTTGTAGCTCAGTGGTAGAGCGCTTGCCTTGCATGCATGAGGCCCTGGGTTCGATCCTCAGCACCACATAAAAAGAAATAAAGACATTGTGTCCATCTACAACTAAAAATATATTAAAAAAAAAAATACTGAGAGACGTGCTTTCTCTGTTTGCTTCTTTTGTAGCCCTATTTAGCAACAACTCATCCCTGATTATCTCATTTCTCTTCCATTTATTTATTTATCTATCTATCTATCTATCTATCTATCTATTTATTTATTTATTTATTGGTGCTGGGGATTGAACCCAGGGTCCCTTAACCACTGAGCCACATACCCAGTGCTTTTCTTTTTATTTTGAGACAGGGTCTCACCAAGCTGCTTAGGGCCTCACTGAGTTGCTGCGGCTGGTCTTGAACTCAAGATGCCTCAAGCCTCCCAAGTTGCTGGGATTACAGGCATGTGCCACTGTGCCTGGCTGATGATCTTATTTCATTGAGCAAGTGTTTATTATCGAATGACTTCTGTGTGCCAGGCACTATGCTGGACTCTGAGATGAAAAGATTAACTAGGTATGTTAGCTAGCTTTCCATTACTATACTAAATACCTAAGATAATCAGTTTATAAATAGGAAAGGTTTATTTTGGCTAATGGCTTTGGAAGTTCTAATCGATGATGGCATGGCTCCTTTGATTTTGTACTTCTGGGTGGGGGTGCCAGGTAGCAATGGCAAGGAGTGCATGGTGAGCACAGCCGCTCACATTATGACGAGGGAGTAGAGGGGAGAATGGAAGGGGCCCTACTCTGCCACCAGGGCACTCATTCTCAAAGTGGCCTAAAGAGCTCCCACTAGGCCCCATCTCTTAAAGGTTCCACTCCCTCCCCTGGGATCAAGCCTCTGAAACACCGGCCTATGTGGGACATGGAAAATCCAAACTATGAATCTAGACGCGTAGCTCAGTGGTAGAGACCTTTCCTAGCATGTGTGAGGTCCCCAGTACTGCAGGGGGGTGGGAGACTATCCAAACCGTGACACAAGGCTCTCTCTGTCATTGTTCTGGTGTAGTGGGAAAAGTGTTAAGCAAGAGCTGCTGTGCCCGTGAGACAGGCCCAGGGGAGGAGGTGGTGCCAAAGAGGGAGAGGGCAGCTCCGGGGAGCAGATGTTTAACAAGCAGGGGATGATGACTCCCTGACGAGGCGAGGTGGACAGGAGCACACGGACATGAAAGTATGGGATGACTTTAAGAAGCTCTGGGTGGTTCCGAGCTGCTGGGCATGGGGGTGTGACTTTGGGGTGGTCACAGAGACGGCTGGGGGCTAGGGGCAGCACGCCATTACCTGACAGCCAGCCAGCAGTGCAGTGATGTTTGACTTGGAGCTGTGTTGTCTGATTACCTTTGAAGCTGTCCTAGTTGCCCATATTAGACTAGTATTAACATTATTCATATCACCTTTGAGACACCTGTGGGGCACCCGTTTGAGTCAGCGTTGCCTTTCTCCTCGTCTTTGCCCAGAGCTCACTGCTAGTCTTTGGAGTCCCGGGCCAGCTGTTGACTCCTCCAGGGCATCTTTCCAATGCCCTGTTCTGACTAGTATGGAGGTGCCCCTTGGCCTGCTCAGCCCCTTCTGCCCCACCACACTCACTAAATGTTTATTTCAATGTCTTCCTTACTAAACTGATGAGTTCTGAGGCTTTTGTTTTTCTTTTTTAATCTAGTGGCCTGAGGCTGTTCTAGAAATGCTTGTTGAATGCATCACTGGTGGTGGAAATGTGCTTGAGAATTCAGAGGCTGCCCCACGGCAGCGGGCGCTCCCTGGGCGAGCTGCCCTGGCAGCCCATTTGGTGAGACCTTCTGTGTACTTAGCTCATGTGGACCGTTCTGGGCAGACTAGAAAGAAGTAAGGACAGGCCTGCCTCACCTTTGGGAGGTCACTGATGTAGAGGGAAGCCCATTGGTTGGGGAAGGACAGAGGAGGCTAACCCAGGCCATCTTGTGTGGCGGGACTGTTGAGAGAATTCTGTGACAGAATTTAGGAATAAAGCAGACTCCAGAATGGTAATCTAGGGAAGGCTTTCTGGAGAAGGCAAGATTCAAACCCGGTTTAGAGGTCAGTAAGTCAGGACTGGACTTAAGAAAATAGAACAAAATTTTCAGTTACATAAAGGTAGGCCATCCAGGCTGCCATGGAGGCTCTACAGTCTTCAGAGACCTGGCTCTGCCCAGTGCTTGCACCCCCCACACCCAGTGCTAGGGATGGAACCCAGGGCCTCACGTGCTGGGCAAGAATTCTACCACCGAGCTTCATTTCTAGCCCTGCTGCATCCTCCACAGCTGCCTGGCATTCATCCTGTGGTCCAGCCTGACTGCTCCAGCTCCAACTGCCCCGTTTACTGTGCAATCAACAAGAACAGGCAGAAGAAAGGAAAAGGGCAAGCCGCCTTCTGGACACCTCGTGGAAATTGCCCTCATCACTTCTGCTTTCTCCCACCGGCTGGAACACAGTCTCCTGGCCATACTTGTCTGCAAGGGAGGTTGAGAAATACAGTCCTGATTCTGAGGGCTCAGGTGTTTAGTTTTCATATCCCGTAGAAAGTTTGAGTTCAGGTAAACACCAAGTCAGGCTAATGATAACCTCTGGACTGGAAGAATCACATGGCTAGCAGCCATGATATTTAGAGTTTTAGCTGGGATTGAGGCAGGTTGAGGATTGCTAATTTTACCATTCTTCCTAACTTACGTGAATGCCATGTGTTTTTGTATGAGCCAGGCGTCACAGGGTACGTTGTTAAAAGGTGCATTTGCGTGCTCAGGCCTTACGTCTTCTTTGGTCTCAGCTGCTGGCTGAGCAGAAGAGGCCATAGCACCCACTGTGTAGGGCGTTGTTCTCCATCACTGCTAACTTCTGTGAGCTCTTTATTTATTTTTTAAAATTCTGAATAGACTTTTAATGTTTTAAAATCTGTTTTATTGAGGTGTAATGTACATAAAACATACCCATCTTCATTGTACCCTTTGAGTGTTGACAAGTGTGCGTACCCATGCGACCATGACAGCATTGTAGAGCATTTCCAGTGTCCCCAAAGGTTCCCTGTGCCCCATTTCCTGTCAGTCCACTCCTCTGGGGCAGCCCTGCTCTCACCGCCTGTTAGATCTCTTGTTCCCAGAGTCTGATGTAAGTGGAACCCCGTGGTGTGCACTCCTGTGTCTGGTTTCTTTCACCAGTGTCAGTGGTTGAGGTTCATCCTGGTGCTGTGCATGTGAGCAGGCCCTTCCTTTGTGTTGTGGAGGACTCCTCCGTGTGGCCGCTCCACTGCTTGTCTTTCCACTCAGCAGCTGATGGACCTTGGGTGAGTTCCAGTTTTGAGCTGCTGTGAATAAAACTCCTGTGAACATGCATGTACAAGTCTTTATTTCTCTTGGATGAATGTCTCGGGGTAGAATTGCTGGTTTATGTGTGAAGTGCATGGTCAGTGACAGAAGAAACTACTCAGCTATTTTCTGGAGTGGTTGTACCAGCTCACCCTCCCATTTGGGTTCTAGTTCCTCTGTCTCCTCCCCAGTGACTGGATGCCCAGCTTTCTGATTGCAGCAGTTGAGTGGTGTGTGTCGTGGTGTCCCTGGTTGTGTGGGTGTGCCTTTCTGTGGTAACGTCGGTGGAGCATCTTGGTGTGCTCTTGCCCACTTGCGTATCTTTTTTGTAAAGAGTCTGTTCTAGTCTTTTCCCCCTTTTTCATTGTCTTATTGAATTAGAAAAGTACTTTATGTTCTGATTCAATTCCTTAGCCAGAGAGGTGTATTATGAGTGTTTCCTCCCAGCCTGTGGCCTGCTTTTTGGGCTTTGGCTTTTGGTTGAGGTGACCTCTTGGATCTTGGTGGTGGTGGTGATGGTGGTAGTGGTGAGGAGCTTTTTGGTACTTTAACATTGCCTTTTAAAAAACAAAAGATGTATTTTTATTTTTATTTTTTGGTACCAGGGATTGAACCAGGGGCGCTTAACCACCAAGCCATATCCCTAGCCCTTTTTATTTTGAGACAGGACCTCACTAAGTTGATGAGACTGGCCTTGAACTCTGAGATCCTCCTGTCTCAGCTTCCCAAGATGCTGAGGTTAGAGGCATGTGCCACTGTGCCCGGCAAGATTTTGTTTTTGATGTCATATGCTTATTCCCCCCGCCCCCACCACCACTTTCCTTTTACAATTCATTGTCTGTCCCAAGGTTGGAAAGACTGTCTTGTGCTTTCTTCTGGAGAGAAGTTTCATGGTGTTAGTTGGTTTTGCTTGCTTGCTTGTTTGTTTTTGTGGTGCTAGAGATATAACCCAGGGCCTAGGCAGGTGCTCTGTTGCTGAGCTGCACTCCAGCCCTGAAGTGTTACTTCTTTAGGTCTGTGCTTCATTCTGTCTCTTTTTCTTATGATGAGAGGTGACACTCTATATGGCTGTCCTGCTGTGCCAGCAGCATCTTATGTTGAGAAGATCATCCTACTGAGGTACTTGTATCTGTCTTGGTCTGTGTAGTGACAGGGTACTGGGGTTGATCCCAGGGCCTGCTAGGCCAAGCGCTCTACCACTAAGCTCCAGCTTTAGCCTTTTTTAAATTTTATTTTGAGACAGTGTCTCACTAAGTTGCTCAGGCTGGCCTTAAACTTAGAATCCTCCTGCCTCAATCTCCTGAATAACTGGGATTACAGGTGTATACTATTACCATGCATAGCTGTTACTTGTCTCTTATGAAACATCAATTGACCGTAGATACATGGGTCTCTTTCTAGACGCCTCCTTTTGAAACTTTTTTTGTTTGTTTTTAATACTGAGGTATTGAACCCAGGGCCACGTTTCATGCTAGATAATCTCTGTACCACTGAGCTACATCCCCAGCCCTAATTTTTTTTTTAAACAAAGCTATTGAAATATATTTCACATATCTTGAAATGCATTTATTTCAAATGTACAATTCAGTGATTCTTAGTACCTTTAGTGAGTGGCGCACCGTCACCATGAACGCGTTTTTAGAGCCCTTTCACCCTCCAACATCCTTTAGGCCCATTTACTATTAACCTCGCCCCGCCTCTGGCCTCAGGCAACTACTGATCTACTTTGCATACTGTCTCTGGGCATTTCAGGTAAATGGAGTCATAGAATAGGTGTTTGCCTTCTTAATATAATAATTTTTTGGTTCATTTTTGTTGTAGCAGGTATCTGCACTTTGGTTCTTGTTGTAGCTGAATCGTATTCCATGTATGCAGACACATCACGTGGCTGGTCTGTTCTCTAGATAGATCAACTCCTGTTTGTTCTGTTTCTGTTCTGGTGCTAGGGATGGAGCCAGGCCTTACACATGCCAGGCCAGTGCTCTACCCTGGACCACACCCCAGCCCTGTCTCCTGTTGTGGCTCAGGTGGATAACGCTGTGAAGAACGTGGGTGTGCAGTCTCGTGTGGACAAATGTGTTCTTTCTTCCTAGGTAGGTATCTAGGAGTGGAGTTGCTGTATGTAGTAGTTTTTATATTTCTGGATCCTTGATTCTTTTCTTTCTGATCAGTTTGGCTGAGTACCGGGGGCAGGGTAAGGTACTGGGGAAACAAAGGATATTTTTACTCTGAACTACATCTCCAGCCCTTCTTATTTTTCATTTTAGACAGAGCCTTACTAAGCTGCTGAGGCTGACCTTGAACTTGGAAACCTCCTGCCTCAGGCCTCAGCCTCCTGAGCAGCAGGGATTACAGATGTGTATCAGTGTGCCTATCTCTAACCAGCTTTTTTGAAGTACAACTTACATAAATAAGATTCATCAATTTCAAATGTACAATTTGATAAGTTGTGCAGATTAGGGCTGGGGATGGGGCTTAGTGGTCGAGTACCCCTGAGTTCAATCCCCAGTACCAAAAAAACAACAACAACAAAACCAAAACCACTTTGTTTTTTGTTGTTGAATCATCAGAACTTTTTATATATTATAGTTTGCAAGTCCTTTATCAGATATATGTTTGACAACTATTTTCTATGACTTGTCTTTTAATTTTCTTGACAGTGCCTTTTGAAAATCAAAAGTTATAAATTTAAATGATGTTTATTTTATCATTTTTCCTTTTATGGTTCATGCTTTTTGTATTTTAAGATATCTGCTTACTCCAAAATTACCTTCTGTGTCTTCTGTTTTCTTATAGGACCTGTATAGTTTTTGGATTTTGTTTACATGTGTGATCCATGTTGTGTCAATTTTTGTATTTAGTGTGAGGATCAAGGTTCTCTCTTTTTTTTTTTGCACTCCAAATAGCCAGTTGTTTCAGCATAATTATTGCAGAGATTATCCTTTCCCCATAGAATGCCTTGACCTCTTTGTTAAACGTCAGCCATATAGGGCTGGGTTTGTAGCTCAGTGATAGAGTACTTGCCTAGCATGAGTTCGATCCTCAGCACCACATAAAAATAAATAAATAAAATAAAGTGTCCATCTACAACTTGAAAAAAAGAAAGAAAAGAAAAATCAGCCATGTAAGCATAGGTCTACTTCTTTCTTTCTTCTTTGGTACTGGGGATTGAACTCAGGGGCACTCGACCACTGAGCCACATCCCCAGCCCTATTTTGTGTTTTATGTAGAGACAAGGTCTCACTGAGTTGCTTAGCACCTCGCCGTTGCTGAGGCTGGCTTTGAACTTGCGATTCTCCTGTTTTAGCTTCCCAAAGTGCTGGGATTACAGGCGTGCACCACTGCGCCCTGCTAGCTAGGTCTATTTTTAGAGTCTTTGAATTCCTTTTTTCCTCCCTCCCTTTTTTTTTTTTTTTTTTGGTACTAAGAATTGAACTCAGGGGCACTTTACCACTGAGTCACATCCTCAGTCTGTTTTGTTTCATTATTTTGAAAGAGTGTCGCTAAGTTGCTGAGGCTGGCCTCAAACTTGGATCCTCCTGCCTTAGCCTCCCAAGTCATAGTGATTATAGGTGTGAGTCTTGATGCTCAGCACTCTGCCACTGAGCTATACACTTGGCCTTCTTTCGAATTCTTTCTTTCCTTTTTAAAATTTATTTATTATTATTATTATTATTTTGTTGTTGTTGTTGTTGTTGCAGCTCTAGAGATTGAACCCAGGGCTTTGTGCCTTCTAGGCAAGCAATTGTTCTATTCATTGTTTTGAATTCTGTGAGGTTTTTTTTGTCTGTTTTTTTGGTATAGGAGATTGAACCAAGGGACACTTTGCAACGGAACTACATCCCCAGTCCCCGGCCTTTTTCTTTTTCCTTTTGAGACAGGGTCTTAGTAAGTTGCTGAGGCCTCAAACTTATGATCTTCTTGCCTCAGTCTCCCAAGTCACTGGAATTACAGGTGTGTGCCACCGTGCCTGGCTGTTTTGTGAGATAAGGAGTCTTGGTGTGTTGCCCAGGCCAGCTTTGCACTCCTGGACCAAGTGACCCTTCCACCTTAGCTCCCTTCAGGAGTTCATGGTTTATTTTGTGGCAAGGGGACATAGATACACACTGCTCAGTGTCCTTCCTACCTAAAGATGACACTGTAGGTAGCATCACAGCCCATGGGAAATGGAAAGACAGGCTCTCACGGGATGCACACATGGAGCCAGGGCTTGGCTCGGGCTGCTGGCCTCCCCAGGGATGTGACAGTTTGCTGCCTTTTGCCAGCTCGCTTTTCCCTGGAGAGCACCGTTTAGCAGGATGACTTCGTGACAGCCTCCAGCACTGGGCTACAGATGAGACTTTCCTGGACCATGTGATTTCCGTGGTGCTGGTACTTGCCAGCACAGTGTTGCTGTGTTGTAAGTGTGGCTCCTGTCCCTCTAGAGTGTTCTTACAGATTTTGTCAGGTCTTCTCTGCTAAGTGAGCATATCTTGATTGATAGAGATATCGTTAAAGAAATTGAATGATGATGGGTTTGTTTTGTTCAATGAGTAGTTAAGGAGCGGAGGGTGCAGCTTCCCTGCCCTTAACAAGGCTGCGTCCATCATGGCCACCTAACCTGAGCCTTTGGGTGGGCAGACCTCCATGGAGTCCATCAGGGCTCAAGCTGCTTCATGGAGTCCTTGGAAGGTGAGGGAAGGTGTGGTTGGAAGCCCTCCCCCTTTCCCACAGCTCTGTCCTCTGATCCTGTTGCAGCCCATGGCCATCCCTGAAGCTCTCTGCTGTGCAGGACAGTCATTGGTCCAGAGTTGCTTGTCCCTTGTCCTCCACAAAAACACCACGGATGTGGTATTGGAGAGGAATTGTGCCATTCTACCAATTGGTTGGTCAAGCGTGCAAGGGAAGTGTTGCAGGCAGTCTGAATGGGCACACAGGAGAAATGTCATTGTTCCTGCGTTCTTTGTGGGGTTGGCAAAGCTCTGACACCTTTAGTCAAGTGGTCTGGGCATCATAAGCAGAGGAAAACATGGAGGAACCATCTGGCTGGAGATGTGGCACTGGGCCCTCTGACCCCAGGTTCCTAGCCAGCATCAAGGCCTGAGGCTCTGCAGCTTTTAAAAAGCTCATTCATGCCAGTGGCACATGCCTGTAATCTCAGCAACAAGGTGAGACCCTTTCTCAAAAAAAAAAGAACGGAGATGTGGCCCGTGCTAAAGCGCCCCGTGGGCCAGTCCCTGCTGCCGCTCATGCACACCTGCGCTTGGCTCACTCAGTCCACTTCTCTTCCTTCCCAGCTGGAGCAGAAGAGTGCCTTGCCCTAGATTATGCCCTTGGGCATTTGGAAGCAGGTGACAGAAGAGTCTGCTGTCCCAGGAGCCCTGGCTTTAGCTTCTGTGCAGGGTCTGCACTGGACTTGGGAAATACTGGCCCCAGAGCAGGCAAAGACAGGAATCCAGGCTCTGCGGCTGGGTTGTGAGCTGGTTTGAGGCCACCAGAGTGATTTGCAGTGGCCCTGGTCTGTTGCCCTTGGAAGCCGCACAATGGGTGAGACGAATTTCCATCCCGGTTTTTTCTCTTTCTTTATTTTGCCACAAGAAAGAGTTGTGTCACACATCTCCAAAACGAGTAAAATGGCATTTCAGCTTCTTGTCTTTATAGACTCTCTGAACTTTAGGAAAGATCATTCTGGTCCCTTTTCATTAATAATGAAAACCAGGGGCAATAAAATGTTCTTAACGTGAGCCCGGCAGGAGCGGAGCAGCAGCTAGGGGTGAAGGGTGAGCTGGCAGTGAACCACAGGTGCTTCTCGGGGCCCAGGTTGGGCGGGGCTCTCACAGGAGGGCAGCTGTGCAGGGGCCCTGGCTCCTGGCTCCCCACACTGCAGCATCTGCCCAGCCTTGGCAGCTCAGAGTCCCCAAGAGAAGGCTGCACTGTGTGCGGTGCACTGGGTGTTTGCAGGGAAGCAGGAACATGTAGCACGCTTGGGGTTCTGGTCAAGTCCTTAGCCTGGTCCCAGCTGCGTCTGTAAGGCGTTCAGTGGGCGTCTGGGTGCAGCCGTGCACCGCGTGCTGCACACGGGCCGTGGGAAGGAGTCTGCTAAGGCTTTGGCTGCACGATGGACGTCCTGGGTGTGGGTTGAAGCCCTCCCAGGCGTGGCTCTCTCTAGGGGTGGCAAGGCCACTCTACCGTTTGCTTTTTCCTCCTAAAAATGAGCTGGTAGCAGATGTTGAATTCACCTGGCACACACAGCAAAGCTGACTGGAAGAGAAAGCGGGAGACAAAGGAGAGACCTGCGTGGGACTCAGAGGCTGAGATCCCAGGGTCAGGGGCAAAGATCAGCCTACCTCTGTGGTCTCAGAGCTTCCTGTTTAACAAGAGGGGGTTTATGTGGCATGGGGACGTCTGCAACAGGGTGAAGTCACGCTGTCCTCTTTCCAAGATGGACTCTCAGACTTGAATACCTTGCCAGTGTCACATAGCCTAGGAAGGGATTGGAGATGTCCTTGCTAACCCTAATAGAGCCCAGAACCCACAGAAAAATAGATTGATAAATTTACGTGAACACACAAAATGCCAGCGTGCCATGAAAGACCATAAGCAGAACCCAAAGAAATATGGACCAGAAGTGTTTATGGTTTTTGCCATAGAGGGCTAACATCCCCGCTGAATCACAAAAGCACCAAGGGAAGGAAGTCAAGGGGAAAAGTGGAGAACACACAGTGCACCAAAAAGGAAACGTCGACGAAGAGACTCCAGCCTCACTCAAAATAAGATCAATGCGAGTTAGAACCAGAATGAAGCACCATTTTCCTGCTGCCAGTGGCAGAAATCTGTGTTTGATTGACACATTATGTTGGGCTGGCTGTAGAGGAACAGCAATGCCTGGCGGGATGAGTCCGTTGAACCTCATGGAAGACGTTTTGTAGGATTTCTCAAAGTGACAAATGCACATGCCTTTGACCCGTGTCCTAGGAAGTCAGGCTTACAGACGTCTTGTATGGGTACTAACATGTGCAGTCACTGACGGCTGGAGGTGAGTGAGGTGTCCCCCATCAGGGAACAGGTTAAATGGAATACTATACGCTAGGAAAAAAAGAAGATTGGAAAATAGGGGGAAAGAGGGAAAATAAGGCATATCTGTGTTGTCTTCTATGTGTATAAAACTCTCTGGCAGGATAGACAGGAAACTATTAACCGTGACTATTGGTGATGGAGAAGGAAACCTTTTCGCAGGAGACTGGCTTCTGCTATTGGATGTCGAAGCCATGTGTGTTGTCTGTCCGGAACATGCGAAACAAAAAATGGGGGTTGAGGGCTGGGAGGGGCCATGTGTGGATTACAGTTTTGTAACAAGACGCAACTGGGCCATATTGGGGGATCTCAGGTGGAATCCATAGGAGGGGGACAAAGGGGACTGTGATAATCAAGGAGAGATTCTTATCTGTCCCCTCTGTCTCCCAAGAGCCCAGCAGCACAGAGAGGAGGGGTTTCCCTCTTGCCCACTTAAAGGTCTCTGAGACTCGAACCCCCCGGCTGGGCTGCATGCTGGTAGCCCTCTCTCCGTGTGTACTCACATCCTGCCTCTGAGCTTGAAAGCGGGGTCCTGTCCCTCTGCTTTGGTCATCAAACACTGGGGGGACAGGTAACCTTTGAGAGCCAGTAGGCACAGGTGAGAGGTAAAAACAGAAGCACTCAGGTGTCTAAAAGCACTCGGTGTCTCCAGTGCAGCACTGGGCCGGGTTGTGGTACTCCCTCGTAGAGTTTTGGGGTGTTCTCTCTCCCTTCCTCACCCTTTCTCTCAGATCCCCTCCAGGGCCCAGCTTCCCTAGCACAGCAGCATGCATTGGGGTGTCCTCTGGTCAGCTTCCCGTTGGGACTGTAGGCTCATTTCATGGCTGACATGAAGCCCATGCCGCCCAACATTCTGAGAGCAGTAGCCCGTGCCCCTCCAAATGACAAGTCCCTGGTGAGGAGGTAGGGTGCTTGCTAGGTGGCCTAGAGACAGCAGAGGGCAACAGAATGGATGGTGGTGCCTCATGGGATCAGATCAGATCAGGGACATGAAAGTACTTTGTGAACTCTGCATGGGAGAACGCAATAGGGAGAGCTCTCCCGCGCAACTGGGATTTCACTCGGGAGTCGTGGAGGCCCGGATGTTCAAGGCCCTGTTTTCCATGGGGGATGTGTTCCTAGACCCCCAGTTGATGGCTGAAACTGTGGGTAAGACTGAACCCTCTGTATGCTGTTTGTTTTCCCGCTATACATTCATATCTATGATAAAGTTTCTAAGTTAAGCACAATAAGATTAACAAGAGCGCACTTAAAACAATAGGTTATAATAAAAGTTATGTGAATTGTGTTCTTCTAAAATATTTTATTGTACCATTGATTTTAGCAACCTCAACATATAATTATTTTTCTTTCTGTGTTGAGAACTTTTACCGCTTACAGTTTTTCTTAGGCACATCCAGATTGCCAGCCTCACTACTCCTATGCTTTGGAGCCATTGCTGAGCTAAGTGGGGGTTACCTGAATACAAGCACTGTGATCTTGAGGCAGCTATCTGATGATAACCAAGGTGGCTGAGTGACTGAAGGGTGGGTAGCACATACAGCATGGCTGTGGTGGACAGAGGAGTGATTCACATGCTGGCCAGGACAGGGTGGGACATTTGAGATTTCACCATGCTGCTCAGAATGGTATGCAACTCAAAACTTGGGAATTTTTAATTTACTATTTTTGGACCACAGTTGGCCACAGGTAACTGAAAGTAAAGCTGTAGGCAAGGGGGCGCTACTGGGTCTGTTGGTCTAAAGAGAATTGGGTCAGGAGCCAGTTCCTCAACAATGGCAGCAAATTCTTCCAAGATGTCTCGCAACTCCATTCCTTTGCCTTCATCCTAGCCCAGACTCTCTTTGCCTTTGTGGGTTCTTGCAGAATTCACCCCAGCTTTCCTGCTTCTGGACTCTCACGTCCAACTTGCCCTCAGAGCCACCCGACGCTGCTGTCCTAGAACAGATCCGATCACACCACTCCCTTCACCCAAATCCTGCCGATACTCCCCGCTGCCGGTGTGGTGGTGTTCAGGCTCCTTGGCCCTGTCTTTCCTTCACACCTGCAGGTAGCCTTGACCCCTGTGTTCTCCTGAGCAGAGCATCCCTCCTCCCCTGCGGAGGCCCAGGCGCTCGGCAGGCCCACCCTGGCCCACTCTCTTTCCTTGCGCCTATTCTTCCGTTTTCCCCAGAACCACAGGTCTTGGTCTTCACTTCTTCAAGAACCTGCTACCCTGGTCTCTTCCCCTGCTACCCTCGCTGGCACATCCCCTTTGATAGGCTCTGTCACTCTCTGAGGTTGCCTTGCTCAGTTCTTTGTAGACTTGTGTCTTCTGTCTTCTCTCCCCAGTTCCACGTGACAGCAGAAGAGGGAGGTCCCCTTGGTCTACGGTGCTGTGGTTTTATCTCTGTCGAGTAGGAGTATACATACATAAGTATGTTCACGTCATCCTCACATCACCCCTGCCACCTGGCTCCCACGCTGGGCACTTAGCTCACTGCTGCTGGACCCCTCTGCCCAGCAGTGCACAGCCAAGGCCAGGTGACTGGCTGTCACTCTTGTCCCCAGTGAGGCAGATGGTTCGGAGAGCCTGGGCAGAGAAGGGAGCAGAGCTGAGCTGCTACTTCTGACAGTCGCAGCTGTGTACCCCACTGGCTCATCTGAGGCGCACACTCGCCCCTCCCCAGGGAAGGATGCTGGGTGCCCCTCCTAACTCGGCTCCTTTTTCCCACCATCAGGCCCTGTAGGTTCCCGATGGCGAGATTATGGTGCCTTGGCCATCATCATGGCAGGAATCGCATTTGGCTTTCACCAGCTCTATAAGGTGAGTTGTCTTCCCAGAGCTGCAGGTGCTCTACCTGCTGCCCTTGGCGTTCAGCCCCCCTCCCAGTTCTTGGTTTCCCTCCCGTGCAGAGGTGCTGCCCTGGGGTGCTCAGCCCTGCAGTGCACCCACCCAGGGGAGCCCTGGCGGGCACAGCCCCTCCTCTCCTGCTCCACTCTGAGTCTTCCTCCTAGGGGGACCTTGAGGTCTGTTCATTGCAGTCTGGGTCGGGTACTTAGAATGGTGCCTGACTTGTAATGAGTGGTGTGTAAATTTTTGAGGGAGAGAATAACTTGGTTAAGAGCATGGACACTGGAGCAAGCTGCCTGTGTTGAACCCTGGCTCTGCCCCTGAGAAACTGACCACAGGCTCATCTGTAAAGTGAGGATAAAACAGATGGTCCCCAACTTATGAAGGTCACCTTTACGACGGTGCGGAAGCACACCCAAGCAGCCCGTGCTGTGTACCTTCAGTGCATTGTTCAGTAAATCACACAAGATTGTCAACACTGTATTCTAACAGAGACTGTTAGATGATTTTATCCACCAGCAGGCTAATGTGTGTGTTTTAAGCACATTGAAGGTAGCCTGGGCGGTGCGATGTATTGAATCATTCCTGATGTCCAGTGGTTCATTGTGATGTGACTCCCTCCTCTCATAGTTGAGGAGCAGCTGCAGCACCTGCTTCATGAGATCGTAATGCAGAGCACAGGGAATGCTCAGACAAGCACCTGACTCACTGGGAGCACCTAAACTCCATTGTTCGACCTTAGTATTTAAAGCCAGGTTGGGGAACCTCAGCGTAACCATGTGTGTGGGATCGCCTTGTGTTCCAGGGACTGGGTTGGCACGTATAATGTAGGATTCCTCAGGCTTCATAAGCAGAGTTCCTTGCTTACTGCAGAACCTAGGCACCAAGCAAACACTTTCCTTGTTGACACCAGTGAAAAGGCCCACCTTGGATCCAGAGAAATGAGTCTTTTCTAGAAGGTGAAGAGCCAGGTTGGGTCCCAGAGCAAGATCTACTCACCTTGCAGGGAAGCCCCTTTCTCTCCTGTGGCAGCCCAGGACCTGAATGAATTCCAGACTCACCATTGTAACCTTTTAGCACGTGAAGTGCATTTAAACCTTGCATCCTGGGATTCTTAGTTTGGGGCTTAATACAAAAGCTAACGTCAGAGTTGTAGCAGAATATTATTTTTTCAGTGTAACATCTGTTGCTGTAGTTGGAAATGGCCACGTAGAAATCCAGAAGCAAAATGTTCTGTGGCCTGGGAGTCCTTCTGAGTGGATACCCACCCATTCCTTGTGTGTGGACAGCTTCTTCCAAATCACTGACACAGACAGGCACCAGGAAGGACAAGTTGCCAACACACAGTTTTCCAGTGAGTGCCGTGGCCCTGTGAGCAGCACCTTATCGCCATAGGCCACCAGCGCAGGACCTGAGGGGAGCAGGAGGCACAGCCCCTTGGTTTGGGTGTATCATAGAGCTGCTGTCCCATTTCCACAGAGCTCGGGTCCCTCGCCTGTTTTATGAAAGAAGAAAGACATTGAAATGTCAGTCACAGTGGTGACTCAAGAATTTTCTGGAACAGGGCTGGGCACAGTGGTGCATGCCTATAATCCTAGCAGTGTGGGAGGCTAAGGCAGGAGGATTGCAAGTTCAAGGCCAGCCTCAGCAATTTTAGCAAGGCCCTAAGCAACATAATTAAGATCTCTCAAAATTCAAAATAAAGAGCTGAGGATGTGTTTCAGTGGCAAAGCACCTTTATATTCAATCCCCAGTACTAAAGAAGAAAAAAAGAAAGAATTTCTAGAACATTTGTTAATAGTTTCTTTAAATTAAAAGAAGAAAGAAGAAAGTGGGAAGAAGCCACCCTCGTGTCGCACACACGGAAGATTCAGGCTGGGCAGGGCATGTGCTGCTTTTCTTGTCACTTCTGACCTCAGAAGTGGAGCTCATGGTTGTTTACATGTATGAGAATTTCCTGACTTTCATACTTATGGAATTTTCCACCTGAAACGTCAGGCTACACTTGATGAGTTTTAGCTCAGTTGTGAGTAATAACTCACACAGGGGCT
This sequence comes from Xerus rutilus, assembly GCA_028644305.1. Lineage (NCBI taxonomy): Eukaryota > Metazoa > Chordata > Mammalia > Rodentia > Sciuridae > Xerus > Xerus rutilus. The sequence continues at coordinate 6,579,418 of CM053400.1, forward strand.
GAAAAGCACTTTGCAAAATAGAAAATGCGTCTACACTTAAGCTGAATGATGGTCTTCACTCAGGAGTCACTCCTGAAATGAGCTCTCCCACAAACCCCTTGTGAGGGCCTTCTCCTTCCCAGTACAGAAGCCTTAATGGAGAAGTTTCCATCTTTTTTCCTACCTGGGGCCCAAATAGACTAAGAACCAAAGCACCCTTCAGTGTCCCCTGCCAGGCCCACACCACACTGGCATCAGCACCGTCCTTTTCAAGTTACACTGGGTCTTGCACCCCTCCAATGGGGGACCTCATGTGCTGGCCCCGTCTCGTGGGTCCCACCTGCTCTCTGGTGGCCCGCTGCCTGCCTCTGGCCTTCCCTAGCCTGTCCAGGCCCCGCAGCAGGGTGCCAGCTGTGCCCTTTCCTGTAGCCCAGTGCTCAGAGGAGCAGGTCCTAGGGATTCTTGCTTGGTGGCCTGGTAGCCGCTGGGTGCAGCTTACCCGCTGGAGTACCTGGGAGAAGTGAGTCGTTTGGCTCTGAAGTGACTGCTTTTGAGGATTCAGCCTTGGTTCAGCAAAGACCAAGGTGACCTCTCCACAGAATTGCAAGACCACGATATCATCTCCTACCAAAGCCAGGGCCCTGAAGCCTGCATCTACTTGTCTCTAGGTTCTTGAGTATTTTCCATTCATTTGATTGTAATGATTGGTTTCTGAATAGGTGGAAGGAGGCTGCCACCAGCGTCGCCTTGCTGTATGTCCTTCCACATTTTTATCTGACAACTTTTAAAGTAGACTTCGTAAATTCTTGTCACAGGCATATTATAACGTCACTAAGAATAGTTTCCCATGAGAGCAGACCAGCCTGGTTTTCCTGGGGCCAGGCTGCAGCTGTGTAGTGGAGCTTGCCTGACACGTGCCAGACCCTGGGTTCCGTCCCCAGCACACATGCATGTGCGCGTGCACACTGGTTTCCTCGTCCCTGTCATCTCCTGATCCGTGTCCTTGTTCAGAGTTTCAGATGGTTATAATCGCAGTCTCGTAACTTTTTCAAGTATTTTGTTCGCTTATGGATGTGCCGGGGTTCCCCAAACCTGGGGAAGACAAGGGAGAGTTGGGTGGCAGGATTTGAGAGACGGACGTCAGGTACACAAGTGCACACCGCTCCCGCTCATCTGCGTCTTGCAGAAGTACCTGCTGCCCCTCATCCTGGGCGGCCGCGAGGACAGGAAGCAGCTGGAGAGGATGGCGGCAAGTCTCTCTGAGCTGAGTGGCAGCGTGGCCCAGACAGGTAAAGATTAATGACTCCATCAAGTCACCCCTCAAAGCCTTCTCCACGCAGCCCCTTCGCGGCCCGCTCCCCTTCCCTCCGTCTCCACTTTATGTGGTGACTTCATTTATCTGCTCTGAGAATCTGTTCACATTTGCAAATGAAGCCGCCGTCATTTCGGTTTAATTTGAAATTGCTTGTTTACTGTCGGCGCGGCCTCAATTAATTATGTTTTTACGGAAAGGCTCCCAACCTCAGAATATTAATAAGGGGAATAAAATGACAGCCTTTCTAAGGGCTGTAAAGTTCATTTTTAATTTCTGCTTCTATGAGGTTTTCAGGGGGGTTTTCAGTGATTTTCCCCCTTCCCTCTAAGAATCCAACGCAGGGTCAAGAGAGTCTGTAATTACTGTGGCTCCCGGGACCTTGGCCACCTCCTCTGTTATCGACTCCACAGGGCTGGCATTCATTTCCCACTGCCCCAGTGATGGCCCAGATTAGCTGGGACCTGTCGCGCCAGAGGTGGCTTTCCTTCTTTATAAACTTGTTTACCAGGTGGGGGCTCTGCATCTCAGCCCTGAAGTGGGCGAGAGAGCCTCCTGCCCGGGCAGCCCGTGTGTCTGAGGGGCACCTCCGTGAAGTCCTCAGAAATCTCTAGCACATAACTGTCACACTGGCATTTGCTCCTAGGAGTGTGACGTGGTGATACCTGGCCCCAGGGGCCATGTGACAGTGGGGGACTAGACAGGCAGCCTCGGGTGGGAGTGGGATAGGAAGGAGCACTAGAAGTGGGATTCGTGGTTTCACTGCTCCTGGATGTGGCGGAAGCCTGAGCCTCGGCCTTCCCAGGGCTGGCCATCTCCCAGCTCCCGAGGACATGGCAGGGCCCACGAGATGAGTGGTGCGGTGTGCTGGGGGCCGGGACAGCCAGGCGCGTCACAGCCAGTGATTAGAGGGGAGAGGCTTTGGGCGGATATACTGCTGACCACAGCGAGCACACAACAGGAAGATAAAGTGGAAATACTAGAGGTCAGATGCAGTGCAGGTGGATTACCCAGGGCGCAGATAAATTAGCTCAGTTGCAGGGGCGGGGGGCTTGCAGATGGATGAGACGGAGCAGGAGCAAGGGCAGCTCACAGGTGTGTGGACTGAGGAAGGAACCTGTGGGCACCGGCTCACCAGATACCATGCTGTCTTCCCCAGTGACTCAGGTACAGACGACATTGGCCTCTGTCCAGGAGCTGCTGAGGCAGCAGCAACAGAAGGTCCAGGAGCTGGCCCACGAGCTGGCCGCCGCCAAGGTACTTATCTCTACGTCCCTGGGTCCCCCAGGCCCGGTCTGTCCCGCACAGCTCTTTGCCCTGGTCCTTGTGCCCTATTTGTTGTCTTCCAAGGTCTGACTGTCCTCCACCTGCCATCTGGTCGCAAACAGGTGACACTGCTGTCTAACCTTTTCCTGTGGGAAAGGGAGGCATCACCGAACACTTGGCATGGCAGTTAACCATTGAGGCCACCCTCCTGTCTGTCACCTCACAACAGGAGGAAGGAGAAAAGCTGCCTTTTCCCTATGCACCTCTGATGACAACCACACCCCCACAGCTCTGGAAGCCATCACTGTAGGTGTGGGGCAGTGTCTGCCTATAATTGGGCTGCAAGTCACATGGAGGATACAAGGGAGAAGTGTGCAGTTTCCCAGCAACCCCTGTGCCCGCCCCAGGAGTGTGGGCTAACCGCCTCAGTGGGCAGGTTCTCTAAACCCAGCTGCATGGGCTTGAGTGATCCCAGCAGAATGGGAACCAACCAGGACCCACTGAGGAAGTTGCCCACGCCTTACTGCCCACCTCTGTAGCAATCCCGGCAGCATCAGACTGTAGGATCCATCTGCTGGGTTAGAATCCTCACTTTGCTACTTGCTAGCTGTGGGACCACAGGCAAGTTACTTAACTTCTCTGAGTCTTCCTCATCTATACAGTGGAGCTATAACAGTTCCTTCTTGGTTGGGTTATTTATGTGCCTGGCTTCAGTCAGGTCTCAGGGTTGCAGGCCCTGGTTTCCATGGGTGTATGATAGATAGCATCATTGTGTCTTAAGCAGACAGGGCCCAGGAGACAGTGGTCCAGTGGCTCCATAACGTCCTCTAAAGGGTTTCACCCAATCTGCTCTGCTAAGGGAAGATGCCTTCTGTGCACTAGATTGTGAAACCCAAAAATGGATTGTTTTCTGCTTCTGATGGTCTGAGGTGCCTCTTGTGAAGACCCAAGAATCCCCTCCTGATGTCTGTCCCACGTGCAGGCACTGCCTTACCCCCTCCTCAGGTGGCTGCAGCCCTCACTCCACTCCATTATCTTTTGGATCGCCGGCCTGTCAATGGCCAGCAGCCATTCCGGAAATTGGAAAACTGCTTTCAGGCCTTAAGCATTAAGATTAAGACCACATGTTGAATTTAAAGGCGGGTGAGGCAGGCTTGTCCTGGTGGCTGAGATGGCCCCCCAGAGCTCCTCCGCCTGCTGTTCTCAAGCCCCTCCCCCCAGCTTCCTCTCCTCCTTTTGGTGATGAAGTGGGGTTCCCCAGGCTGGCATCCAGACATATGCGAGGACTTTGGTTACCCCATAAACCAGAGACTCAGAGCTGTGTTTTCTCAGCTGTAATGTAAGTTTTTATATCTGGCTTCCAAACTCCTACTGGAGCACTGTAAAAAATTAAAAAGAAGAGCTTTAAGTAATTAAAAAAACCTACATAAAACTGGAGGCTGAGAGTTTTCTACAACTGTTTTTTAAAGAGACTGGCTAAAAAGCCCCAGATGTCAGATTTTATTTCTGAACCCTGGCATCTGGCAGCATACGCGTTTGGAAATCGGAGGCCTGTGCAGGCCAGCAGTGGAAGTCGCTCCTGCTTGATGGGCTGCTGTAGCTTCCAGGTCTCCAAGGAGCCAGGCAGTGGCTTTTGGGCCCTCACCGTCTGCTGGTCTGGAGTGGGGACCCCTCAGGGTTGTGTGTGAGGGTGGCAGATGTGTGCCCACTTCCTCCTGGACCGCAGACCCCCCCACCCCCGCTGCAGGCGGCCTCAGCTAGGTGGGCCTGCAGTCACCACTGTGCCTCAGAGAGACCAGCAGCAACCAGTGGGAAAGAACCAGGTTCACCCCCACCCCAGGCAGCACATCGAGGAAGCACAAGCCTCACCCACCTGGTGACCTTGCACTTGAAGATCACGGAGGCAGCCACCAGCCCAAGGGATGCAGGCACTTGAGTTGAGGCCACCTGGCCAGGACGGGCCACCATATACCTACCACTTGCACCCTGGCGGCTTGGCTGCCTGCAGCTCCCACTCGGGGGGCAGTGGGGTCGGTTCTCCTCTTGTCCTTCTGTCCTGACAGGATTTGCCAAGAGCCAGGTGTAGCAGCCCTGTGTGACAGGAGGTGCGGTCCTGGCCTGTCTGGGGCAAGAGCAAGGTCAGAGCCCAGGGGCGGCCGCTCCTCTCTTTCCTGCCACCAGAGTCGTCCCAAAGAAGGGATGTGATTGGGTAGCATGGCCTGCAGGTGGCTTTCCAGACGGGGAGGAGCAGTCCTGGGATGTCCTCTGGCCCCCAGGAGCCTCTAAAGACCAGACCTCACATAGCAGGAGCAGGTCCCCAGCAGCCCCAAGTGGCTCAGCATGTGGTGAAGCCTGTCCTCCAAGCTGCAGGAATGGCCGGCAGGTGTTGAGGTGCCCCAACCTCCCTGACACTCCAGTGTGGCTTCCAGGCTCAGGGACACCAGTGTTGAAGCCACCCCTGCCTCTGCCCCTTGCTCAACTCCATGGGGGCATTTCTTTTGGAAGGAGTGGGATTTAGTTTTTATTTTAATGGGCATTTCAAATACCGAAATACAGCATTGCTCACTCCAGCAGACCCCTGCCCATCCTCCAGGTGTCACCCCACTTCCTCCTGCAGATGCCACAGGTGTCTCCCTGAAAGCTGAGAGCTCGTGCATCATTTTACTTTGCATACCCACAGTAGCGTGGTGCTGCCTGGGACCCGAGCTCCAGGCCCCGGGGAATGAGGGTTTAAGGGAGTCACCACCGGCAATGCCAGGCCTTTCACGTGGGCTCGCCGGGCTGTGCACAAGACACAAAATGCCTCAGCTGATGTTGCCGTCAGGGTGCTCCTGAGCCACACCCTGCCCACTCGGGCTGGCACAGGGGTGCCACTCTGACCTGTATCCTCTGTGTTTTGACTTATAGGCCACCACATCTACCAACTGGATCCTGGAGTCCCAGAATATCAATGAACTCAAGTCGGAAATTAACTCCTTGAAAGGACTTCTTTTAAATCGGTAGGAGAGAAGGCTCAGGCTCTGTCTTGTCTAGGTCCCTGCTTGGGGCAGTGAACAGGAGCTGCTGGGCTGGCCTCGCAGCCATGGGGGGCTCACGGCTCCCCCAGGGCTCTGGCCAGCTTCTGGCTGAGTTGTGTGATTCTGGCACTGAGCGCGGAGACCTGGGAGCTTCGGCTTCCCTCCCGGGACACTTCTTACTCTGGACTGAGAGTCTGCAGCACCCACAAGGGTTTGAAATAGCAGCGGTTTTCTGGACCTCTCAGGGTGGCGAGCAGGGGGCACTCGCGTTGAGCTCCTCCTGCAGCAGGGGCTCCTAGGCAGGCCACCCTCCCCTTCCTGAGTCCAGGTACCCTCCACGACGGCTTTGCCCAGAGAAAGTCCCAGGGAGGGCCAGTGAGATTGGGGAGCTCTACAGTTGAAGGCACGAGCAGACAGTGCTGGCCTCCCCTCCACCTGTCTTGGTGTCCCTCTGCTGTCCTTCCACAGTGACAGCACACTGTCACCACATTGTACATCCCTGATTGTAAGGTGACCAGCTTTTCCTGGTTTGCCCAGGCCTGTCCTGATCTCAAAGCTGAAAAGTCCAGTGTCCCAGGAGCCTCTCTGTCCTGGGAAACCAGGAAGAGTAGTCATCCCACACGAGCGGCACCCCGGCAGGCCTGGCCTGGGCACTGTGCTTCCTCTGCTGGACCGGGGTTCAGTAGCACCCAGTGTGGGCCCTTCACAGGGGCCAGGGATTGAGGGTGTAGGGGTCTTGTGGCCTCAAACCAGAGGACCCCATTTTCAACGCCCCCCGCCCCTTTTCCCTGAGGAAGAGAACATGTCCTCGGAACAGGTACAGGTAAGCTCGGGGTCCCTGAGGCTTGTTAGTAGAAGAAATCTTTCCCTGGACCCTGGCAGTGGGAGAGGCACAGGCCAGTGGGTGACACTGCACCACGAAAACTGCAAGGTGCGTTCCTTGCTGTGCTTGTGTGGCTGTAGGTGACGAAGGCTGGGTGTGTCCACGAAGTGGGTCTGAGGTGGGGCTGTTCCTGCGGCCAGCACTGGTGGGACAGGGCAGCCCAGAATGGGAACAGGGCCCAGTCCCCTTGGCCCATGCAGGGGGTGGGCCTGTGTGTCACAGAACTTCACTTCCAAGCAGTTGCCAAGCAGGCCTGGCCTTCTGGGTCCCCCCTGGAATGGGCTTTGGTCTGGGCTGGCTGCTGGCCCGGGACCTGGAAGGGAGCACGGAAGCAGAAAGGGAAACCCGGCTCTTCCCTGTCAGTTGGGCTCGGAGCTTTTCCTCCGACACGCACCAGGCTACCTCTTGGTGCTGCTGTCTGAACCCTGGCCAGTGGCCACGTTCCCCATTGCCACCTTTGGCCCAGGCCCAGGCCCTAGACAGGTTATGTTGAGGTCCCTGTGTCCCAAGTCCTCATCCGAGCCCCTTCCAGCTCCTGCTCCCTCCCTCTTCTGGCCCCTGGGATGGAGGCAGAGGCAGTGCTGGGATCAGGAGCTCAGCCAGCCTCACTCAAGGCAGGGACGCCCCAGAGCTGCCTGGTGCAGCTGGGCATCCTGTGGGCAGCACAGCGACTCCGACACCCTTCCTGGCTGATCCAGCCTCTGTTGGGCCAAAGGCTTTTGTTCCTGGGGCAACTGTTCCCATCACAGCTGCCAGGGGTCAGTGAAGGAGGGCCCCTGATAGGGGAGCCCAGGCGGGGTCACCAGCATCTGCCCGGCTTCTCTTCCCTCTCTTTTCTCTGCCAGGAGGCAGTTCCCACCATCCCCATCAGCCCCGAAGATCCCCTCCTGGCAGATTCCAGTCAAGTCACCATCACCCTCCAGCCCTGCAGCCGTGAACCACCACAGTAGCAGTGACATCTCACCAGTCAGCAATGAGTCCACGTCGCCCTCACCTGGGAAGGAGAGCCACAGTCCCGAGGGCTCCACAGCCACCTACCACCTGCTGGGCCCCCAGGAGGAAGGCGAGGGCGTGGTAGACGTCAAGGGCCAGGTGAGGATGGAGGTGCAGGGCGAGGAGGAGAAGAGGGAGGACAAGGAGGACGAGGAGGACGAGGAGGATGACGACGTGAGCCATGTGGATGAGGAGGACGTCCTGGGGGTACAGAGGGAGGACCGCCGGGGTGGGGACGGGCAGATCAACGAGCAGGTGGAGAAGCTGCGGCGGCCCGAGGGTGCCAGCAACGAGAGCGAGCGGGCCTAGGCGGCCCCAGGGAAGCGCCCGGCCGGCTCGGGGCCTGGCGGGGGCGGGGGTGGCCTCCAGCCAAGGTGGGGGCCGAGCTGACCTCGGCTGCAGCAGTGTGGGGGTCACATTTCTGTCCACAGCCACGTCTCATGTGAGCAGCACCCCAATCCCAGCCCGCACCCACCACCACTCAGCTCAGCCCCAGAGCCAGTGGCTTTGGCCTTCCTCACAGCCAGGCCGAGGACACCGAGGCCTCTGAGCCCAGCCCCTGCCCAGGCCCTGCCCAGCCCCCTGCAGTGTCTCGTCCAGGGTGTTGGCTGGCTAGTGTCTTGACTGACACGACACCGTGCATGGCGAGAGCGCGTGGTTACCTGCCTGCTCCTGACGGGGAGGAGCTGCGGTCCCTTTGGCTCTGCCGTCTCTGCTCTGCCCTGGGGGCCTGGCGTGTGGCTTTTTCTTCACTCTGTTCCCAAAAGCCAGAGCCCTGGGCCCGCTCCCCCTTGGCGACAGCCTGCCAGCGCCAGCCTCCCCACAGCTGGGCCTTGCCTGGCAGATGGGTACCTGTCCCCACCCCAGCCCCACATGCCCCATGCTCCCTGACAAATGAAATCACACCGCGCTTCAGACCGTCCTCGCTGGCCGTGTCATGGTTCAGCTGATCCCACGGGGAGACGTGATTTGTGCTCTGTGGCAGGCCAGGCAGCGGAGCCTTCCTGACCACCAGCCATGTCTGTCCGTCCCACCAAGGAACATGTTCATTTGTGTGATCATGTATAGATTTCAGAATATAAGATATGATTGTATATAATTGTAATAAATACAAGTTGCCACTATTTAATTCCTGCCTGTGGCTCCCTGTCTGCTGATGGCCCTCTGTGCCCCCCTGAGGAGCGCTCAGAAGCCCCCCAGGTGAGCCACCAAGAAGGGCCAGAGGGACATGGGGGTTACAAGGGACCTGGGCAGCCTCTGCTCTCCCTACCCCAGGGCTGCTCACCCAGAACTGAAGGGGATCCTTCCTCGTGTGGAGTCTGTGGGGCGACTTCCCTGGGCGCAGAAGGGCCTCCGTGCTGGATGCAGACCTGGTGTGAGTGTGGTGAGCTGCTTCCTTAAATGGATGCGTGTTCCCCAGGAGGGGTGTCCTTGCCCTCCCCGTCTCCCTTTGACCTTCACAGAGCGCTGAGCTGAAACCAGAGCCTGCAGCTCCTGCCAAGGGCCGCTCAGTGTTCCTCCAGTCTGTCTGCGCCGTCCCGGGGCTGTGGACACTGTCCTGTCTGTGCCTCGTGTGCACACAGCTAGGAAATGGCACAGGCCATTTCCCTGCAGGTGGCCACACGGCGGGGTGCATGCTCTCCCGGTGGCCTCACAGGCCCCTGGCCAGGCTGGCCACTCTTGGGAGGAAAGTGTCCAGCCCAGCTGAGGCACTTGGCCTCAGGGCAGTTTTACCCCAGGAGAGAAATGCCACACCCCTGCTGCGGGGCGCACCGAGGCAGCAGGTGGCCCTGGCCTAGCAGGCTTGTCCTTGTCCTCAGCACTCGCACGACACTCCTCGGTCTGTTTCTCCAGCCGTGCGACCCTTAAGGACCAGCAGAGACTGGTGAGAGCCGTCCCTACACTGGCCCTTTTGCTTCGTCCCCTGCCTCCTTGCATCCCTGAGAATTTCGGCTCCTGGAGTGACCTCTCCCTGGGAGAGGGGACCTTGCCTTCCCAGGGACCCAAGGAATCCCAGACTTGGTGGCTGGGCAGACTGACCTTGGGCCGCACCAGCAGAGGGCAGGGCTTCATCCTGCTGCGGTACCAGGTGACGGGGCTTCCCTCTCTGGCTGCTGTGTTGCTGTCCCTCCATGGTGAGTGGGGATATGGCTGTTGAAAACACAGGATCCCCTTTGGTTTGGTACCATTTGTCATAGTTATTAACTTCTGAGGTCTCTCCTAGTGAGACCAGAGAGCAGATGTCCTGGGACAGAAACTGCCCAGGGGAAGATCAGGGCAGGGGAGGCAAGGTGCTGGCCATGACCAGGACCTCCTGTCCTCTTTCCCCTCAAGAACAGGGCCAGCCGGGCGCAGTGGCTCAAGCCTGTAATCCTAGCACTTAGGGAGGCTGAGACAGGAGAATCCGAGTTCAAAGCCAGCCTCAGCAATGGCGAGGCGCTAAGCAACTCAGTGAGACCCTGTCTCTACATAAAGCACAAAATAGGGCTGGGGATGTGGCTCAGGGGTCGAGTGCCCCTGAGTTCAATCCCCAGTACCAAAAAAAATAAAGAACAGGGCCACCACAGGGCACGTGTTCCCAGCCTAGAGGGTCAACAGGCCAGAAAGCCCAGCACGAGCAGGGATGAGAAGGGGTGAGAACCTGGGGCTGAGGCCTTTGCCCTCGGGTCCTGAGCGCCGAGTTCTGCTTTTGAGGACGGAGAGTCTGGCATGGCTTCAGGGAGAGGAAAACCCCTCCCCAAAACGGCGTGAGTGCTGCCTAATAAAGGCAGCCGCTGGACCAGGGCGGACAGCTCTGTGGAAAAAAGCCTTTCATTAGAAAAATAATGCATTTCATCCAAATAAGGTAAAAATATTTGGACTGGGGCAGAAGTGAGCGGCAGGCAGCGCCCGTCAGGCCCTTTCTGGAAGGAGTAGATGATGAAGCTCAGTTGACTGTCTCCATAAAGCGTCATTAGGAACGGACTAGCCCAGGGCCTGGAGACCACGGGCCAGCTGTCCTGACCCCACACACAGGCTCTCCCCAGACCCTGGGGTCTCCCTTGGACAGGGACCCTCACTTGGCTTTGGAGCCACCCGAGGAAGAGGCCAGGCCAAGGGCAGCCTCGGGGCTTGCTGCGGGCCTGACCTGCCTGCGGGGAGGCCTCAGGCCACGCCCAGAGCGGCAGCCAGCCCCCCATCTGCAGCTCGTGCCCCGAGACCTTTGGGTGGGAAAGGGGGTGTTCTGTGTCGGGGGAAGGGGCTGCCAAGTTTGTGGCCACAAGTGTTGACATTTTCCCTCTTGCGGGAAGTACATGCCACTGATCAGGATGGCCAGGGGACAGGGCGGCAGAGGAGGAGAGACCCCTTTCACTCCTGGGCCTCCTGCTGCTTGGGTTTCAGTTGTGCTGTGCTCATGTGTTTCTGTTTTAAAATAAAAATGGGAAGCTCCTCCTCAGTACTGTGTGGCTTGTCTGGCCTGCTGGGCAGTGAGTGGGCTGACTGTCCTCGGGTCCTCACACCCAGCTGGGAAGGGGAGCCCCCGCCCTGCCCGCTTCCTCCCCCAAAGCCCATGGGGGAAGAGGGACAGGGGTCTTCCAGAGTGGGCTGAACCTTGGGGCGCCATTTGCATGCAGAGAAGAGGGTGGGGGCGCTGGGGCAGTGCAGAGGTGCCCATGAGACCCCCTCAGGTGAAGCACACCCTGGGGGTGGGTGCCAGGCCCTGGCCGCCCCGCTGGCCTGACCCTTCTTTCCAGCAGGAAGAGCTGGGCCACTCTTCCGTCCCTGCCCCTTTGCTCAGCTCAGGTGTGCCTTACCTGGGGCCAGCAGCCTCCTGGCCAAGGAGAGCATCTAGAAACATTGCCAGGCCCGTGGCAGGAGCAGCCGCCTCCATGCACCTGCATGCTCCCACTCAGGCTGGGCCCGTGGGCAGGAGGCTGCCAGCCCTCCCCGCGCCTGCCACACCAGGCCACTGCTCCTGATGCTGTTACTTACCAAAATGAGTTTGGAGTCTCAGCCAGTGTGTGGAGTGCTTTGACCAGAAGCGGGGACGAGCACTTGAAAGCCTCACCCTCCCAACAGGTGGGATTTATTATAGCTCCTCCAGAAGAGGCATGAGCTTTTCTTTCTCCATTGCGAATGCTGCAGGGAAGGACACCTTCACAGTGACGGGCACTGGGTACCCTGGTGTGTGCCAAGAGCCCCAGCTACTCAGGAGGCCAGGGCAGGAGGATCTCCTGAGCCTGAAGTTCAAGGCCAGCCTGGGCAGCATAGTGAGACCCTGTCTGACGAAAAAAGAAAACAAAATTAAGAAAAAGGGCCATGGTTTTCAACACAGAGGCCCCTGCCTTGCGGGGAGGGCATGTCCTGATAGCCCGTTGTAAGTCGAGAACACAAGTCTAAAATGCACTCAGCACACCTGTCCTACCAAACGTCCCAGTGGAACTTTGTGTCATCCTTCCTGCCATTGAGGTGTGGCTGGCTGGGGATTAGATCTGAGTGCACCGCCTGGGGAAAGATCCAAGATTTGAAGGAAGTTTTCCGATGGATGCAAATGAACTCAAAGCGGAGCCACCGAGAGCGCCTTGGCTGCTCAGGGACTCGCCCCAGCCCACAGCCAGATGCCCATTCCCACAGGAGCTGTGTAGAGCCAGGGTGTGGGGCTTGGCCTTCGGGAGGCCCTGGAGACGGAGTTTCTGGAAATTGCAGGGCAGGTTTATGGGAAAGTCTTTGAGAAACTGGGTTTCTCCCTCCAGTGGTGTGGGCTGTGGGCCTGTGGGACATCAAGCAGCCAGTGTTGGCCCCATTGGCTGCCCTCTGGCCCCAGCCCTTGCTGGGGGCCTCTGGAGCCACTTCCCGTGTGATCTGCCCCAGAGGCCAGGGCAGCTCCTCCCAGGGAAGGTGGCATAGGCCTGGCTTCTCTGTTCCTCGCAGGGGCCCTGCGGCCAATCTTGCTTCTTGGAGGTATGACCTGGGCTGGGGCAGTGGTGTTTTCTTCCCTACCCTCGGTCCTGGCCCTGGGCCAAGGCCACTTGTGGGGTCAGTTCTGCCCCTCATAACAGTGATGGACAACCTGCCTTGCCCAGTGGCCTTTCACTCTCTGGTCTGGGGCCAGGCCTGCTCCAAGGACCACACTGGGGAGGGGACAGGCCGCCTGTGCAGCTGGTTCTGGCTCTTGCCAGGAGGTTCCAAAGCTCTTGAATTTGCCCCAGTTTGGGTGTCGACAGCATGCCACCATGGCTAATTAAACCCCAGAAGGAAAACATGCTTACCTGCATTGCTTACTGGGTCCAGCCAGCCACGGGGAGCTTCCTGGGCCCAGCCCACTGCCTGCTGCCCAGCAGGGAGTGGTGCCACCCGCAGCAGCAGGCTCCCCACTGGCTGAGTGGGTGCAGGTGGGTGGGCCCTTTCTGCCCTCTGGGTCTTTCTGGAGGGGCACTCAGAGACCCACTGCCTCTTCCCTGGACCCTGTCAGGAGGCCGGATGGGCAGCTGGTCTCACCTCCTATCTCCTAGGTGTGTGGATCTGCCAAAATCCATGCAGGCCCAGATGTGGGGATAGGAGAGGAGTGGGTAGTTTGGGGGTCTGGTCAAGATCATCTAATTGCCCCACGTCTCTGGCTTCCAGGAGTCCAAGAGCTGCTCCCACCAGCCCTGCCCTGCTGCCCATTGCTTTGGTGCCTAGAGGGAGCCCTGTGGCAGCGCCACTCACCTGCTCCCTGCCAACTGAGGTGGGGACTTGGCTCCCTGCCTCTTTCAGGCCCCACGGGAGGCTGCGCACCCACCAGGGCCTGCAAAGCTCCAATAATGGTTTTAATTTGTTGAACTGTGTTTTAGTCCATAAATTAGTCACTGTTTTATTTAACAGAATCAAGATATCCACAAACAATAGGCGAGTTCCAACTTGAACATTTTAATAAGACCGAAAAAAGTATATATTTTCGTGTCTGTTACAAACATATGTATGTAAATAGCCTGCGGGCCACGTTCCAGGAGGAAGGCAGAGGGGAAGGGCCCGGCGTGCTGGGGCTGGGCTGGCCAGAGAGGCTTTGTGGTGGCAAATGACATCAAACTGAGAACGGAGGGGACAGGCTGCTCCTGTGGTCCCCAGGTGGCTGGCTGGTACCCAGGCATGCCATGTGCGGTGAGGGCACGAGTGTGCCCCAGGACCGACCCCTTGAGCCCCTCAAAGTGGATGGCTCCCCTGTGCAGGGATGCGGTCAGCCAGCAAGATGCCCTTCACCAGGGAGGAGGAGAGGCTCCACACACACCCGCTCCCAGGGGCCACCTGGAGGCCAGCTTGGGGAGGCCTGACAGCACTGTGCACATGAGGTTTGATGGGGGCCTTCAGAAGCGTCAGCCACATGGGAGCCAAAGTAGGAGCTCTTCAGCCCGCACTTTAGGCCAGGCCTGATGGCTACTCCCGGGGTGTCCAAGGAGCCCCCAGCCATGGAGCCACCAGAGCCCACAGCTCAGTGGCTGTGGCTGAGTGACTACAGACCCAGGAACTGGCCCCTCTAGCTTCCATGGCGTGCTCCAAGCAGGATCCTCGCCAGCATCCGGACTGAATCCGGGTACGCGCCGTTCCAGCCTGGGCAGGTCCCTGCAGGAAGGAGGAAGGAGCTGAGGGAGGGGCTGCAAGATGACCCTGCCAAGCACTGGCTCAGTAGCCCTGGCTAGGACAGGGCAGGACAGGGTCTTGGGGAGGCCTGAGCTTCACTGCCAGATGGGCCTGCCTGAGGGTGGCTCCTGAGCCTCGAGCCAGAGTTCAGGTAGGGCCCAGGGTCGGATGGGAGACCACCTTCTAGCAGGGCAAGTCCTGAGCACCCCACTGTCACCAGCAAGCTTGAAGAACCTGGCCTAATGCCCAGGGACAAAACTGGCCTGTCCCCTGTCTCTCCGCCGGGCTTGAAGGTGACCAGTTCGTTTCTCCCCTCCCTTCTGCACACGGAACAGCCTTGTTCGCATGCCCCACAGCCGGGTCGAGGCCCGGCCGCTTGGGGGTGATTTTAAAAATAAAAGAGAACTTGATGGATTTTTTTTCCAGTTTTTATTGAGTGAAAATGTCAAACCTTGCATCAGTCATGCAAAAAAAAATCAAATAAATAAAACACATATATTAAATTTCTAATAGCACTAAATTCAAGTGGAAAAATATTCAGTTCTTAATAACCAGGTGCCGAGGGGACCAGATTCAAGTAATCAGAGCGCACGCTGTTCAGTTCAGTTTCACGTCCTGCATTTTTTTGTCTCAAAACCTCTCTATATATCTCTATATATCTATATATGTATATACATATAGATATATACACACACATTATGTGCATACATATTATTTTATATTTATATATATACACATACATAGTTATAAAACATTAAAAAGAGCATTGGTGGATCAAGCATCATTTTCCCCACAGAAAGAAAATAAAACAAAAATTACACATTAAAATTCAAAATGAGCTAGCAATGGCTTATAGTCCTAGTGTGCAATATGAAGGTTACAAAAGGCTAGACTTCCACTGTCGGCATCTTCTTTTTTCTTTTTCTTTCTTTTCTTTTTTTTATTTTATTTGATTTTGCTACATTGAAAAATGTCTGTGTTTTGTTTTTTCCTTTACAAAATTCCTTCCACAGACAGGGTCCTGTGGTAGGTCAGAGTCTAGGCAAATGCTCAGCAGCAGCACGTGGTGCCCACAGGATTCAGGAGGCTCTTGTAGGGGCTGTTTAGAAATCCATTTACTTCCTGTTGAATCAGGTGCACTGTCTGACCGCTTCTCCCTCCCTGCTCCCTCTCCAGCTCAGAGGTCCTGGCTTTCTAGCTGTGGGCAGCTGAGAGGAGACACACACACACACACACACACACACACACACACACAGGAAAAGAAATCACTGCCCTTGGAGCCCTTTGGGGTGGAGGCTTCACTGGGCCTGTTCTCTTTCCCCAGCCTGCCGCCAGCTGGGGCCCTGGAGTGCAGACTGGATGCGGGCTGGGGGGTAGCCTGCCCTGCCTGGGGCCTGGAGCAGCCAGGCCAGGTGTGTGCCTGCCATCAGCCCTGCACTGGGCTGACAGCCTCAGAACCTCCAGGAGGTGGGTTTTGAAAAAGGGGCCGAATCTGGGTGGGCTGCACCAGCAAAGAAACATCCCCAAGGAAATAAGAAAACAAACTAGAACAACAAGAAAGAAGCCCTACGAAGCCACACGCATAACCAATAGAGAAAAACTCAAATGTTAAATTAACTACAAACTTGTATCAACGGTAATAGTCCTTTTTTCTTGTCTCTACAAAATTCAAGTTAAAAGTTGGAACCACGCAGCTCCCATCAGTGCTACTGTGAAGACGGACAGCCTCAAACTGTTAAGGCCTCTAAACTCAAAGCTGAACAATTACACAGGAGAAACCGACCCGTTCTCCAGCCCAGGCTGGCCCGCAGGAGGTCTGCCCTCGCGGCCTGCTTTTGCGTGTCTTTTTTTTCTTTCATTCATTCCTTTGTTTTGCTCTATGTAGAATAATAACCTTTACAGGAAAAATACTGTACAACTTTCTTGTATTTTTTCCCCCATTTTGAATATTAAAGCCCCAAACAGTCGCATCCTTCCTGTTTGCACCACGGGGGTGGCTGACACCCCATCCCCCACCGGCTTCATGTGGGTTGGGACGCAGCCTCTTTGTACCCGGGCGGAGCGCGGGTGTGTGGGAGGTGGGACAGGCGGGACGGGAGCAGCCCGGGGCGGGGCAGAGGCTGCAGCCTGGCCCTGGGGCGGCGGGGCAGCGCGTGATGGGCTCGGCCTCCAGACCTCCTCGACGTCCCTGTCGTGCGGCCCGTGCTGCCGCCTTCCCCTGGGCAGCGAGGCGGCCTTGGCGGCACCCAGGGCCCTGCTGGCCCGCAGGTGCCGGCCCGCCCCCTGGCCCGGCTGGGTAGGAGCGGCTCCGCGCCGCGGGTCCTGAGCAGAGGAGTCCCGCTGGCGGGCGGCGGGGCCTGCGATTCCCTGAAGGCCCCACCGCCGCGCACGGTCGTCGGGCAGCCTCGTCCCGGGCCGCGAGCTGCGCGGTGCGGGCGGGGCGCCCGGAGCACCAGAGGGTCCCCGCCTGTCCTGAGACGGACCGGGTCGGAAGCACCTGCGGGGCGGGGGCGCGTCACACCCGCGGGGCGGCGCGCTAGGGCGACGCGGCGGCGGGCGCGGGGCCGGGGGCGACCTGGGCCGCCAGTGCCGGGGTCCGCGCGCCCGCCTCGGCCGCCGCCTCGGGCAGCGACTCCTCCGAGTCGGTGCGCAGGTCCTCGTCGTCATCGTCCTCGTCGTCCTCCTCGTCGTCGTCGTCGTCGTCCTCCTCGTCGTCGTCGTCGTCCTCGGCCTCCTCCTGCAGCTCCAGCTCCTCCTCCTCGTCCTCCTGCGAGGACTCCCCAGCGGCGGCGGCGGCGGCGGCGGGCACGTCCCGAGGCCCGGGGCCGCCGGCGGGCGGGCCGGGGTGGCTCGCGTCGCCGTCGCCGAGCGCCAGGCCCAGGCCGGCCGCCTGCAGGAAGAGCAGCGGGCCCCCGGGCTCGGCGCCCAGCGGGAGCGCGCCGTCCAGGCCGCCGGGCGAGGCGGCGGGCGGCTCGCCGCGCTCCTGCTTGTCGTGCTTGCGCTTGTGCGAGTCCATCTGCGACATGCCCACGACCGTGTGGCGGCAGCCCGGGTGCGTGCAGTGGAAGTGCGAGCACTTGAGCTTGTACTTGCAGTCGGGCACCGCGCAGTCGGCGCTCGAGCTGAACTGGCAGAAGCCCGCCGCGCTGATCACGTCCTGCTTGCCGTGGTGCTTGCGGTGCGCCGTGACCTTGGTGCTGTCGGTGCAGCGGAAGCGGCAGCGCAGGCAGTGGAAGTGCGTGCTGGTGCCCGAGAAGGGGCAGTCGGCGAAGTGGCAGCTGAGCGAGGCCTTGAAGCGCTTGAAGTCGTCCAGCACCAGGTTGTCCACGCGGTCGTGGTGCTGGGCGTGCTTGTACATGTGCGTGCGCCCGCAGAACTTGTAGCCGCAGTTCTCGCGCGTGCAGTGGTAGTGGGTGACTTTGAGGGAGAACTGGCAGGCGGTGTCCTTGCAGTCCTCATAGAGGTCGAAGCGCCGGAATCCCTCCAGCATCATGCCCTCGTCCAGCATCTTGCGCGAGGAGGCCGTCTTCCGCCGCTTGCCGAAGGGCGACATGTCCTCGATGATCCAGAAGCGCTTTTTGGCCCCAGAGGCCGTGGGCATGGAGATGGTGTTCCCTGGGAAGGGGCACAGGGCAGTCAGTGCAGAAGGCCGCCTCTTTGGCATGAATCACACTCACACAGGGCCCTGATCCTGGCCCAGCCCCTAGAACAGCAGGGCAGCCCGGGGCTTCCCCATGTCATCCAGGCCTGCAGACGACCACACAAGCATCCCTGGGTGGCAGACCAACCAGCTTTGCCGGGATGTGGTGGCTGCTTCCTGGCCAATTGGGTAGGAAGTGAGGACACGTCCTGGTGCTAATTGAAGCTGAAGGGGGAATCTGGGTCATAGAGTGTAATGACCCGAGTTGGAGGGGGGCCAGGGCGCCATCACAGGCCTGCCTCTAATGAGGGACAGGCCGGCTCCTTCCCTGCAGCCAACCAGTTCCCCGCTGCCTGCCTGTCTGTACAGGGGACCTGCCCACTCACAGCGAGGATGCCAAGTGCCCCAGGCCATGTGGGGCTGTAACTGCCCTGAGGAGCACCTTCTCCTTGGTACCAGAAGGTTCTTTAAGGTCCTGAGGTTTCTGCCCCTCGTGGGCTTCAGGGACTAAGTACCAAGAAGAGGCTGTCCTCCCGCTTAGAGTCTCCTCACTGGACCAGGACTGGGCAAGGGCTTAGCCAGAGGACAGCTGCCAAGTCAGGGCACAGGCCGGCTTCCTTATTCCTTCCAGGAGGCACCGCTGGCTGCACAGGGAGGAGGCAGCACCCCCAGAAGAAGAGACCCAAGGCCCAGCCCCACCAGAGTAGGGCATCCTCCAGGCTGCTCCCTGGGCTGCCAGGGCCGCGGCCCTCCTGAGTTTGCCAGAATGCCCAGCCACTGCTCTGTCCACCAAATAGCTGCCTTGGCTATTAGAATAGGCCCAGTCACCAACCCGTGGGGGGGGAGAGAACCCGAGAGCTGGAATAGGGTGGGGGCACCAGGCAGGGGCCCAGGGAGAGCCTTAGGCCTGGGAGTGCACGGGCCGGGCCAAGGCGTCCACGGCCTGAAGTCACATTAACAGCTCTCCATGGGCAGAACCCATGTGCCTGCTGCCATGGCTGCTGGAGCCTGGCACAAAGCCATGCTCAGGCACAATATGAGGTGACAGTGATGGAAGGTGGTGTGACGTCTGCAAGGGACAGGGGCAAGCAGACTCTCCCTGTGGGACCCTGGATGTGGAGCTGGGGCAGGAAGTCCTTCTACCACTGAGCACGGCCCAAGGCCCCAGAGATTTCTTCCCCTGGATCAGCTTTAAGGGAGCAGGTGGAGCCAGATCAAGATCCTCTGAGCCTGGACCCCTGAGAGCCACAGGAACAGGCTCTGCTCTGCCCAGGCCCAAGGTCAGGCCACACCGGGCAGCCAGCAGGAGTGTGGCATGGCCACTCCGGCCTCTGACCAGTTGCTGAGAAGGCAAATCGCTGGCAGCAAGGCTCTGCTCTGAGCAGGGGCCGCGAGGAGCTGTCTCTGGATGGGAGCCAGGCTTTCTGGTCTCAGTAGTACTTGGCCATCAGGGATGCGGGGTGGCCCTGTACGTGGCTGAGCTGGCCACAAAAAAGGGTCAGGTCCACAGTCTGGACCAGTCTCAAGGATCGGGTGGGGCCACAGATACTGGTGAGAAGGTGTGAGTTACCTGCGGCGTCCTGAACTAGGGGGACGTCACTTTTTACTGGAGTTGGAGTGGCAGTGACAGGCGGGAAGCTGGGCGGGCAGCTGATGGGGTGGGCCAGGCCGCGACTGGCTCCCAGAGTGGCACTGAGCGGACAGTATGAGAGACAGGACGGGGAGAAGAGGCATGGGAGGGGGGGCAGGGGCGGCCGGAGCGCCGGCGGGAAGGGTGCAGCCAGCGGGGGCTGTGCAGCCCCTCGGGCAGCCTGGTCACCAGCCGCCGCAGGAGGAGGAAGAGGAGGAGGAAGAGGAGCCGGGCAGCCTGGAGAGGGTGGAGAAAAGCAGAGAGAGAAAAAAAAAAAAAGAACGAAAACAAAGAACAAACAAACAAAAAGACCCAAAATGAGAAACTGATGGCAGGAGCAGGTGTGGTGAACACACGTGGACAGAGGAGCAGAGGAGCCACACTGGAGCGCGGGCTGAGAGCAGGGCCATGGGCGCAGCAGGAGAGCTGCCACGCAGGCCTGGCAGGCGGGCACCTCTCTGGGACCCGGGCCCAGACTGCAGTGGGGAAGGCACTTGAGGTGGGGCCCTGCAGGCGGGAGGGCTGGCCTGGCAGCCCCCTCTGCCTAGGGCTGTGCTGCCTTCTCTGGAGCCCTGGAGGACAGGCCGGCTCCTCTCCTGGAAGCTGAGGTGGACAGTAGAGCGCTGGGGAGGCAGCAGGATGGCAGGCGGTGGCCTCAGTGTCCCACACCCCAGCTGGTCTGCTGCACGCCAGCCTGTCCTCCTTAGGGCCACCTGACCACACCTTCCGTCCAAGGCGGGCGCGGCAGAGCAGGGCTGGGGGAGCGGTCCTGCTCACCTGCCGCGGTGCTCTCGTTGCCCACAGGGGTGCTGGAGCAGCTGCGGTCCATTGTGGAGGACTCAGAGGAGGCGGCGCCTGGGCTGCAGCCGGTGCAGTCCATGCCCTCATCTGTCTCGGCGTCCATCAGGCTTGGGGGGCCCTGGAAGGAAGGGGCCCTGAGGAGCTGCCGCCTTCGCTTGGGGTATCGGGCCTGGCCCCTAGTTGGGTGGAGCCGCCCATGCCTGCTCAGGCTCTCACCTGGGAGGGGGGCACGCGATCAAAGTTCTTCCCGAGCATCCTGCGCATGTGCTTCCGGGCGTGGGAGGTCATCTGGTGCTTCAGGAGGAAGGAGAACTGGCAGCCCTCCCGGATGCAGTGGAAGTGGCTATTCACCTGGTTGTACTTGCAGCCTGTGGACACGGCCCCGCCTGCATGAGCCTCCCCAGCTAGCCAGTGCTCGGGCCAGTGTGTGCTAGGCACTGTTCTGGGCACAGGGGCGTGTGACTGACAAGGCAGATGGCACTTGTATTGGCAAGTGCATTTCTCGGAGGAAGGCTTGGAATCGGCCGCCTGCAGGGAGGCCAGGGCTACCTGGCTGTCTCAGCCCTGGGCCTCCTCTCTGGCCTAGCACAGAGGCATAGGGGAGGCTGGCCCCATTCCCTGCCCATGTACTGTGAGGCCCACAGCCCCAGGACAAGGAACCCTGGTGGATCCTGTCCCCAGCATGCCACCTGTCCCCACACCTTCTCTGAGGACCTGGGCTGCTGGGTGTGGCAGCCAGCCTCCACCCTGCCCCCATGTCTCTCCTTTGCTCCAGGCTGAGAACAAATAGAGCAGGTGGAGCCAAAACACCGTCAGCTGAGGGCAGGTGAAGGCCTGCCCGTCACCATGGCACTGAACTGGCCAGGTGTCTTATGTCATCCCCCAGCTTTGTTTGGCCCCAGCTACCACCAAAAACATCAAAAGTTGAGTAAATAACAGCAACTTCAGAATACCCTGACATCTGTAAACTGAGCCTCAGAACAGCACAGACCTCCGATTGTTGACACCTGTTGCCATGGTTACCAGCCCTCTCCTGGCCATGAATCCTTTTTGAATTAATACTTGAAGGAAAGATTTGTTTCTTTGCTTTCCTGGCAGTTGATGGAGTATCTTGCCCTTCCCCTGTGGAAGGGCTTGCCTGCAGCTTCCCTCCGCGACCAGCCCCTGCACCTATGACCACGGGCCACAGCCGGCCCAGCCTGCAGCCCAGGTGTCCATGCCAACACCTTCTGCCTGTCCTCCGGCTTCCAGTCTATTTCCAGGGAGATTCCTGCCCCATTTCTGCAGGCTCATGAACACGTGGTTCCATCCTGAGGCAGGAGGGTGGGCTTTGCCCTCTGCCTGCTGGCCCTAGAGCCTCAATCCCTACAGGCATCCCCAGCAGGAGGCCCTGTTCCCTGTGGGGCTCAGATCTCAGCAGCAAGGTGAGCCCCGAGGCATCTGCTCCTAAGCTCAGGGTTGTTGGTGGCTTCTTGTTCCCACACCCATGCCTTCTTCCTTCCTGAGTATCCTGCCAATCGCAGATTCTCCAACATGTCTTTGCCAGGTTCCCAGCACTAGGCCCGATGCCAGCACACACCAGACACTCAAAAACTCTTAGCTGCCACCACCGTCACCACCCCCATACCCCAGCAATAGCACAAGCGCATGGCCACTTCTCAGTAAATCACTGCTGAATGAACGAACAGACAGTGGCACATTTTAGACAAAACCCTAAAGTTGAAGCTATGGAAAGAGATCCGGGGTTAGGGATTTCTGAACTCCTGAGACTCACTGCCTGCCCTCTGGAAAGGGGAAAAGAACCAAGCTGAGCCCCTGGATGCCGCGAGGCAGTGAGGCTCCAGGGCATCCCGCTTGGGTGGAGGGGTGGGCAGGGCGACCCTCCCCCTCTTTCCTGGGCTGTTTGGGGTTTGACGCCTTCTGGATTTGACAACAACTGGCCTGCACCTGCTAGAAGTCCCTACCCGCCCTGGCTTGGTACCTAGCCTGCCGCACTCCTCGCGCTTGGTGAAGTATTTGAATCCGTTGGCCGCCCGCCGCTCGGCTTTCTCATGCTTCTTTATGTGCCAGGGCAGCTTGGTGGTGATGTTGGTGACGAAGTAGCAGCCAGTCCGGAGGCAGTGGTAGTGTCCACGCATCCGGAACTCACAGTGCTGCAGGGAGGCACAGGAAGATCAGGACAGGCGGGGACTTGTGGGAGCTGCTGCCTGTCCTGGGACTCTAGGCTGTGGCAGGCCCTTTGTACATTTGTTCTTCCAAGCTCAGAATCAGAAAACGCAATCTTGTAAAGAACTTTCATAGCCGGGCGCGGTGGCTCAAGCCTATAATCCCAGCACTTAGGGAGGCTGAGACAGGAGAATCGCGAGTTCAAAGCCAGCCTCGGCAACAGCGAGGTGCTAAGCAACTCAGTGAGACCCTGTCTCTACATAAAACACAAAATAGAGCTGGGGATGTGGCTCAGTGGTCAAGTACCCTTGAGTTCAATCCCTGGTACCAAAAAAAAAAAAAAAAAAGAACTTTCACATGTTAAAAAACAGTATGTCCCCTTTGCCATTTCACTAAACATTATGTTTGGTTATTTTGCAATCCTCTAATGCCATCCAGAGCAGACATCACTAATCTATCCTTGCCCTCCTCCCTGTATGCCCAGGCCTAGGCAGACATTACGAATCTATCCTAGCAATCTTCCCTGCATGGCCAGACCTAGGCAGGCACCACTGATCTATCCAACCAGTCTTTTTTTTTTAAATATATTTTAGTTATAGATGGACACAGTGTCTTTATTTTATTTATTTATTTTTATGTGGTGCTGAGGACTGAACCCAGTGCCTCACATGTGCGAGGCAAGCACTCTGCCACTGAGCCACAACCCCAGCCCCCAACCAGTCTATTCTGCATACCCAGACCTCAGCTCTGAGTCCTTAGGCAGCCCCTACCCTGGGGATAGGCCTTTAAAGTGAATTTTATTTGCTCTTCCTCTCTGGGCATGGAAGGTTCTCTTAATCTATCCAATGGGCCAATTTAGAAATTCTGTGCCTCTGGAAAAAGAGGAAATAGCCAATTCCAGGATGGGCAAGAATGATGTTAAGTGCACAGTGGTGGCATAGTGTTTGCTTGCCACCGGGGGTTACGACTAAAATGACAGACCTTACCAACTTGGCACCAATCTGGACCTCTGCCCAGGGGCCTCCAGGGGCCTAGGGGCAGACAGTGTCCTTTCTAGAGTCTGGTGGAAGCCAATTTAAAAAGGGTGTGAAAAGCATCGTCTCTGCCAAGAGGAGCTGGTCCTAGGCCCTGTGGCTCCCCTGCCCCTGCAGCCGGGCCGCCCGCTGTGCTGACCTGGTTGGGACAGAGACACTGCAGGGAGTAGTAAGCAAACTGGTCTCGCACGTTCACCAGGCTGTTGCTGGGGTTGATGTGGTCCAGGCAGTGGGACTCGGCCTTGCCGGAGGTCTTGCAGACGTACTTGCAGTTCCCAAAGAGACAGTGGAAGTGGAACTTGTTGGCGTACTTGCAGTCCGTTGCGAGGCAAGGGTCGCTGCAAGGAAACCACAGCCCAGAAGGTCATTGGTGTTCCCAAGCCCTCCCCACTGGTGTCCCGACTTTGTTTGTGTCAGGCTTCACTCCTCTGTCACCAGTGGTACAATCAAGAACACCCCAGGTTGCCCACCTGCTTAGCGGGATGATTCGACCAGAGACTACAGATCCCAGCATGCATCCCTGCCTCCTTTTAGGAGTTCTGCCTAGTGCACAGGGATTGCAATATGCAGGGTGCCCAGAGCGTTGCATGCTGGGACACGTAGTTTCCATGGCCACACCTTGGGATTATAGATAAGGATGGCTGCAATAACTTCTTGGAAATGAAAATAAGGGATGGTGCTGCCAGCCCTGGCAGAGTGCCATTGAGGGCCTGGCTGGCATGGCACAGCACTGACTTGATGTGGATGATTGACAGGCTGCAGATGGGTGGGTGGCCCTACCAGGAGTGCTGCTACCATGGACCTCAGCAAGTGGGAACGTGTGTCAGGGCCTGCTGAGGCTCACAGCAGCTGGCACTCCCTGGGGTCAGCTGAGGCCTATGCTGCCCACCTGCTCAGAGACCTAGGAGCCAAGGGAGTGATAAGGGATGGTGGGGTGGGCATGGGCTGGGAGGCCTGCTGGGAGGGCAGAGGGGCCACGGGGCAGGGCCCCTAGCTGGGAGGCCTGCTTCCCATGCTGCAGAGGGCTGCAGGAGGATGCGGGGCTCCAGCTTTTGACTGGCAGGCAACACTGTGGTGCCCTGAGGTGCCCAAGGAGTACAGCCCTGGCAGGGACTCTGACAGCATCCAGGAAACTAGGAGGGCAACACTTCTGGGAGGGGAAGGGAGGAAGGGAGGAGAGGGAGGGACAAAGAGGAGTCTGTCCCCTTCCAAACCACGGGCCCAGCCCCAGGTGCTCAGAGAGGGAGGACAGCTGCCACTCAGGCGGTATAAATAATCCAATTTATTACTTTTATTGAGAACAGGAAGCCGCACACATTACGATACAAAGTCACCGTTCTCGCCGCAAGGAGCCACCACCATTCAGTGAGAAAGGTCCCTTCCACCCGAGACTCAGGCCACTGTGCAGGTGGGTGCAGGCCTGGAGGGGGCCTAGCCCATCACACCCCCCGTGACTTCCCAGTCCTACAGTCTCAGCAGGTGTGAGCCACAGAAGAGGCCAGCAAGGGAGACCTGGCCCTCCCCGTTGGGCCAGGAAACCTGAGGATCCACTCCCAGCCCGTCCCAGCCTGCCCTGGGGACCACTGCTCTACCCCAACCTCCTGGCTGCTGGGGACAGGCAGTAAGGCACGAGCACAGCATCTTTGGCTAGAAGGACATGGCCCAGAGGTCTGGGACAGCCAGCGTCAACTGCGCGGTGAGGAGCAGGGCCTCCTCGCTGCCCTTGCCACACCCTTTCCCAAGACGCGCGCGGGGACGGGGCGCCCGGCTCATCGAGGGACTCACTTCTCCTGGAACTGGAGGAATCCGGGTTTGACCTGGGGCTTGGCATTCTCTAGAGAAGTCGTCGCCAAGGGTGAGGCGGGCAGGTGAGGCACTGATGCGGGAATCTGAGGCATCTGGGGTATGGTGGAAGCCAGCTGCTTCCAGGCGAGCAGGGTGGGGGTGGAGGGCACCGAGGCCGGGCTGGGAGCAGGACCTTCCAGGGAGGTCCCCGGGACCATGGTGCCAGAAGGTGCCGGAGGGGGCGAAGGCGCCAAGGGAGGTTTGGTCTCAGCAGAGGCTGGGAAGGAAGCCTCTGTGCTTCCTTTCACTGCTCCGCCCTCCGTCCGGAAGTGGAAGCTGGAAGGGGCAGGAGAGGGCACGTCAGATGGGGAGCTGGGAGGACCCACTGCAGCGCAGCCCCTCCCTGGCTGCCCGGGCATGGGAGCCATGCCTGTGTGACCCCAGCACAAGACCAGGGGCCCAGCACAGGGACCGCGTCCTCAGCAAGGTCTGCTGTGACCCCACCAAGATGGGAAGCCCTGAGGACAAACCACTGTGCCTTGGTTCTGGACTCATGCTCTGGGCTCGGCTCTAACTCCGTCTGCCTACCGTGACCTGCCTCTGTCCCAGGCAGTACCCCCCCTCGGATGTGTGTGTGAGAGCAGGCCCTGCCTCACGACTCCTGCTCTGGGGTTTGCAGGCACGACTCTATTCAGTGGGCTCCCGTGCAGCCGGCAGCCAGGACAGGGCGCCCACAAGGTGAGAGAGGCTTGCTGAGGGGCTCAGGCCTGGGGCTCAGACCTGTCTTGAATGTTTACAGGTTGTGCGTTCAGTTATAAGTACTGGCTGGGCGTGCTGCTTTTGAACTCCACGGGATCCACAGATTCATTTTGCTTCTGGGTCAAAGGGACTCAAGATGTCATAGTGGGATAGGAAAGGCCTTTGCCCTGGGTCTCTACCCTGGGTCCACACCAAGTCTCTCTGGCCACTCTGCAGGTGCACCTGGGGCAGGCTGCCAGCCCTACAGGTCCTGGGGCTGGTGCTAGGGCCAGTGGTAGGGGTGGTGAGTGGGGCCCAGGCAGGGCTCACTGGACACAGCTGGCTGGAGGCTGAGCGTGTGGAAGGAAGACTGGAAGCCCACCCTTCTTTGGGCAGGTCCTTCTGAGGAGCCAGCCGCTCTGTGTCTGGTGGGAATTGCTCCTCTGTGCAGTACCCAGCCCCACCCAACCCTGAGCGGGGAATGGCTGGGCCCCCAGGACCCCACTCACTTTGCATGCTTGATGGCCCCGTCCAGGGTGCTGAAGAGTGCGCCACACTCCTCCACCACACAGTGGAAGTGTGCCTTGTGCAGGAAGTCACACTGGGCATCGCAGAAGTCCTTGGTACCAAACCTAGCCAGAGGAACCAGAGGGAGGAGGAGGCTACAGTTAGAGGGGGGCTGATGGCCACCAGGCAGGCTGCTCTGGTCACTGCCAGCCTGCCCTCCCCCCTGCTCTGGGGCAGCTCCTTACCTGCGGAGGTACACTCTCCAGGGCTCAGACAGCTTCTCCTGGGCCACAGCCTTCGCTGCCTTGCCCAGGAAGGGCGAGGACTCTGCAGCAGGGCTCCCCTCCACTTCAGTCTTGATGCTCAGCAGGCTGCCGAGGCTGGGGTTGCCCTGAGACATCTGTGAAGACAGAGGCCGAGCTTGGGGCCAGGGGCCTCAGGACAGCCATGCTGCTCTGTGACCACCAGAGCACTGCAAGCTGGGAGGAGAGAACCTGAGGCCCCACTGGACTCTGGCTAGAGAAGGGCCCTATCTGGACAGCTGTGGGCCTGGCCCGAGGTGGCAGGACCTCTCTAAGCAGTCCCATGCAGCTGGCGCTGCTGCTCAGCTGAGGCCGCCACTCAGGGTGTGCACTGCAGCCCATCTTCCCCAGACTTCGCGGCTCCCTGGTTATTTTCCTGCCAGAAGGTTTTTCAAAGGAAGTGCAGGAGGAGGAGGGATGGGGGGACCCCTACGAATTCCTTGAGAACAAGAGAAGGCGCACAAAGAGGGGGGTGCGGGGGGGGGGCAGGCAGGCTCTCTGCTGCTGCTGCCTCTCAGGGAGGGAGTGGCCACGGGTGCCCCAGGAAGGCGGAGCCATGCTGAGGGCAGGGGAGCACGCAGGAGAGGGGAGGTGGCAGGCTCCTGCGCCAAGTGCCCATGGGGCCCACCCATGAGGTCCGGATAGGCCAGCTCCCTCCTCAACCTTGTCACTGTGCACAGTGACCAAATTAATCTTGCTGCAGTCAAGTTTATCATGTGAAGGGGAAAAATATATTTGAGATGATGTATAATTTACAAAGACCCTGCATTATTTAAAATAAATATTCCAGAGCGACCTCTCCGGAAGGCGTCCGAGACCATTACTCAACCCGAAAAGTGGAAATTGATGCTCTGCTCCCACTTTAGTCTCCCTCCCCAACCCCTTTTTAAACAAACAAAAAATATATAAAATAAATAAATAACATTAATAACTAAGGGCAAGAGAAGTTAGAGGGCTCCGGAAAAGCTTTTGGAGCCCTCCATCTGAAGGGAAAAAAAAGGTGTCAGAGGCTGGAATATATTTCTTCAGCCAGTTCATTAAATTAATTTGTAAGCAGTGGCTCTGAAATTATATTCGATGAAAAATGGCCTCAAAATTTAAATGGTACAAACTCATCTTATTAGAGGGAAAACATTAAAAAACAAACACATCCCCCCCACCCCCCAGCACAGCTTTAATTTCTTGGGGTGGGGGAGCAGGAGGCGTGTGATGGATGGTTCTTACCTTATTCATAAGCGAGGATAAAAGAGATGAATTTGCCGGGGCTGCGTGGCCATTTGATTCATTACTGGAACACACAAACCAAGGGGCTTTCAGCTCAGACGTCCGTGAGGCCAAACCCAGAGGCCCACCCACCCCTTCCAGCCTGCCTAAGGTTCTAGCCCTGCCTGCTGCAGCTGCCTGGCAGGAGGTAGGCCCTGGACTAGAGGGCCCAGGACAGGAGGCCCTGGGGTCCAGCCCAGGGTGCTGTCAAGGGCCTCCTCTCACAAGCTGCGCCTCACCTGGACTCCTTCACAGTCAGGTCTAGACTGCGGTCTTGGGAGGCCTCGAGGGGGCCTGGGGCGCCAGCGCTCTCACCGGGCTCCTGCTTCACTTGGGCTGGGGGGAACCTGGTGGGGGTGGCCTGCTGCCCGCTTCCTGCAGGGGAGGGGAGGGAAGATGGGGTCAGAGGAGCTCAGGCTTCACATGGGCACAAACCCTCTTCCCCACAAAGGCAGGGCAGTAGCCTGGTGGGCCAGGGGCCTGGGGAGGCCTGGCTACTGGTCAGCAAATCTCCCTGCTGACGTGATCGCTTGCGACGCTTACCCCGTGTGGTAATTCTTCAAGTGATAATTATTGCAAAATTATGTCAAAGTTGTCCTGGCTCAGGGCCTCTTGGAGAAGAAGGGCGGGAGCTGGGGAGGGGGCTGGGGCGGGCGCAGGGGCCCTTCGTTTTCTCCACCAACTGTCACAGCCGATTTGTGGGGCTGCCGTTTAAGCTTTTATTAAAGACTCTGTTAATGCTGAGGGAAAGTGGCAGATCTGGACAGAGCGGCCCCTCCTTGGTCCCTGGCCTGCTGTTGCCGGGGCGACAGGCCGCCTACACTGAGCATGCCCAGGGAGGGCATCTGTTGTGTCAGGGCTACGGAAATGACGACCAATCAGGGTAGTTCAAACTGTGTGACCTCGCCCGTCACACTGTCCAGGGCAGGGGCTCAAGGCCTGGCCAGGCTGGGTCTGAGGGGAGCTGGGCGGGAAAAGGTAGTGGAGACCGAGCAGAGCAGGGGCAAATCTGCCACTGACAGGAGGTGTCCACTGGGCCCTGCTCCACAACCCCCGAGTGACTGAAATATTAATCTGCCCCAAGGCGCTACAGCTGACAGCACTGCTTTAGACTGCAAGTGGCATTTTATTAAAAATACAGGAAAACGGCTCCCTCCCCTGTGCCTGACCTTTCCTTGGGGGGAAGGAGATTTTTGTAAGAAAAAGAAAGTACTTGGCAGCTTGGCCACTGACCCCAGGGTGGCCTTGGAGGGCTCTGCCTCTGGCTGGTGGGTGTGGCCAGGGAGTGGAAGGTGTGGTCTCCAAACTGCCACCTGGGATGTGAGTGTCCCACCAGGGACCTGAAAGAGTTCTCAGCCCTCGGGAGTCCACACTCCAGCAGCTCCTAAAGTCACTTGTCCCTGGTCCAGGAAAAGAGGCCTGGCTCCCTATCCAGGGCTGGACCTCAGGGAGGTGCAGGCAGAGCCCCAGGCTGGGACGAAGGGACCCTCTGTCCTGGCTGGTTCCAAGATGGTCTCATGGGAGCAGAGCATCTGGGCCTGGTGGCCAAGGTGCTGAGGACCCAGTCTCAACTTCGTCACTTTCAGCTGTGTGATGGGGACGGGCCACCCCACTGCTCCATCAGCGCCACAGGACAGGGCTCAGCTTCCACTCCCTCCTGCCTATGTGTCCCCAGCACCCACTCAGTGCTGGCCCTAGGCAGGCACCCAGCAAGCACCAGGAGTTGCTGAATGAGTGGATGAATGAAGGAGTGAAGGAATGAGCCACATCCAGGACAGGAGCTGAACCCTTCTCAAGGGTTCAACTGACACGAATTCCCAGATGGACAACCAAAGGGAGAGGAGGCAGGGAAACAAGAAAGCAAGGAGAAAGAAGCAAGGAAAGGAGGAAGGAGGGAGCCAGCGCCAGACCAGAAGCGGCGACTCTGTCCCAGGCTGGCTGTCCGTCACGGGAGTGCTGGCCCTGGCCGGCACACCTGTTTAGATGAGCCACTTTGCAACCCAATGCCTCTTCACACTGACCAGCTGAGAGCCCCACAGCCACACGGCTAGTGGCTGCCATGCTGAGTAGCGTGGGGCAGGTTCCCCCGCTGTCCCCTGGCAGTTCTGCTGGGGGAAAGCTGTGGGGTGTCCTTGGCCTGGAAGGCTGTCCAGGTATGAGGCGCAGTTACCCTGCCACTGGGCTGGACCTTGAGTCCAGACTCAAGAGAAGAGGGGGGCCTGGGACAGCTCTCCTCAGGGACTCATCTGTGATGCAGGTGAGAACACAGGGCGCCAGCAGAATGCACAGGCGCTCAGGAGGAAAGGCCTACTGCTTCCGCCTCAGGAGAAACAGGCGAGAACTCTCGGGCAGGGGAGCCAGGGTGAGGGGCGCTGAGGAGGAAACAAACAGATGAAGCAGAGACCAGGCAGAGAGGGGGCGCTGGGTGTAAGACCGGGGGCTAGGGACCAGACAGGCAGCTCCCCCACACCACCCTGCTCTGCTCTGCAACAGAGTGCAGGGACAGAGCCACTGGGGCCCAGAAGGTGCTTGCTTCCTGGGCAGGGCCTGGCCTGCTCACCTGGATCAAAGGTGGCAGAGGGCTTGAGGGCAGCTGCGGCCAATCTGGCCATCATGGGTGAGATGAGGCCCTTGCTCGCAGAGATTCTCTCCATGATGGAGGCGGGGGGCACCGGGACAGAGGTGGCAGTCGCCAGGGCCGAATCTCCAGCTCCCGAAGCCACCAGGGCAGGTGTGTCAGGGGTTGCCGAGGCTGCTGCCCCCGATGGCATGGCCCCCAGGAGGCCAGGGGCGCCCACAGGCAGGGAGGTGCTCCCACGGCCAGGAAGAAGGGGGAAGTAGGGTGCAGCAGTGGACAGGCCTGAGTTGGAGAGGGCCAGCGCCAGGGGGATGGAGCCAGGCAGGCCCTGGGGCATCAGCCCCGGGATCTTGCTGCTGGGAGGCTTGGTGGCACTGGGCGCGGCCTCAGTGGTGGCAGCAGCCGTGGCCAGGGACGCAGAGGACTGCTGGCTGGTGGGGGAGGCGCTCAGGCTGGAGTTCTTGCTGCTCAGGGCAGAGAAGTCGACCAGGTCGTCGTTGCTGGACTCCTCGGGCTCTGTGTCCTTGGCGCCCAGCAGCGAGGGCGGCAGCCCCAGCGCGCCTGAGGAGCGGACGTGCCTGCGCTCGTGCTTGCGCTTGTGCGAGGTCATCTGGCTGGTGGAGGTGAAGGTGAAGCCGCAGCCGGCGCGGATGCAGTGGAAGTGGTTGGTGGCCTTGCTGTACACGCAGCCCTCGTACCTGCACTCCTCGTACTTGTAGAACTTCTTGAACCCATCCTTGGCGTAGGCGTCGTCCTTGATGTGGTAGCTCTTGTGCTTCTCGATGTCACACTTGTTCTTGAAGGTGAACGTGCAGCCAGGACGCCTGGGTGGAACATTGGGGGCCTGTCACGGGTGCTCAGGGGGGCAGGACCCCCAACAGAAGACCCAGGCTGGACCCCAAATCGGGCCTTGAGCAGCTGTGCCCTGCCCCTCCTCCGGCCGGGGTGCGGTGGACGCCGGCTCACCTGCAGTGGAAGTGCGTGGTCTTCTGCCCGTAGAACTGGCAGTCTGCGCAGCCGCAGTCCTCTGTGGCTCGGAAGCGCTGGAAGCCATCGTTGATGAGCTGCGTGTTCTTCTTGTGGAAGTTCTCGTGGGTCATCACGTCGGACGTGCTCGTGTACACTTTGTTGCAGCCCACCTGGAGCCGGAATGGTGGGCGGGGGTCTGAGTCACAGCACAGGTGGGCACAGCTATCCTCTCGGGGCAGCTGATACCTCCAACTTCGAACTCCCTAGGTGTGCCTGGGCCGAGGCACAAAACCTCTAACCACCCCAGCCCCCTAGGGAGCAACCAGGACCTGCCCGAGGCTCCGGCTGTCTTCAGACCACATATGCTTTGGGGCTCAGGTGACGGAGCCACACTCTTCAGACACTGGGTTTTGCATCCCCATCTGTGGCCCTACCTCTACAGTCCCCAGGGCTGACAGGGGCTGCACCCTGGAGGTCACCTTAGCTGAGGGACTTGCTTGGTAGATGATTTCTGGGCACAGCCCCTCCCCCTGTGCTGGGCCAGGCAGACAACGTTGCCATATTGAGTAAAAACCAGTGGCCTCTGAGCACCTTTGAAGGCTGGGCTGTGCCAGCGCCTGCACCGTCTCAGGCCCAGGGTGGCCCCCCTCCTCACACCCAGGTTGTTTCACAGAGGCCATAACAACCCTTGACAAATATGGGGGAGGCAAGGAGGCTGCTATTTGCAACCCAAAGTCGCTCCTCCTGTGCCTGACACCTTGAAAAAGCCCAGACTCAGTGTGGCATTAAAACAAAGAATTAAACAAAAACCTCCTCAGGAATCATTTGCAATGCCGCTCTTGGTGTTAAAGCCTGAAAAATGTTGGTCTGTATAAACAACTCACTGAATTTCCCCTGTACCAAGTATGGCCACAGGGAAGGCCCCGCCCCAGCCACCAGACTCTGCTCCCCCCAGCCTCCCTCAGCATGCCCGGTGCTTGGCTCACCAGTTCCCTCACCCTGCACCGAGACCCCGCCCACAGCCACTGCAGTCAGGGTGAGAGGAAGGCCTGAGCTAGGGGGGCTTCGGCTTCAGGGCCCTGGAGCTGCTTGGTAGGGCCAGGGCCAGGGAAGCGGGCACCTGCATGCAGTGGTAGTGGGTGCTCTTCCCATTGAGGTGGCAGCCGTGGTAGTAGACACTGCAGTCATCCAGCGGGCTGAAGCGCATGAAGCCGTGCTGCAGGGAGTTGTCACGCTTCTTGTGCATGTTGTAGTGCCGGATCACGTCCTGCTTACTTGTGAACCTCTGCCAGGGAAGAGCATGGAGCTGGCAAGTGCCCTCCCCCCCAACCGCATGCCAAGAGAGCCTGGACCAGGGCCGGCCCCAGGGACCCCAGGTCACCCCATGAACATAACCCTGCTTGGGGTCAGGACAGCCCAGACTGCCCAGCCAGTTCCCTCAGCAGCACAGATTCCAACAATCTGGAAACAGACCCTCCCTTGGCCTCTCCCCAGGCTTCCAACAGCCACAGCCCAAGCAGAGGATGAATAGCATGATCACATTCAGCCCAAGGCACCCCTGGGCAATGCCAGGCGGGGAGACACCTGGTGAGACAGGGGAGCAGCCTGTGCACACTGTCTAGTGCTACCTCTTTGCTAGTCTGCATTTGCAAATAGTGGCTTTGGACATAAATGGCATTCTCTCTGAACCTCAAATTTTCATTTATTTTTTTTTAGTACTAGAGATTGGGCACTCAGGGGCACTCAACCACTGAGCCACATCCCCAGCCCTATTTTGTGTTTTATGTAGAGACAGGGTCTCACTGAGTTGCTTAGCGCCTCGCTGTTGCTGAGGCTGGCTTTGAACTCACGATTCTCCTGTCTCAGCCTCCCTAAGTGCTGGGATTACAGGCTTGTGCCACCGTGCCCGGCTTCAAATTTTCATCTTGAAGTGGGGCAGTGATCTGACCTCAGAAGGCCCCGTGATGAGTTAGCTAGCTAAGGCAGGCAGGCTGATCGGCATGGACCGTGGTCCACACTGGGCTCCCAGCAAAGCTGCATGGGCATCATCACCAGCAGGATGCCAGCGGCTGCAGCCCCTACTAGTGGCTTCCCAGCAGGAACCCAGGAATGGCACAGGATGGCAGTGGGTCCACGCTCTCTGCCCGCCCAAGTTCAGTCCAGGTGACAAGTGGAGTACTAAGCACCTGCTGCCCCACTTCCAGCCAGAGCCACTGCGCTGTGTGGCACAGCCCGTACCTGGTAGTTGCACTCGGGGTCCAGGCAGTGGTAGTGCTCTCGGTACTGGTAAGCGCAGTGGATGTGGCCACAGTGCTGACTGCCCGAAAACCTGAAGAGAAGAGGGCTTAGATCAGGCCCCTTCCTGGGTGCCAGGCCCCAGGAGGACTCTTCCAGGGCCCAAGACCTGAGCAGCCACCTCTGCCCAGGTTCCAGAGATGTGCTGCTGGGTTTCTGTGGGCCTGGTTGGAAATGTAGGGGATAGTGAAGTGGAAGAGGCCTGGGAATGCCAGGCCAGTAGCTGGGCCTGTCAGGAATCCCAGGTCCCTCAAGCTGCATGCTTGCCAGTATCTTCCAGGGAGTGAGTG
This sequence comes from Xerus rutilus, assembly GCA_028644305.1. NCBI lineage: Eukaryota > Metazoa > Chordata > Mammalia > Rodentia > Sciuridae > Xerus > Xerus rutilus. The sequence continues at coordinate 6,613,463 of CM053400.1, forward strand.
CCAGGTGAGGCAGAGGCCTGGTACCCAGGTGGGAAGGAAGAAGCTAGGGTAGGCCACAAGCCACAGCCAGAGTAGACACAGACCAAGGAGGTGGGGAGGAGACTCAGAGCCCCCACAGAGGCCTAACTGCCTTTAGTACAGTTAGCTGCCTGACCAACACTATGCCCAGCTCTGTCCAGGGAGGGGACCCTGGCTGGGCGAGCCCAGGCTCTGTTGCTGAAAGGTGTTAAAGGGCTCTCTCTGTTCTAGGTTTTTCCTGACACTTGAAATAATCCAGAGTTATGAATTTTTAAAGCACAGCATCTGTTTGGCTTCCCGTGGCAGGGAGCTCACTCTCTAGCCAAGTGCACAGCTAGAAGCCCCATGCCGCCTGCATGCTGCCTGCCTCTAGGAAACCCTTGGTCGCTCTCCAGACCTGATGCTGCCGGGGTGTGGCTCTTACAGCCTTGGTGATGACCAGCCCTGGGGAGAGCGAACCATGACAGCAGCAGGGAAGATGTTTTGCTCAGCCTGCCTGTGTCCCTCTGTGGATGACGTGATTACAGGAGGGGAGAGAAATCCATGCCATGTGGGGGGACCACTTGCAAATAAATATTTAAGCTGAAGTTGCCAAAAGGGCCATCTGCTGAGGCACTAATAATAATGATAGCAACAGTAATAAAGAGAAGACCGAAGACAGCAGAGCAGGGAAAGACGCTGGGACGAGAGGCAGAGAACTTGGAAGAGCACGGAACTTGGAAGAGCATGGAAGGATGCTGCCAGGGCGCAGCCCCTGCCACGTGCTGCCTCACCAGGCAGCGGCTGCGAGGGGCCTAATGTAGGGGAATTTGTTGCCAATCCCACTGCCTTCGGGATGGAAGGGATGGATCTGGAGTCAAGTGATGCAGGCCTTACCTAGGCAGCCCAGGAGGCCATACCAGAGAGGACAATGGGCTGCACCCCTGCCCGAACCTGACAACTATGGGGATCTGCATTCCACCTGGGTTTCAGAGTGAGGGCTGGACCAAAGCCAGCTTTGGAGGGGGACCCTGCATTCATCCATGTCCGGGCCTTGCTATGGGCCCCTTCCCACACCCTGGCCCTAGGGGTAAAAGCTGCTAGAAGATCTTGTGGCCTGGACCACAGCAACGGGGCAGGTCTGAGATGGGCTCATGGGGCAGCCTCCATGGGAAGTTTAGGGAAAGAAGCAGGTGGAGGTGGGGAGGAGACAGTCTTGGCCCTCGTGGTGAGATGTGCAGGATGGTCCCACAGTCCCTGGGCACTCCTGGCCCCCCACCTTCTCTCCACAGTCTCCTCCCCAGGGGCCTACCTGGCAATATATTTCTGGTAAATGTTTACATCTTCGGTGACAGCTGGTTTATCTGTGGGCAATCCGTTCCTGGTGAGACACACGGGACACAGCCGATCAGCCGCAGGCCCAGGAGCTGGTGGGAAGCTCCCTGCCCGGGCCTTCACCTTTCTTGTCTTGGCTGAGAGTTCTGAGGCATGTGGGTAGGACTAAGAAAGTCCCTTGGCAGAAGCCTGGCAGAGGTTCAATTGACCCAACTAAGGAGGGCTGGGTCACTTAGGCAGGCAGGGATGGAGGTCTGTACCTCAGGCCCAGCCAGGCCTAGAGTCCGTCAGGGTGGAGAGTCTTCAGAGCCAGTGCCTAGCCCCCCAGCACACAGGGAAAATAAGAAGGCTAGGACTGAGGAGCATCAGGCGTCCCAGGGAGGAACAGGAGAAGAAAGGACATCACACCAGCCTCAAGTCAGGGGGCCACTGCTTGGATCTGCCTGAGTTCACAGCCACCAGAGTGGAGTGTAGGTTAAGAGCTTTGGGATGGGTCTTGTTCAGCCTCAGGGACCCATCATTTTACTAGCAAGGCCAGTCCCCTGTCCCTGAGTTAAGGCTAAAAAGGCCTTCTTCTTTCTGCCTCCTCCATGGCCCAGGCTCTGAACCCAGGCACCAGGGCCACTAGCACCCCCACCCCAGGGTGGGGCTTTCTCAGCTGACCACAGCCCGCAGTCAGCCCTGGGGGCAGCAGACAAAGGAAGCCAGTTGTGGCAAAGAGGGGTTCTGGTAGCCACTGGCACTCGTGCCAGCAAGTACACAGGACACACCAGCGCCTGGGTGTGTAAGCGTGAGGATCTACAGCGAGGTGTGGAGGTGCAGGGCCCCGGAGGGAGCACGCAGTGAGTGTGCACGCTGTGTGTATGTGAGCATGAGCACAGAAGTGAGTGAGCACGTGTCTGGGCGCACAGTGGACATGTCCTGCCTCAGGGCTTGGGGCGCAGTGGGGTGGGGAGTGCCTTACTTGACAGTGGAGACGGTCCCCGTGGTGATGGAGTCTGTTTTGGAGAAGGTGGACTTCAGGTACTCGGGAGTGTTGAAGGACAGGGAGGCAGGTGGCTCGGGCCCCGGCACGGGGGCGCTGGGAGCAGTGGGCACACTGGCGAGGGGTGCAGGAGCCAGGCTGGGGGTGGGCGGAACCTTGGCGGGGCCTGGCTTCTGGATGCCCCGGACGTCGTACTTGGAGGGGCGCCCCACCTTGCCTGTCTTGAAGGCGATGGCCCCGCCCATGTCGGGGCTGCCCTCCCCGGGTTTGAAGAGGTGCAGGTACTTGACGTTCTCCAGGTCATACTTGGACGGTTTCTTGTAGGTGCTCCCATTCTGAGGCCGCAGGTTTTCGCCAGTTTTCAGTTTTTGGATGAAAAAATCGTACTTGGAGGCCCGGGCCACCAGGTTCTGCATCTGGACGCTGCTGTGTGATGGCAGGGGCAAGATGGTGGCCTTGGTTTCTAGGTGGGTGGTGTTGCTGGGCAGCCGCAGGCCAGGCAGAGGGCCCACCATCTCCTTGCCCGCCCGTTCCTCAGCCTTGGTGCCATGGGCTGGCCAGGAGAGCTGCTCGCCAGCCTTGAGCTTGCGGATGTACTCCTCATACTTGGAGAAGCGTGCCCGCTTGCTGAGGCTGTCCTCAGAGGTGGACAACATGGAGGAGGTGGCCGCCTCAGGGGTGGAGCCCGCATGCAGCTTCTCGAAGCTGATCTTCCTGGCCAGCTCATCCCTCATGTTCTGGTCATCATAGCCGAACATACCTAGGAACTCGGTCATGGTGGAGGCTGCATAGTCCCTTAGCGAGGATGCCTCTCCTACAGGGAGGAGGGGGTGGTCACCTCTGGGAGGAATCAGGGGAGGAAGGGCCAAGAGGCCCCCCACCGCGAGCCCCCACCACAGAGAGGGGCCTGCATGGGGAGGGGCAGAGCAGGACATGATCTATGGACATTCGGCCCACTTGTTAGGTTTTACGACTCTTAAATTAATTTGTTTTAAAAAAAAGTAATTAATACTGGGGTAAAATAAAACGAGTTCATCAATGCCAGGAAAATCAATTTCCTAAATGTTCTGGCCGATGGCTTTTCAGTACATTAAACAAAGTTTCATAAATGTCTCCGCTCTCTCGCCTTGGCCTAATATGAAAGAGAAGTCATCTTACTGGAAGTAAGGCTAGATCCCAACCTGCCTCCTGAGGCAGGGGCAGTAGTGACAGGCACAGGGACAGGTAGGAATGTGGGCGATGGCTGGACAGTCAGGAGAGATCCCAGGGGCTGAGAAAGATGCTCTGGGTGGGGTTGGGGTGAGCCTGGCAGGGGGAACCGCCCTGAGCCCCACAAATGGATCTCATTGGCTGATGAGGGGCTTGCCCCAAGATGCCTCAGGACCTGGCCTCCCAGCCTCCCTCCAACAACAGAACTGAGCAGAGCTAAGACTATGCCAACATGCCCACAGACTCTTGGCCCTTCCTCCAGCCAAGATTTACACCATGGAGCACACAAAGGTGGGTCACTTGGGAGAGCAAGGACCAGGGCAGGTGGGAGTGGGCGGCCCTGCAGGCCCAGGACAGCAGGCCTGAGCTGGGCACATCCATCCTTCCCACTGTCTGCAGGGCACACTGAACCCTGGAGTGACCTCTCCACAGCACACACCCCACACGCACATGCTCACAGCACATATGCACCCTCACACACATGCCTCACACTCGTGCTCACAACACATTCACAAGCTCACGTTCCAGCTGCTCTTCCTAACTCTACAGACACACCCAGCTCCCCAGGACAGCCTCAGAGCCTCTTAGGCCAACGTGGCCCCTTCTAGCGTGCCTTGTACACACGGCCCCTCGGCATGGAGACACTTGGTCTCTGACGCACGGGAGGGCGCTCACCCCTGCACTGCACACGTGCCACACCGCAGCAGGCTGCGCCCTCAGTCAGGGCTGGGCGCGCACTGACAAATGAGACCCCCGGTCCAGGGGACACGATGCTCTCTACTCTGCTTGAGCCTGCCCACCTGGGCACACTCAGAGGAGCAGGATCCCAGACTGGGGGCCTGACAGTACCACTAAGGGAAGGCATGCCAGAGGGGCTGCCCAACCCCACCCAACCTGCCAGGGCTGAGATGCTCCGAGCACAAGTAGAAGGGGCGGAGGGGTCCACAGGAGCAGAGCCAGGCAGGGCCTGGCAAGAAAGAAAACCCAGCAGGGTGAGGAAGGAGGGGTTCTCAGCTTCTGGGGAGGATAGGAGCCCACTAGCTAAGGAGGGGAGGGTCACAGGCAGTTCCCTGGCACCCAGGCTGGGCAGTGACTCAAGGAACCCTCAGACAGCTGTTCTTCTGGCAGAGCAGGTGGGTTAGCTGCAGTCCTGAGCACCAGCCACACAGGTTGGGGGCCTGGCCTGGGAGGAGTGGGCTCTGGCTGCTGGATACAGTGGCTCAGGGACCAAGGAAAGGGGCTAAAAATAGCTGGAGGCAGCTGAACCCTCACTATATATGGCAGGGAAACAGAAGGCTCTGAAGGGCAGGCAACTTGGAGCAGGGAGGGGGCCAGGCAGGGTCCCAGAGGCAGTTCCAGAGCCTTGCATTCCTGACCCCCAGGCCCAGAGAAGGGGTGGCCTAGGGAGACAAGCCCATGGTGGGCAGCTAGGGCTCCACTGGCTCCCTTGCCACTTGGGCTGGGGGAACGAGCACTCAGGCCAGGAGGCCGAGGGCAGTTCAAGCCCTGCCTCCTGCCTTTCTAGCTCCCCTCTCCCAGGAAGGGGAGGACGTAGGAGGTGAGGCCTCCTTCACCCCCTCACTGTGGGCAGAGCTGGGTGTGGAAAGGTGTCAGAGGGACAGCAACCATTGCTGCTGTCCCTCTTCTCTTCTCAGGCCCAGCACAATCACCTTGTGTCTGGCAACAGCAAGGGCTTTTCCTATCAGAGGAAACTGAAGGTCACACTTTTCCTCATTGATCTTGCAATGTTTGTTAATTACTCTGTCACTGATGTGGCGAAGGATAATTAAACAGCTCTGTTTATATCTTATATGCATAATTATGTGGCTGTGCAGGGCTCCCCGCGCAGGGAGGAGATGCGCCCCTTGCCGCAGGGGGACAGGGACAAGGGAGAAGCAGGGCAGGCGTGCAGCTCCAGGCACCAACCTGGGAAGGAGGCTGGGGGCTAGAGTAAAGGCCAGGCCCAGGGGGATCCAGTTCTAATGGGGGCCTCTCCTACCCAAAACCCCAGCTGGTCCTTCCCTGAGCAGTAAGAGATGGGGATTGCTCGGAGTCTTCAGGACACGTAGACACTAGAGAAAGCAGGCCTTGGCCATCTCGTGGGAAGAGGTCAGCCAGAGGACCATATCAGGATGGCTGGGTGTAAGGGGATCTTCTGGTTGGGCCTGGCCAGCCTCGTGGGTCTGAGGTTCTGCCTGGGAGGACCAGGAGTAGAAACACAGGGAAGGAGAAAGCTGAGGTAGCCGGTGGGGGTGTGTGGAAACAAAGCCTTTTCTAGGCTCCTCAGAGAAGCCTCCCTAAGCAACAGTGCTTACAGATGGCCAGCTCATGGGGTTCATGCTGCTCCACCACAACCATGACTCTCCATGCTGATGGCCAGGGACCTTGGCCCCCAGCAGGCTCATCCCTGTTGATTCCCACCCATGCACCATCTGTCCATTCCTCTATCCGGTGTGTCTGGCCATCCGTCCATCTGTCCCTCCACCCATTATGTCTCAAGGACCCACTGTGTACTGGGCAGTCCCCCCTGCACCCTCACACTCTTGGGAAGCTGTCTTCTCCGCCCCCACCCCAGGAGTTCTCACTGGACACGGTGCTGTTGCTTGGGGCAGGGAAGAGGAGGCAGGGGGGGTACCTGGACACATGGCCTTTCCTTGCTGGGCCTCCCCACGGTGTTATACCCTTTCCCAGCCCCCACCAACCCCTCAAAGGCCAGACACCCACCTGAAGCCTGCTTGATGCCAGGGCTACTCTCGTCCTTCGAGGCTGCCCCTTCTGAGTCCTTCTCTGGGACACTGCCGTCCTTGGAGGGCTCTTCCACATGGTCCTCCTCATCACTGCAGCCCTGGGGCTGAACCATGTAGACACCCTCGGGAGGCAGCTCCAGGCCCTCGCGGGCGATCCGCCCCAACACAGGCGTGGGTGCCGGCTCCTCGCTGTACTCCCCGTTGACCCACTTCTCAATCACCGCCCGCCTCTTGTCTTCTTCGCTGCGTGGGGCCCGAGCCACCCCAGACTCTGGGCCACTGCGCTCTTTGTCCCGGGGCCGCAGCGGGCTGTCCTCCACCTGGGAGCCAGCCTCTGCTCCCTTCTCCACTACCACCTGGCGGCTCAGCTTGGCGCAGATGGCATTGAGCTTCAGGCCGCCTTTGCGCTTCGCCGCCATGGCCGGCTTGCCTGCAGGTGGGTCGGTGCACCGGGTGCCTTCAGCTGCAGGGATGGAGGGGCATGGAGGTGAGGGGCATGGAGGTGAGAGGCACACGCCAAGCACAGCCACCCCTGAACATCCCCGTACCCCAAGCCAGTCTCCCTGGGTGATCACAGATCCATCACACTGTCTCAAGGTGGCCTAGCACTGTTCATCTCCCTTCTAGATTGGGGGCTCAAGGGCCAGGCTGGCCAATCGCTCCATCGTAAGAGCCTGCACAGCGCCTGGCATGGAGCAGGTGGTTCAAATGGATCAACGGATGACTCTTCAAGTGCAAGTCTTCTTCCTAGCACCTGGTTCCTGGAAGCATTTTCTAGGCTTGTTTGGCCCTAAATAGCTTGAGAGGCGGCATGACTTGTGACATTGCAGAACACCAGGCACAGGCAGGCGAGGGGCTGGCGGGCAGGGAAGCAGCGCACTGCTGGTGGCCCAGCTCTACCTCACCACGGGTCCCCGGGGAGGAGTCAGCCGACAACCAGATTCCAACCTGTGCCAACCTCTTGCCCTGCTGTCCCAGTGAGCACTGGGCTGGCACTGTCCCCACCTGAGCATCTCACCCCGTGGCAGCACCTCTGCCAGGGCAGGTCCCTGGGCCCCAGCAACTCCAGTGTCTGCTATCAGGACAGCAGAGCTCTTCTCCTTGGCTCCCAGCTACTCAGGACCCCCTGAAAGCCTATTTTTTCCTGTCATCTCCCTTGTGAGAGTCTTCCTGGCCCTTCTTTCTAGCCTCACTGGGCCTCTGGCTATTTCCTATTGCTGCTCCACAGAGACCCTCACAGCCCCACCTAAAGCCTCCATCCCAGCACCACGCTCCTCCTCCTCTACCTTAGCCAACTCCTGTATCCTGGGAAGACCTGGCAGGTCCTGAGAAGCACATTCCCCAGCCCAGAGGAGCCTCAGCTGGGACAGGTTGGGATTGCTTACGTCCCTCATGGAGTTAGAGTGCTTAATTCCTGATGTGACAGCACACAGGCAGCTGGAAACCTAAATTGTGCCTCGTCAGGGCACAAAAGAACCTGAGGGCATGTGGCCAGGAAGGCCTACAAGGCTGGACATATGCACACAGTGATGCCACACATCGTCTAACCGTCCATCTATCTAGTGAACTGCCATGTGCCATACCCCGTGGTGGAGCAGGGGACGGGGCAGTGGCCATGTGGAGGGTCTCAGTTCATACTCAATTTGTACATAGGGAAGTCCCCATCAAAGAGCACTTCCCCAGGCCCTAGCCAGGGAAATGGGCATGTCTCATATAGGTCGAAAGGCTTTGTGCCTTAGCTCCATAGTCCAGAGAGCTATAATGGACCAAACATCATGAGCCGGGAGTGGTGGCACGTGCCTGTCATCCCAGCAGCCTGGGAGGATGAGGCAGGAAGATCACGAGTTCAAAGCCAGCAACATAGTGAGGCCCCAAGTAACTCAGCAAGACTCTGTCTATAAATAAAATATAAAAAAGGGTTGGGGATGTGGCTCAGTGGTTAAGTGCCTCTGGGTTCAATCCCTGGTACCAAAACAAAACCAAAACCCATCATGAAATCCACACCTAGAGAGTCCACTCAGAGGCCACATTTGTGTCTGCCCAAGAGCCTCATCCCACAGGTGGACTTGACTTTTAGGCACAAATAACTGTCCCCTGATATACATATGCCCTGTGGCTGCAGATCCCTGTCTTATCACCAGCTGCTGAATGTGTGGCCTTGCTTGGGGACTGCCAGAGAAAGGTCTGCTCAGCCAGCTCCCAGTCCTGTGGCTCTGGCTCCAGGGCCTTGGACCCTGGCCAAGCCAGATGCCCACAAACTCATGCTTGTCCACAGCCCCAAGTCTGTGTTGCTCACACCCAAATCCCTATGTATGGACATCAGGTTCCTCTCAAAGCTCAGCTTCGGGCCCTTAATCACAACCCCTCCCAGCTCAACTGATGGGCAGACTAGCAGGGTCTCTGTCAGCATATTTCCTCAACAGGCCTCAGGGGGAACAGCCTCACCTGGTCCTCTTTGTCCCTTGCCCTGGACAGGGAAGAGAAGAGCAGGAGTGAGGAGCCTGCTCTATTTTTACCAAGAGGTAAGCAGCCAAGTGTGTATGGCAGACGGCAAATGAATCTATAAATATTTATCTCAAGGAAGAGGGAAGCAGAAGCTCCCAAAGCTGCACTTGCTGCTGGTGACACCCCTTCCCAGGGGTCCCACCCATCCTGGAGCCTCCCTGAACTTCTGCCCACCCAGCCCAGCCCACCTTCTCCCGATCTCAGCCGTGTGCCCCTTCAGTCCCAGCCTGGGCCCCTGCCAGCTGTGATGCAGCTGTGCACCGGGCCCACCTCCAGCCTCCAGGCCCCTGTGCTCCTGCCGACTCCCCCTACACCTGCCCTCCAGCTGTTGCTCTGACCCAGCCCACCTGCCTTCCAGATGTTGCTCTCCCTCTGACTCTACTCTGGTCCCAAGGGTGGAGGTGGAGGAGGCACCTGGGCCTGGGACATGGGGTAGGAGGCAGAGGCAGGGCTGATGGCTATCAGTGCCAACGTGGGCGAGGCTGGGATGGCGGGAAGGGGGCATGTATAAACTGAGGCCTGAGCTGCTGCCCTGTGCCTTCCGGCCCACCCCGTGGGGCCTTGCTGCTGGCCCCTCCACCAAAGGCCCTGGGACCTCCAGACTACCCACCCCCATGGTCTGACCCTAGACTCCTGTCCATGTAAACATTCCCCTGACTTTCTTCCCTAAAATATAAACGCCGTGGCCAGGCCTCAATGGAAGGAAGCCATCCGTCCCCGGCCCTGTCACTGCCCCTTTCATCTCCTTCCCGCCACCAGCTGCCCGCTGCTCTATTTACACTGGACACTTCCTCTGGGAACAATACTGCCCAGGAGGCAGGCCTGGGCAGGAGGGTGGGAAGGCAAGGAGACTCTTATTCTGCTCACCCAGGGACAAGCAGACTGGGGGCAGGGACAGGAGGAGAAGCTGAGGTGGGCCTGGCAGAGCACCTACTCTGCTCCTGGCCCTCGTGGCTCTGCACCCCAGAGGGCACTGCACAGGTTACAGCCTGGCCCTGGGTGCTGCAGGCCCTGGCAAGCCATCTCCCACAGAAGGGCTGCTGGGCTGCAAGGTGAGAAGGCATCTCCTTGGGCCAAGCACAGGGCCTGGCAAGCACGGACCTGGGAAAAGACAGCTGAGCCCGGGCGGGGAACAACAGGCAGATGTGGTGCCATGTCTGGCCCCAAATTCTAAGACCAGGAATCCTCACCTGGCCCAGAAGAGGCAGGAGGGAAAGGAGAGGCAGGAGGCCTGCCTGGGGTGGTCCTTGCAGCCCTCTCCCTTGCTCCAGCAAGCGGCCCCCTCAGCTTTCCTACCAGGCCTCCAAACTCAACAAGCCCCCACCCAGCAGTCTATGCTGAGCAGACCAAATGAGGTGGAGGACAGAAGCAAAAACTGACCGTCCATTACAATCTCACCAAAGCCTCGAAAATGGTCCATTGAGCCCTGTGCCAACCCATCAGACCGAGGAGGAAGCTGATCCTAGAGCTGAGCTCCACCTGCCGAGGGCTCACAAATGCTGGGGCTCAGCCTCATCCCCATGGAGGCTCCTGAGCAAGCTCTGGGAGGTCCTAGGCCTCCCTGCCGGGGCTCCTTTCCTCCCTTGCCCCATCTCTACACCCCCATTTCCTGTTCCCATAACACAGAGCCCCCTAAAGTGTTAACTGTGATGGGTAAAATTGTGCAGCAGATTGCTACAATAAATAATTTACTGATATTTATAAATATTCAAATCAGCCGGCTTCAGAAATCGAATGAAGGGAGGGCCTTGGGAGAAGGGGCCCGTTATGGCATGAATCTCATCATTCCCTCCACAGGCTGGGGAAGGCCACGGCTCCTGCCAGTTCTGGGTGAGAAAGGGGGGTGCCTGGAGCTGCACCTGGGCCCCTTGTCCCATCTCCCTGACCTGGGAGGCAAAGGGGTGTGGGAAGCTCGAGAAACTACTCCTTCAGCACCTAGTCAGGCCAGGCCCTCTCCTGTAGGCGGTCTGGGCTCAAGGGGAGAAGAGGCTTGGCGCCCACTGCCCATGGCCCTGGGTCTTGGTGTTGCTTGTCTTGCCAGGGCAGGGGCAGTCCCAGGGGTCTGGGCAGGCCTGGCAGCCCCTCCCCACTGTGAGTAATGTGTTTCAGGGCTGGGCTGCCTGTCAGCTACCAGGCTCCGGGTGCTTTATGGGCTCTGCTTGGTGGCTCTGAACTCCCTGGTAGGAAATAAAGTTCTCCCTGCGCGTCCCTTCTAAACATTTCACTCAGTGGAAACGGTGTTTAAGAAAAATGAGGACATATTTCTTCCTAAGGATGCAGGATCCCCTTTGGGCGGCCTAATGCCCGCTGTACATCAGGAGGAAGGGAGGCAGGGGCCAGGAGCCAGTCCCCTGGGGTGCGGGTGTGTCAGGCTCTGCCTGCCTACTGCCAGGCAGCTCTCAGGGCCACAGGCACTGCCCGGACACTAGCCTATGGTGTCTATAGCCACATTGCATCTGGTGCCTCCTGAGTACCTTGTCTGTGCCAGAAAGTATGCTGGGCACTTAGTCACCTTGCTGATTCCCCAATATCCCTGCAGGCCAGTTGTCCTGTCCACATTTCCAGATGAGGCAGCAGAGGTGACGAGGTTGGCAACTGCCCACCATCACCCAGTCAGTGTTGGAGCCCAGGTCCCACCAAGCTCTGACATCCAAGGTGCCTCCCAGGTGTTCCAACTGGCTATCCTGGAGTCTCAGGGTACCTCGGGGAGTTTCTACCCTGCTGCCCTTGAGGACTAGAACCTCACAGACCAAAAGTCCCCATTCAGTAGCATGCATGGGGCTGAATTCAGAGGCTACGATGTGAGCGAGACAGGCAGTCCTGGGTCCTATGTTACCCTGGGTCCTATGTCAGGGCTGTGCAGTTCAGACAAGGCAACAGCATTCTAGTCATTACTAGACCACCTCCCTGACAAGGAGCACAGGTGCCACAAAGAGCAGAAAGGAATGGTGCGGGGCTAGTGCTTCCCCTCCCCAGACAGTTGAGCAGTGCCCTCCCCTCATTACCCACCAGGACCTATCCCTGGGAGGCCCCCTGAGAGAGGGGGTCCTTCCCTATCCCATCTCTAGCTTGGAACAGAAGGGCCTCTGAGTTTTTGCTGAAGGGAGGAATCCTGCTGCTCCCCTGGGGTCCTCAGGCAGGTCCCGTCCGCCAAGGCTCCAAGCTGGGAGTGGGCAGGGCTTGGCTGCTAGGCCCTAGCTTACCCCCCTTTGTTTATTTATTTATTATGATTTTTTAGTCCAGTTAAAAGGTTTACTATCCAGACGCGTCTAAGTGGCCTCACTTAGCGTAAGTAACTCTATAAATCAGGGGAACTGTTAGCATCCAACACACAGGCTGGCTATCAATCTCCCCCAGGTCACAGCCAAACAGGAAGGGGAGAAAAAAGAGAGTTACCACCCAAGGGAGATTTAAAACACACACACACACTGAGCAAACGCACGCAGACAGTGTGCACGCCTGTGTGCACACACTCAGGGATCTCTGTATTTGTACAATTGTACTCACACGTGCCTGTCTAGAGCAGCCCACAAACTGGAAATGCTCTGTGGTCACAGTGACAAAACAATGTGCTCCTGCAGCTTGGGAAAGCGGATGATAAAGCCTGAGGGGGAGCTGCAGGGGAATTCAGGGCTCCCAGGGCCTGGCCACCAGTGCCTGAGCTGCCTGCTCCAGGAGAGGGGCTCTACAGGGCTGGGGGGGCAGTGCTTGGCCCCTTGTCCCTTCTGTGGCCTCTGCCTCCGCCAGCTCCACGGGACCCACATTTCCCTTTTGCATGCCCAAGATGGGCACATGGCACAGAGGGGGACCAAAGAAGAGAAGGCGGAGAGCTGCAGGCCACCGCAGTGGGGCATGTGGTCCTCAAGTGCTCGTCTGGGTCCTCACCTGCTACACCAAGAAAGGCAGCACCATCAGAACAAGTGACCGACTGCCATGCAGAGAAATGGAGGGTACGGGTGAGGGTGACAAGCAAAGCCACTTTTCATGGTAGCTGTGGAAATGTCCCACCTTTTTACTGAGTAGGTGCAGCTTGGTGTCCACGTGGCCTGGACTTCGGCTCCCGCCCCATCTCTTGAGATACCTCAGACCTAGAAGGCTATACTGGCTGAGCCACACCAGGCACTGGAGCAGAGGAGGCGGCTCCCACATCTCCTCCAGACCTTAGGCGGATGCAGGTGAGGCAGCCCGAGGTGGGAGACCTGCCCAGGCCCACCTCCCCTCCGTGCGGCCCAGAGGCCTCTCTGGCTCACCCCCCTGCCTGCCCGCTGCATCTCCTCATGAACTCTATTTCTCTTTCCTCTCTGAAAACAACTGAGCTGTAAATACTGTTTAACCTTCTCCCCCCCTCCCCTCCACCACCCCCTCCCCTCCGCACTATAAAAACACAAATATGCCATAACTCAGCCGGCCTGGCCGCCCAGCCTCCAACATGCCCCGCGCCCGGGCCTCTCAGGAAGGTCATTACAAACGACTTTCCGATTCACTGCTCCTGAAATAATTTTGTGTATTAAAACCTGAATCTGCACTTTCTGGGGCCGAAAGCCTCGCTTAATTATGGCGGGTGTCCTTGGGACGGACAGTGATCCTTCACTCGCCAGCCCGCGCTCCAGCCCTCCGCCCGCCAGCCCGCCCCCCTCCCCGGGCCCAATCTGTTTTCAAAGTGTGTCTGTCCTTTATTAAATTGTTTTCTTTTCCACATTATCAGTTGCCATGGAGACCTCATCTCTCGGATTATTTGAATTTCATTATATCTATTGATTTGGGAGCATTTCATCTTTTTTATTGTTTTTCTGTCAATTTTCAAAACGAATAACCATCTAATTTGCGTCAGTGCTGATTATGTTTGTCCCTCAATAGAGGTCGGCAGCTGCGCTGGGGAAACAAATCAATGAAAAACCATCATAAAACTCCCCACTCCAGTCTCCAGGATGTGTGGGTGACATTCCACGCCTGCGAGAGACACACTCATCAGCTCCAACTTCGGCTACGGTGGCGGCAGCTCCGCTCCACGTCCGCCTCCTTTGGCCTTAATATTTAATTTCGCGATTTGGGGCATTATTAGTGGTGTTTTTATTAGCGCGTGAGCGTGTGAGTGTTTGGTGGTAGGCTGGCTGTTTCATTAATTTGTGGGTGAGGCAGGGAAACCCCGGAGGAGGGCAGGGCAGACGGTGGGCGTGGGGGGGGGTGGGGGGGTGCAGTGAGAAGTGGAGAAAAGAGGGGGACCGCCCCAAGGAAGGGACCAGAGCCCAGGGACCAGGAGGGCCCTGAGGAGGGGCTGGAAAAGGGGGGACCGAGTGAAGGGGAAGAAAGAAGGGAATTCAAATTGCTTACTTTGTTGGTTTTTTTTAAATAATTTATGCAATTTTAAGCATTTATGTATAAATTTTTTAATAAGCCACCCTGGAGCAGGATGGCCATTAACATCCCAACGTCCTTCTGTCCAATGGGCTGGCGGAGAGGATCAATTTCTGAGAGTACTTTCCCTTTTTTATGACATGATAAAATGCTTTTAAAGCAACTTACACAAATATGGAAATTTTTTTCTTTTTTTCTGACCCCGCTCCTTCCCTTCCCCTAACAGGCTTCTTATTCACCCCAGGGAGGGGTACATGTGCGCGCGCACACACACACACACCCCTGCGCTCCTGCTCTCTCTCTTGCTGAGGAGGGGGCTGCAGGGCTGGCAGGGAGACAGCCCCAGTTCTAACTGGAACTGGCCGCCTGTCCTTCTAACAAGGGCATAAACTTTCATTACCCATGCACGCAGTCAAAGACAATTTAGGGAAACGCGCTGCTCAGAAAAGGAAAACCTCAGCGATTCGTGGTCCGAGCTGCCGCCACCATCTGGGGGCTCCCCTTCAGCTCCAGGGCACCAGGCCCTGAACCTCTGGCCCTGCCCAGCAGGAAGTGGGGGGCAGGGCAGGGCCAGCTTCCATGTGGTGCCCTCAGTGGGAGGCAGCCGGAATGGGGCAGGAGAGCGCAGAGTGCAAGAGTCTTTCTCTATGGCTAGACTAGACCCAGCAGGCCTTGGTCAGAGGCAGGGCCCCTCCATCTTGCCCTTCCCCAAGACCCCTGAGACTCCTTCATTAACACCAGCAGGGCACAGGCCCTCAGGGCGAGCACAGGGCTCCTTCTTTTCCACCACTCCAGTGCCTGGAATAGAGCAGAAGCCTGGCTACATGGACCGACAGGCCAAATGAAGGAAAATAAACCCTGAGGTGACCTGAGGTCCTGGCAGGAGCCCCACAGATGCTGGGGGCAAGGGGCCCCTCCCAGGTGTCTGCTCTAGAAGCAAGTCTGGGACAGAAGTGCCGCTGGGAGGAGAATCAGGTTTCTGCTGCCATTATTCTGCCCTGGGCCCGAGCTCTCACTTCCCGGGAGAGGGAGAGTGCAGATGGCAGCCGGGCACACAACCGTACCTCCCAGTTCCTCCTCCTGGTGGGAGTGAGGGGAGAATGGAGGGTGAGCTTTGCCCAAGCCCCTCCACTGCTGATGAGGACTGTGCCCTCCATGCCCTGCCACTGTGGGGCAGTGTCCAGCCTGAGATCACACCTGGGCACCTGGGTTTTGGTAGCTTCCAAATAAAACAAACCAATACCTGAGGCTTGGTCCCTCTTAAAGCTTGCCACTTTAAGCAAGTTTCTCTGCCCTGGACCTCAGTGTCCCATCTGCAACAGTGTGTTGAAGGGATGCTGTGGGTGACAGGTCTGGCACCAAGCTGCAGAGCTCAGAGCACCTGACGCTAACCTCGAGCAGAGTCCCCTCTTTGGCAGCTTCAGGGATGGCTAGGTGAGGAGTCCAGTCTCTTGCAGCCCTACCAGCTTCTGCCCAGGGACTAGGGAACTGTCTGGGGCCTCCTGCTTCCCCATCTCTGAAAGCCCAACTTTCTCCTCAGGCCCTCACCTGCCCAGGCTGCCCAGGCCGCCCAGCCCAGGCACTCCTGCCTCGAGCCCCTGGGCCTCCCTCAGAAGGCCTTGCTCTATCGGAGTCTGCCCAGGGGGCTGAGTGGGCAGCCCAGGAAGGCGCACAGCTAGCTGGGCCCTCTGCTGTGGCAGGGAGTAACCCTGGCAAGGCCAGGCCACCCCAAGCCCTCCGAGGGGCTGACGGGGAGCACCAACCCTCCTCCTTTACCATGCTCAGATCCCCCCAACTGTCATTAAAATAACAAGTTTCTGTTACAATCTAAACATTCCCACATCGCATAAAGGGTTATATTACACCCGAGTCACTCTCGGCCTGTGTTTGCACAGAAAAGCTCACGGCAGGTCCCCCCTCCTGACGAAGTGACTTATTAAAGTTTAAACAGTAATTAACAGAACAATAAAAATAAAGGGATGTTTGGGGAGTCATAGCGCACACAGGGTTTTTGGCAGTGCCAGCAGTTTTTCAGTGCCCTGCGCTGGCAGCAAAATGTGACTGTGAAGCCAGCGGGGACGGAGGACGGGCCATGGTTGGGGCAATGAGACTTGAGACCCAAAGGACGAGAAAGAGAGGCTGGCCTGGAAGGATGTGATGCGGGGTCTGGCGTAGCGGGCAGGTACAGTGCAGGCAGGAGAGAAGTCTACAGAGCAGGGAATCCACCAGGCTTGGGGGGAGGCTTCACGAGGTTGTGAGGGTGACCGCTGAGCCCAGCCTGGTCCCAGGCACTTCCAGGAACCCAGGGCCTCAGCCATATCTAGTCCACTCCGGCATGGACCTGGCTGAGGGAGGCATTGGTCCCTGGCTATGTTAGACATTCCCTCTGCTCACACTGTCACTAGAAGACCCTCCAGTTGACTTTTGAAGCTGGACCCCTGCCACTCTGGGCTCCTTTTCTAGTGGGGCTGATGCCTCCCTTACCTCTAGTTCCTGTGGCCAGGGCACACTGAGAACTCTCCTGAAGCCACTGGTCCTTGCTAAGTACCAACAAGGACTGAGGGGAAGGCCTGCCTTCCCCTGCCCTGACAGAGGGAGACCAGCTAGCCTTTCAGGCCCACCCAAAGGGAGGAAGAACCCCTAGCTAGGCCACGCGGAGCCCTGAGGGAAAGTTCTCAGTCCCCAAGCTTTGCAGGGAGCTGGGCCCGGGGGCTGGCAAGCCAGGCGGGTTGTCCTCCATCTTGCCTTTTCTTCCTCCATGTTCCATTCCAGAGGCCCAGAACCTGGCTCCAGGGGAAGGCAAAGCCAGGTCGGAGGGACAGGTCCTGGTAAAGGGATGCCAGCGTGTTTGTTCCTCAAAGCCTTGGGAGCTAGGGAACAGGGGACAGCAGGGAGGCCACCACATATTATCTCATGGGTAGAAACCACCTCATGCCAGCCAGGGGACAGAAAGGCACTGCTGACCTGGCCTATGACCTCCAGGCCCCATGTTACCCTCTCACTGCTCCCCTCTCCCAGACCCCGGCGGCTCTCCCTGTGGTAGGCCCCAGGGAGGAAGGGCATGTGCCCTCCCAGGGCTGTCCTCTGACTCACAGCCCAGGTCTGTGGCAGTCTTGTCTGTCACTGCCCGCCCGTTTCTCCTCTCCAATGAGCCACTGCAGAATCAAAGTTCTCTCCTCGCCATGTGGGCTGATTCCTAGAAGTGGATCTCAGTAGAGCATTCCCAACTCATGCTCTTCCCACTGGGGCAAAGGGTGGTATCAGGGAACCAGGAGAACACGAGGAGGCCCTTCCTCTTGGGCTTCCCCCCCTCCTGCCCCACCGCATGCCCATGCCTGCCTCAGGGTACCTTCTACAGGAGCCTCCCTGTACCTCAGCACCTACCGTGGGCAGCCCCAGACCAGAGCAAGCCAGAAACAAGCTCCCTGTCCTGGTGCAGACCCTCTAGGTCCCAATAGCACAGGCCAAGCAGGTGTGAGCTATACATGGGGGTGAGAGGCTGGGCTGGGACCACACTCCCTCTGACCTCCTGTCAACTAGGATCTGGGTCCTGGGTAGCTGGTGGGTAAAAAGGCAGAGACTGTCTCTGGCTGAGTCCCCGTGGTCCCCATGCTGCTGCTTCTGGCCAAGGCACCTGTGGGCACAGGCAGCAGGGGAGTACAGCAGGGCCCCACAGACCTCAGTGCCCCTGGCCTCAGGGTGCATACAACCATCCCGAGGTAGCTCTTCCTCTCTCTTTTCTGGGTAGAGTTCTTTGGGGCTGCATCCCCTACTCCCAACAGTGAGTGACTCATGGTTAAGGAGAGAGGAGGTTGAGGCAAAGAGAGCCCAAGGAACGGGCAGGCATTGCTTCCCCCACCTCCAGCTGCTGTGCTGGGGGTGAGGCTAGAAGGAAGGACAGGAGCTCACACTCCCTCGCTGCTGCCGGAGGAGGCAGCCTGCGTCACCCTGCCCCACAGTGGGGCAGGGGACCAAGAGGTTCCCTCAAGGGTAAGGGAAGGGCTGGTGGAGGATAAAGCAGAGGATATTTGGGTGGCACCAAGGAGGACAGGTGGGGATGGAGGACTCTAGTGGGTATGCTCCACAGTGGATGAATGGGAAGCTGGCTGCTCATCTTCATCTTCTGTTTCTAGAATCCCCAGCCTTCTCCTCTGTCCCAGGGGTCTGTGCAAGTCCCAAGGGAAATCTGCACTCAGGTCCCCTGAGCTGCCTGTATAAGGGAACAGCTACCCGGGCATAGGCTGTCCTAGATTGTATACAACTTCAGAACAGGAAGGGCAGTGGACAGGTCTGGTGAAGGCTGGGGTCACTCACTGGTCAGCATTAGACAGATCCAGGGACTCAATTCCCACTCGGAGCCCTCTCAGGCCTAGCAGATGAGACTGCTACACATTTCCATTTAAAGGGAAACTTTCCGCAGCCTTGGAGACTGACTGCTCCCAGGCCCTTGGACCCCATCACCTCAAGGGTTCACTGCTGAGGAGGGCTGGAGCTATAAACTGGCCCACCTGGGCAGGGACACCAAGAGCTCTGGACCAGAACTTCTGGGGTGCAGGGACTGGAAGTCAGATGCCCCAAGGAAAGTGGCTCTGTGGCCTGGTTTACCCACTGGAAATGAGTAGGACCTTGTGGCACTGGCAGGTGGCCTTCCTCTTGCAGGAACTGAGACCCCAGACTTTGTGAGTGTGCAGTGAAGAGGAAACAGGGCAAGCAGAGGAGCCAGGGAAGGGCCTGGGGCAGACAGGCCCAGGCAGCAAGCACAGCCCCAGGTGGGGGGTGTGGCATGTGGCAGAGGGCCCTGCCGATGACATGTCACCCCGCCCTCCCTCCAGCCCATCTCCTCAATCCCCTTGCTGAGGCCAATGACGAGGACATGAGGGGACTAATTTAGGAGTATTTTTAAAACTGTGGCCCTGGTGGAGGGGTTTAGCAGTTGCCAGCCATCTGGAATAAGGAATTACAATCACCTCCCTAATCCTATATTCCCTAAACCCTAAAGCTGGTTACAGCGTGAGGGAGAGGCAGCAGGTGGGTGGGGGTGGGGGTCCGTTCCAGAAAGGGGCAAAGCCCAGGGAGGTGCCCAGAGGCTGAGCAGCACCTTCCTGCCCCTTCGGAGGGAGCGCGGGCTGGCCGTGGCTGCAGAGCCAGCGTGCTCAGAGCCCACTCAGCTCCCCCACCCGCTCACGCACGCTCACTCCCCAGGCCGCGCCGGCTCGCGCAGGGGCCGTCAGGTAAATTAGATCTGAAAGCTGACAATTTCTGACCATATTTCCTTGATTATTTCAAACAAATGCACAGCAGCCGCTGTAAGGAGATTAAAGTGACATAAACGTCCCGAGTGGGAGGGGGGAGGGCAGAGGATTCAGGTCACCCCCATCCGTCCCCCGCCTGACAGACGCTATATCGCTATCCAATCCAATAAAAAATCCCCCCCTTTTGCTTTAATTAATTTTACAGCTAGCTTGCTTAATTACTTTCAATCAAAATCCTCCTGCCATCGCAAAATTAGAGATGGTTGAGCTCCATTAGCCTAAATTCTTCATTTCCATATAGAAAAGAGGCTGTCTGCAGAGCCAGCCTGGGCCCCTGGCAGGACAGACGCCCGTCTGCCCACCCGCTGCCAGCCAGCCCACTCCTGGCTTCCACGCTGGCTCTCTGGCCTATGCTTTCTCTCTCGTTCTCCTCCACCACTGCACCTTGGGCTGAGAGGAGTTGGGGTCCAGCAGGGGTCCACTCCCTCTGTCTCCTAACTCTTTTCTAGGATTCAAGCAGGGACTACAGGATTGGGCTGAACTAAGGGGCCAGACTGGGTGTGGAGCTCTGGACCAGGGCCAGCTGCTTGTGGCAAAAGGAATGGCGATCCTGGGGTCTCCCTTCCCTGCTAAGGGACCCCTGGTGTCTCCTGGACAGAGCCTCAAGCCCTGGCTGCCCAAACACAGGGCCAACAGGTCTCTTGGATCCTCTCCCCCACCCCTACTCAGGAAGCAGGGCTCCCAGAAGAATAGGTACTCCTAGCCTTAGATCTTGGCCTTGTGAGTACAGATCCTGGAACCAATGTCACTTAAGTTTCTGGCTGGAGCCACTGTCTGAGCAACTCTCAGGTCAGCTGTCTTGATGGAGTGATGAGGCAGTGCAGCAGCGCCCACAGACTCTGGTGTCCTCTGGGGGGCCCCACATGCTGCACTGTAGCCTAGCTCCCACTCTGCAACAGCTGCTCCTCCACCCAGTCCAGGCTGGGTGGGCGGTGGGTCTGGGCTCTGTCCACATCCTGTGCCTGAACTGGCTCCCTTCTGCTCCCCTCCACCTGCTTCATCTTCACAGCCAACCCCAACTCTGGAAGCTCCACTTCAGGTTTTCCACACTACAGCCCTGAGTGTCACCACAGGGTCCAGCCCAACCTGGGCTCCAGCTGATTAAGGATCTGCAACAGGATGTAGGGATTACAGTAAAACCTGGCTCCGGATCTACAGGGGCAGCAGGCCAAGTCCTGGCTCTGGGACTCCCTTCCTCTCCCTTCACGCCCACCCCTAGCCCAGCTGCCAAGTGAGGAAGGAAGGCTGAGTCTCTCAGCCCTTCAGAAGGTCCAGCTAGACTTTGAGAAGTGGGTGACAAAAGATGGCCTTGAGGGACCCAGGCCAAAAGGGTAGAAAGGTAGGACTCAGATGGGATGGGGAGGAGGAGTCATGGCTGAAATCTGTGCCAAACCCTTTGTGCTACTCCTAGGTCCAGCAGCCAAGCTGGTCCTCCTCAGGGAGCCAGTGCGGAGGTAAGGTATGCTGGGCCAACCCCTGGGAAAAGGCTGAGCAAGACAGGGAAGAGGTTCTAAAGGTTCAGTGAGACCCCTCCAGGCAGCAGCATTTGTGGCTGAATGGCGCTGGGTGTGAGGCCAGTGGAGGGGGCGGTGAGGAGCTGAAGGTGGACCTCTGGCCTTTCTTCCTGGCCACCAGAGGCCCATGGGTCAGGCTGCAGGCTCCTCACGGTCCTGTTTTCAGAAGTTAACTCAATGCTTCTCCTGGCTTGGTGGAGTTTCTCCACGACATCCTGAGTGCCTAGTGGCACTGCCCCCTCTGGCCCTGGGTCTCAGGGAGTTAAGAGTCCAAGAAGAGTGACACTCAGCACCAGTGCCTCCTACCCTACTGAGAGCAGAGGGAAGCCATGTGAGTGTGGTGTGACAGTGAGGGGTGAGCAGGGCAGTTCTCCTGGCTCCTGCTCCTCCTGCATGCCCTCCATGCGGGCCTGTGCTCCTGTGCTTGGCTGCCCCCTCATCAGTGAGTCATCAGCAAGGGGACTAGGAGGTATGACAGGCGGCGGCAGCCCGAGTCCGTGGGCACTCTCCTTCCATGAGGGCAGGGCTGAGCCTCATTCCCATTTTACCCTACCCACGTGTCTGGTGGAAGGGTGGATGGAAGAGCAAATTCGGGGTCAGTTACCCAGAAATCAAAGGGCACACCCGCTATAGGATGGCACAGCCCAGACTGTATTCCATGCCAGGTGGCACCTGAGGGGCAGCAGCTGCTTCTACCCTCAGATCTTTAGCACACTGCCACTCAACACTGGGCAGCCTGGCTACCCACCTCCCATGCATCCTTCAGAGGTCTCAGCCGCAATGTCACTTCCGCTGAGAAGCCCTCTGGATCACCCCTCTGTCCTTTCGCTGTAGGTCTGCAGTGACCTGCCTCATCACCCCTCAACCTTGCTACAGTGCTGGATCTGTAGGACGGGACCATTGCTCAGCACAGCATCTGGCCCAGTAAATATTTACTCAATGGATACAGAAAACCAAGTGCTTCTCAAGTTCACTAGGCAGAGAGGGGACCCAGGGTGTGGCCTGACTCCTGCACTGAAACCCACAGAGCTCTAGGAACCTTTCTGTCTGCCAGGATGGAGGCGCCTCGGTGTGACTGAGCTGAAACCACCCCCATAGGTCTCTTGCCCTCTTGAGCCCCAAGCTCACCTCCAAATGCCCTTCACAGGGCTCTTCCCAGAGAACAAAGGAGGCCCCAGTTGTTCTGACATTGCTCTGTGAGAGGGACAACTGTTGCCACCAGTCCCTTTCTGAATAAATCCAGCAACTGTTTGCTGTAAGTGCAATTCTCTCCCCCACCTCCTGTACTTGTCCCAAAAAGGAGAAAACGGGATTGAAAAAAAGATGGGGGAAAATCCCATACCAAGCCCCATAGTCTCCCTACACCCGCTCTTAAGTCTGTCTGGAAACCTTATGAGCACAAAGAGGGCACAAGGATAGCCACCTGCTGTCCCAGACAACTGGGACAGCCGCAGTTAAGGGAGAGGCTGTGAGATCAGGTCCCAAAAAAAGGAGGTGAGAGAGTGAAGGATGAGAGGAGGGGAGGCAAGGGGGAGACAGAAGGGGCCACAAGAAGAATGGAAGAAAAGGGAGGTGCAGAGGGCATGTCCACCAGGCCCTGCAGGTGCAAAAGGGCCTGAGGAAGACCGGAGAAAACGGGGGCTGGGGGGGCAGGAAGGGCCTTGGAGGCCAGGTGGACAGGGCAGCAGGGATCTACTGGGGCAGTGCGTGCAGTGAGGAGCTGAAGGAGGGAGAGGGTGACTGGGGAAGAGGGAACGAGGTCTATTAAAAACCTCTCAGTGCATAACACAAAATGTCAGGGTTTATAGCTTCATTCTTGGCTTTGCCGGGACTGAGAACCCTGAACAGAAATGTCACCGCTTGTCATGTTTAATCACCTGCTGTTTGTTAACACCTTCCCTGCAAGGAGCCTGTCTCAATCTGCCCCTGGGCCCCTGAGGGACCCGGAAACAGAAAACATCCCTGGTTCCTTCTCTGGGCTCTTGGACCTGCCTAGGGCTCCTGAGGGAGGAGCTGCCTTCTGCTCTACCTGAAGGTTTCCTGAGGAGCCCCAAAGGGACCCTTACTATCAGACAGACCAGAGAGGGGCCCACATGGTGTTGTGGATGGTGACCTGGCTGGTCTGAGATTGGGTGCTTGGCCTGGGAGCTCCCAGGCTACTTACCCATCTCCTGCCCATCGCACCCACATCCCAAGCCCGAGGGTAAGAGAAGATAAATAAAGAAGGGACCGCTCAGATCCCTGCAGCCTGGAATTCACCAATATGACTGCTTGAACAGCAACTGCCACACAACATCCACCATTCAAAGTCGCCCTCCTCCCCCACACAATCCGGATCATGCCATCTGTGGCTCTGGCGTGGCTCCCTCCCTGAGCACGCTTCCCCGGGTTGTTTAGACTAGGAATTCTCAGCCCTACTGCTCCATGACTCCTTCCTCTGGGTTGGGGGTAGGTATGGAGTAGAAGGGAGAAAGGCCACTCAGGCAGCACCTGTCTCCACAAGAACATGGGCTACTCCCTACCTCAGAGATCAGTGTGGTCCCCTCTGGGGAAGAAGATGAATCCTCTCTAAGACCCTCCCAAGCAAAGACCAGGGCAAACTCAGGAAAACCCTCAGGCTAAGGTCCCACTTAGGGACAGCTGTCTGCAAAGAAAGGTTGTCCTGTGCGGCTCCCAAGGTAGCCCTGTAGCTTCTGATGCCAGAGGTGGCCAGTGGGGACCCGTGCTCCTGAGCTGAGCTGAAGTGGTCTCCTGGTGAACCAGGGGAACTGTCCCCACCTCCTTCCCTGCATAGTCTCCACTTTCACAGAAAAGTATCACACAAAGTGCACTCAGGGACTGCACCTGGGGATGCCATGGGTTTAGACTGCTTCCTAAAGAGCCAAGTTTCGAGCCTGCTGACTTCTACCTCACCTGAGCTGTCCATGTGTCCCGCCCCCTGCAGACAGGGACATCTCTTTCTCAGGAGATGAGCAGGATGGAAGATTCAGGAAAGGCAGCTCTGCTGTTGAAAGCTCCCAGCACACCTGCACCAAACCACCACATTGCAAGGAAGGCCAGGGAGGTGTCCAAGGACGGCAGGTGGACTATAGTGTGGCCCAGGGACATCTAGGATGTAGGCGGGTGGTACAGTAAACACCCAGGCTGGAAGCCCTGTGTCCCCACTCAACATGCCATGTGGTGTGGTCCTCCGGAAAGCCCGTCTTCCCCCTGGGAGGGAAGCCCCGCATTGTGCCTATCTCCTGGTATCTGGGAACAAATCCAGGGGTCTCCAGGCTTCCCACTTCTCCACCCCTGTCTTCCTTCCTTCCCTCTGTCCTCTCTCTCTCTCTCTCCTGGTGCCAGAGCATGAGCTCTACCACTGAATCCCACCCCTGCCCTCCCAAGTTGGGAACAGGACGATTCCTGTCTTTCTCTGAGAGTGAGGA
The DNA here is from genome assembly GCA_028644305.1 of Xerus rutilus. Lineage (NCBI taxonomy): Eukaryota > Metazoa > Chordata > Mammalia > Rodentia > Sciuridae > Xerus > Xerus rutilus. Next base: position 6,637,850 of record CM053400.1, read on the forward strand.
CAGGTGGAGTGTTAGGTATGGCACAAGCTCAATCTCCCAGCAGAAAGGTGCTGGGAGGCTGGCAGGAGGGTGTATGGTGCATTCCTCTTTAAAAGCCCCACTCTGGCTGTGGGCTGTGGAGACAGAGGTGGGGTCACAGCTGCAAGCCCTGTTCTAGGTCCAGTGGGTCTCCAGGCAGTGCCCGGGAGGCATGTGCATGCTCACGCAGGGCACGAGCACCTACTGTGTCCAGCAGCCCGTGGAGGAGTGAACCTTGGGTAGGGCAGGGCGTCTCAGGTGGAGCCAGCTTAGGTCACCCCTCCTGGACAGGATATGTTCAGTCCTGGAGATGCCTGGTTTCTCCAGGACCATTAGGGAGGGACTATGTCAAGCAGCCCACCCTCCAGCCTCCAAACAGGATCGATCAGCTTTCCCAGCTTGTCTGGTACAGAGGGGATTCACAGGATGTGGGTCCTTCTAGTCCTGGGCAAGCTGGTATGACTGGTCACCACACTGCCACTATACTGTTCTGATAGGCAGAGACTCTGCCCAGAATCTGAGTAGAACCTGTTTCTGAGGTCCCTCCTCAGGAGAACTGATGATGGGGGCATTCCCATGTCCACAGGGGGTCCAATCTGAGCCTCTCCCACTGGAGATTTTGTCTTCATTGTTATTATTATTTTGTACTGGGAATTGAACCCAAGGGCACTTTACCCCTGAGCCATGTTCCCAGTCCTTTTTTTAAATTTTGAAACAGGCTCTCACTAAGTTGCTGAGGCTGGTCTTAGACTTGTGATCCCTCCTGTCTCAGCCTCCAGAGTTGCTAGGATTAGGGGTGTGTACCACCACTCGTGGTTACCATGGGGGATTTTAAAAGCTGGTCCCCATTAAAAGGAACCACAAGCACACATGGAATGTGTCCTCCCACCTGAACAGGCCATGGTTTAGCCCAAGAAGAACCCAGGAGCAGGGCCAGGCCTGGGGTGTGGGAGCCTCCAGGTCTAGAGCTGGTAGGCCTGGAGACCCTGGATTTATCAGATGAGCATGGCCTCCCAGCCAGGCCCCCTGCTATAATCCTTTCATTAATTTACTATTAGATGGGAAATTACTCCTCACCCAGGAATATAAGTTTTCATCTTATTTTAAGTTGGATTCTTAAAGCAATTACCAAGGCATCTGGCGATGACTTCACTGTGTGGCCAGGCTCTGCAGGGGAGAAGGGCAGCCCTGAAGCTGCACAGGCTCCACTGAGGCCCCTGAGGGGACCAGGGAGGGCTGGGAGCCCCAGACCCTTCCCTAGCCCTGGGAGGGCAGTAGGCACTCAGTGACCTCTGAAATTTGCTGTTTGTGTAGAGAAGCTCCTTCCAGCACCACCTGCCCCTGAACCCGCTGGTGACAGTTGCCGAGAGCCTCGGCAGCTGGTGCCTCGGGAGCGTTTTCTATTTTTAATTGTTTGATCGGAATATTAACTCATCTAGGCCCGTTCCCAAGGAACAGTCCCCAGCCAAAGGGTTTCCCCATTTCCCATACCTTCTCTCTCTCCTCCTAAGTCAGAATCAACTTTGAAGTTAATAAATGAAGATACAGGCCTCTGTGCATTTGCAAGAGATCGCAGCATGGGAGAAAGGAAGGAAGCAGGCTTCTTCTCCCACCCTTAGGCCCCAGAGCTGGTCTCAGCTCTCTCTGCTATTTTTTTGGGGGGGGCGAGGAGAGATACTGGGGATTGAACCCAGGGGTGTCTACTCCTGAGCTACATCCCCAGCCATTTTTATTTTTTCTTTAGAGACAGGGTCTTACTGAGTTGCTCAGGGCCTTGATAAGTTGCTGAGGCTGCGATGACAAGCTGGCCCCTCTCTGCTCTCTGAGCAATGCTCCTCTCTGCTCTCGGGCAGTACCCATAGGCACCGCCACTCCCACCCACCCCCATTCTTCCTGGCACACTCCCTCGGTCAGCATTGGCTTTGCTTACTGGCCGGCCTTGAGGGCAGGGCAGAGGGCTGGGACACCCAGGAAGCACAGGAAGGGGATGCTGGGAGGAGGCACGTGCCCTGGGCGCAGTGGGACCAGCCAGGAGGCTGACTATTGTAACATTCCAACTTCTACTAATGAGAGGAAGGGACTCCCTAGAAGCACTGACCAGCAATTCCTCTGTGAACACCACCAAGGGCTCCTGGCCCATCTACAATGGGCAAGTCACTGTGTGTCACTTGAGCTTGGGACAGACCCCACCTGACCCCTTTTCAGGAAGGGCCTCTGCCCAGCACAGGGGTGCCTGGCCTCCTGGCTGTCCTTTCCCTGCATGCCCTTGGCCTGGCTGCTGTGCTTGTCCCTCTCAAGGTCACCAGGCCGTCCACACCAGGAATATTTACTCACCAGACTGGCTCTGTTAGCAGCACTCACCACAAATATGCTTTCTGATAAAGTTGGCAGAAAAAAAAATTCTAGAGCTCCAAACAATGTCAGAAATCACCCCCACCCCCACCCAGCGAGGGTGAGGTGGGGCCTGGAAACAGGTCACACAACCAGCTGGGGACAGTCCTGGGGGAGATTTTGTCACTCTCCCTCTCTTTGCTCTTTCCTGTTTCACCTCCAAGTACAGCCTGTTGCCCAGGGGACAGGGCTGGGACGTTCTAAGCTGAGTACTGGGACTTGGGAGCAGTCTTCCTACGGCCTTGGGGACCAGGCCAGGCCTCACCTCGGCAGTGCCCTGGGCTGTCTCACCTCGCTGCACCCCCTCCCCCGCCCCGTCCTCCCTCTGTGCACATGGGCTTTAATGTTTTTATTACCTGTTTGACTCGCTGCCTTATTGCTTCTCCCCTTAATGGGGCCGTAACCGTGGAAACGAGGAATAAACGGCCACCAGAAAATGAGATGATTAAACAGGTCACCCTGGCCAAACAAACTCAGCCAAGGAACCTCTGGGGGTGGGGAAGGTAGGCTTCCCCGCCCCCTGCAGGGCCAGAAGGCCCAGGCCAGGTGGAGCCACACAGTGCTTATCCTTGCAGGGCCTGGGGCAAATACAGAGGGCGCCCCCTGCTGGGCAGAAGAGCACCTCGCTCTTCCTCTGGCTGACCAGGACCCCCTGGCTTGCCATGGCCTGGGGTTGCAAGGGAGGCAGAGAGAGAGGCACTGGTCAAAGGGAGGTGAGGATGGAGGCCACACAGAGGATGCACTTCCCCGTGACACAATCTTCTGGCAGTCTCTCCCTGCTGTGGCCTGGATGCTCCTGCCTCCCTGCTGCACTGGGGGTACCCCACCTGGGGCTCCTCCAGGCACCTGCTGTCATGCAGCATAATCCCTCCTGGGGAACCCCTTAACTCAAGGACAAAGCCTTATAAGAAAAGTGCAACTTGAGAAGGTTTCCTCCGGGAATCCCTGGACTTTGGAGCCACAGGATGTACCCCTGCTCTGCTCCCTATCTTCTCCAAAGCTTGGCTTTGGCAATAAGACTAGGAAGCAGTTTCAGTTGCCAAGCACCTACGGCACTGGTCAGGCCTACGAGGCCTGGAAAGCAGGGAGAGACCCTGAGGGATGGGTCCGCTGGACATTCCAAGAACAGATCCCACATTCAGCTCCGGAGCAGACCAAATCCCACACTGTGGAGTGGACGTGGGGCAGACTGGGCCCTCAGCGTGAGCCCATGGCCCTCTTTTTTTTTTTTTTTTGTACTGGAGATTGAACTCAGGGGCTCTCGACCACTGAGCCACATCCCCAGCCCTATTTTGTGTTTTATGTAGAGACAGGGTCTCACTGAGTTGCTTAGTGCCTCGCTGTTGCTTAGGCTGGCTTTGAACTCGCAATTCTCCTGTCTCAGCCTCCCAAAGTGCTGGGATTACAGGCTTGCGCAACCGCGCCCGGCCCATGGCCCTGTTTTTGGCCTCATTGCCTACACTGGGTCTATCGGCTAGGGTGGGGGCAGGTCCTGGCCTAGAGAGGAAGACGTGCAACAGCCAGGTCTGCTTGGTGGGGAGGTAGAGATGGAGCCAGGGAGAAGGCCGAAGAGAAGCGCAGACTCCCCTGGCTATTGCTATCCTATTCCTTGGGGTGGCAGCCTGACCTCCTGCCCCAGGCCCTCCCTGCTGCACACTGCAATCCTGGCCGGTAGTGGCTGTGGGTACCTATCCAACCATACAACTCCTGTCTCTGCCCTTAGGCCCCCTTGCCCCCTCACATCATCCTTGATCCCAGCCCTACTTCTTCCTGTAAACCAAGCTCTAGAAAGCTCTTGAGGAGCTAAAACCCAGATCCCAAAGGAATCAGCCAACATTTCCTGCCTTCCTCCTTCTGGCCCCACTCAGAAGCTGGGCAGGCACTCGGGGAAGAGGCACATCCATCAATCAATCGCAGTAGCACTTACAGCGGGAAGGCACGAGACCCAGCCCAGTACCAAGCCCTGGGAGGAGATGTCAACACAGTGGCTAATGGTCACATCTAATGGTCACTATTAGGGACAGCAATCACAGAAGAAAACAAGGTCCCTGGCTTTGGCCTCCTCAGGACCATGGTACATGAATGGCACACCAATTTAACAGGTATAACCAGATCCTCAGAGCAGCAGGCCCCCAGACCCCTCTTATCTCTTTCCAGGATCAACTGGGTGTGAGGCTGGCAAGGTGGGGGGCAAGAAAGGTGAGTAAGAAGGGCTGCTTGGAGTAGGCGGCCTGGCGAGGAAGGCAGAAACCCTGGGCTGAAAAATGGGAAGAAGGGGCTGCTCAGAGTGGGTGAGGACAAGGCAGAGAACAGGCTGGGAAGACATCTATCTAGAAGGTGTGGGTGCTGGAGAGGACGCCCACAAGGCCACTCCTTCACATAGTTCCCGGGTCCTTGCCCCTGGTCCCTGTGACAGAAACACAGCTCTCTCTTCCACCACCCAGCCCACACCTCCCCTAGAGCTCACTCAGTTGTGGCTTCACCACTTGCCCAGGGAACATGTATCCTGGGAGCCCGAGGGGTGAGGTGCCTGTCTATGGTCAGGCAGCCAGATGGGTGTGTGCGGGACCACCAGGTCACCACCTTTCTCAAGGCCTCCCAGGGAGGGAAACGCTCCTCCGCACACCAGGGCTGTGTCTGCCAGCCCTCCCCCCGCCCCTTCCTGCCCTGCTGACCCTGGCCCAGCCACCCTAAGCAGCACTGCTCCTGGCCTTGGGGACCCACCGAGAGGAATTACTACAGAGCAATTTCCTTCCCTCTCTGAAGGTGAGAACCAGGAGGAGGAGGAAGAAGAGGAGCAGGAGCAGCAGCAGGAGGAGGGATGGCGGCTGTGTGGCAGCAACCAAGTGGTCAAGGTGTAAAAACCAGCACTGGGAGGGCAGAGTTAGTGACGAGCCCTGGGGCCTGGGGTGGTAGCCCCACTGGACTGCTGGAAGAGCGAGGACACACCATTAACCTGGCAGGGTCCAGGAAGAAAAGTAGTAGGGGCCAGAAGCCTCTGAGCCCCACCCAATCCCCTGCCCTGGGCAGTGGGCAGGAACTTGAGCCAGGGCAGGAGCTTTAATGAGGAGATGCTGCTGCCATGACTCAGCCCTCCAAAGGTGCCTTCATTTATTTTATTTTTCCATCATAAAAACCTGAGTTGCAACTCAGCCAGATTCTCTGGCTGTGGGGGTGGGGCACACGGCAGAGCCTAGGAAGGCGAGGAGGACGGGAGAGGTTTGTCTGATGTTGGCCCCTTGCCTCACTTAGAGAGGAGTTACTGGGTTTCCCTGCCTGGTCCCTAGCAGGGAACAAAAGCCTGGGGTGGGGTCCCTCTAGGGACCCTTCTAGACCTGCCCTCTCTGTCTTCTGAGAAGAATAGCTATGCTGGGCCTGTTACCCTGAATTTTGCTGTCATGACTACTGTCCGGGCTGGCTCAAGGCCACCTATCGGCCCAGAGCTGCCTGTCTCAAATGCTTTCTGCCAAAGAGAAGGTCCAAATTATGAGCTTCTCACCTTGTGTGCTTGACTCTTCCCCAGGTCTGCCCCACTGAACAAAATCAAGTTGGGAGTTGGAGAGCCAAAGACCTTAAAGGTCATTTGATGCTCAAGTCCTGCCCAGCGTCACTCCCTGGTGCAGAGCCAGGTTGTCTGAATGGTACCAGGAAACTTACTACTCCAAGACAGCCCATTCTGTCCTTGGCTCTGACGCTCCTTCCTGCCAAGATGGCACCAGAGCACCTACCCCCTGCAGCAGACTGGCAAAACCGGTGCCCAACCTGACTGCAGGGGCTGGCCCCAGCTTAGACTGGTTGAGTGGGTATATCTGGCCAAGTGCAAGTGTGGACCAGAGGAAGGAAAAGGAGAGCAATCTGCTCTACCCAGCAAAGCCAGTGTGAAACACCCCTCCTCCAGAAACAGCACAAGACCCTTCCCAATCCCTGGTGTGTGCTGGGTTGAGGGTATAACCAGCACTAGCAAGGTTCCTAGAAACTTCCTTGGAGAGTCCCAGAGGTTCTGTGAATCAGGAGGTGGGCTGGCACAGGGGCAGCTGGGCTGAGCTGGGGAAGCCAAGCTCTTTGCTCCCTGGGTTCAGATACCACACAGGAGGGTGGTCTGCAATCTTCTTTGTCCTGCCTGCAGCCTGGGTGCCCTCAGAGCCTGTGGTTACTAGGAAACTGCACTCCAAGAACCAGCCTAATGATGGCACCTGTCTGGGCTCTCTTGACCCCACCCTTCCTGGCCTCCCCACAGTGGAAGGCTGGGCAAGTATGCCACAGGAGAGTCTGTCTACACAGCAAGGGAGTACCAGCCTCAGCAGCAGAGAAATGGGCTTGCCTACTTCCTCCCAACGGCTGGACCACAGGGATTTAGCCACAGTCCCCTTGCAGGCAGTGCTGCCCCCCACTAGCTCCCTCTGTGCTCCATGGCCATCCCTTTGAACTTGCCCTCTTGCCTATTGGGCCCTTCACCCAGCAGAGCCGACTCTGGATCCTCTGCTGGACAGCCCCTCCCCTTCCCCAGCTCCTCTCCGGAGAGAGGGGTGTTATAACCCAGATGATCAAGGGCAAGTTCAAAGTGGTTGTTTCACAGTGGCTTTCACCCTGGCTTCCAGTTGGTTTCAGGCCCACGAATCAGCCTGGTGGGGGCCAATCCCAGGGAGCTTCCCAAGCAAGATGGTTTACCTGGGTCTGAAAGCTTCTTCCTTGCCCCTCCCCCCGCCCAGCTTCCTCCCCCAGGGAAATCACTCTAAAAGGGCCTAATGGAACTATGTCCTCCTCTCTTCCTCTCTCCTCCCCCTCCCTCTCTCTTTCCTTTTTTTTTTTATTAGCATTTGTGGAATTTATTCCCAAACTCTCCTAATCTTCCGTACACAACCATTTGATTTGCATAACCCAACCCCCTCTCATAAAAACTGGCTGCTAGTTTAATTAAAAAATGTAAATTTGCTGTCATCTCGGGGCCTGGTGAATTAGGACGACATCGGCATTTTTTATTGCTAAAGACGTCCAGATTGATCCAGCCCTTGGCTGAACTATGGTGGGGGAAACGGGGTCCACATGGCCCCTGAAGGTCTTGAGGTCGTGTTGTCCCTTCCTGAGAAGCTTAGATTCTCCTGCCACTGAATTCCTTGTGGCCAGAGTGCTTCAAGGCCTGGATGTGTCCTGGGCCATAGGGGATGTCAACCCATGATCCAATACTTGTGCTGGCAACTCTTTGGGGCCTGTGCCTCCAGCCTTGTACTGTGCCAGGAGGCTCTCTGCTGAAGCTGTCCATGCTGCCCTCAGAGGAAGAGAGCCCTACACTGCACCCGCAATAAGCCCAAGCCAGAGAGGAGGCAGTGTTCCCTTGAGTCCCAGAGGTCAAAGGTCAAGGGAGATGCTCCTAGGTCCTCAAGCATGGAGTGGACCCAGAGATAGGCTCAGAAGGGACAGACCTCAAAGTCCCTATCTGCTTCCCTTTTTTTGTGAAGTGAGGAAAAAGTGTGTTTCTTCTGAAGTTCTGAGATTAAGTGAAACTTCCAAGTTCACAGAAGAGGCTGAGATGATATCGTCAGATGACTCCTCCAGGAAACAGCTAGAACTTTGACACCCTGCGTGGCCAGAGTCCAGGCCTGGGTCCCATTGGGAGTACCCTGCTCTAGCTGACCTCAGGGGCCCTCTGGCTTCTAGGAAAAGTTTCCAGAGCCTGTCCCTGGAGTGCTGGGAGAAGTAAGTCACCCCAGGGCTCTGGGAGGTGCCCCAGGAGGCTCTGCCACTTGCCTCCTGCCAGGCCATCAGGACACCCACAGAAGTTCTGTAGAGTGCTGCCCCCAAAGCAGCCTGGGAGGGGCTAGCATGGCAGGAGGACTGGCGCCAGCTCCAGTTGGCACCCAAGTGCCAACTTAGGAAGGAGAAGATAGGAGGGCCTGCCTCCCAACTGAGTAATGCCCAGCCTGTGTACCTACCCACTGCAGAGGCTCGCCTGGGCCAGGTAGGGGCCAGTGTAAAAACGCCTGGCCCATCTCTGAGATCTGCCCCTTTGGCTTGGATGGGTGGGGGCCCCATTCCTGAAGAAGGGGGTGGGGCCTGAGAGGGAGGTGATGAGACACCTGATTAGAGGTGGGGGCGGGCTGGTTCTCTGTGGGTGTGGAAGGCAGGGAGTGGCAGGGTGGCAGTTGGCCTCAGACACCTTCATAATTTTGCCCAGCAGGGGGCATCACACCCTTCCTGGGCACAGAAGTCCTGAGGACCTCCACAGCCCATTAGCCAACATCACACCTGTTGGGATACAGTCTAAAAACTCTGTGAAGGTCCCCCTACCCCACAGCACAGAGCTCCAAAGCCCACCACCGTGCCACCTACCCTGGTCCCTCAACTGGAGTACTGCCTACTCCAGTTGACCTCAGAGGTTCAGGTGTCAGCTCCTGGGTCCCAAGAGACCATGCCATGAACTTAGGCCTATCACAAACAAAAAGTCTGACACCAACTCTAACCAATACCACCTTTCCTTCTATAAACGAAACAGAAAGGTTCAGAGATCAGTCCCAATGAGTTATCGACTTGTTTGTTTCTTTTAAGACATTTTGGAAAAAGACAGCTGCTTTTGACTACCTAGGATGTGAGGATCAGAGGGAAGCCTGAAGAACTTAGGGCAGCCCTCACCCACTCAGGTTGGAATCCCACATGGGACGAGAACTATTAGATCACAACCAGTAAGGCACTGAATTCCCAAGATAAACTCTGCTCACGTCAGTGGTGGGAGCCAGACCCAAGTCCCAGACCCAGATGCCTAAGTCTGGTGCTTGGCCATCACCCATTTCCAGGGTGCCAGCTAAAAGGGGGCTGGGAGAGTCCTGGGCCCCTCACTTTGAACTGATAACAGCCGCCTCAACCCACAGATTCTCAGGTGAAAAACACTCATTAGCCATAATAAGCAGCTTGATCATCCGACACAGCCTTGTCCCAAATAAATTAAATTCCTTTACCTTGAGACAGTCGCCCCAAAACCAGACTAACCACCTTTCCCAACAGGACGCTGCTTTCAAAAACTAAACCACCCCCTACTAAAAAAATAAAAACACACACCCCATTGCCAGACACACAGAGATCTTTGCGGAGGGGGTAAAGTACTTTTAAAATACAAAGGGGGGGGGGACACGGAGGCATACCAAAAAGAAAAAGAAAAAACAAAAAACAAAACAAAACAAAAAAAACACAGAGAACAAAAACCCCCAGAAAAACCCCCTAAATCCTTTCTGGGTGCCCCCCAGCTCTCCGTCCTCTCGGTTCTTTCATAATGACAAGCATCAAATTAGTCACAGTCACTAGGCAAGTAACAAATAATAACAACAATATCGCCCTCCAGAAAGCAGGGCGAGCAGGGGCGGCGGCACCGACCCTCGGCGCCGGCCCGCACCGGGCCCAGCTGCTAGCTGATTGGGCTAAAAATAATAACTTCCGTAAAAGAACCGAAAGAAAAGCGAAAGAGCCTCCCGTGGGCTCCCACCGGCCGGTACCTGTTCCAAGATCCATTCTCCGCTCCTTGGTCCCAAACTCTTCGAGGAACGCCACGAGGAGGAGGAGGGGAGAGAAAAGACTCAGTTAGTGCCTGGCCGCGGCCCCCGCCCGCCGCCGCGCTCCCTCCCGGGCGGCCCTGCGCATCCCGGGCCGGGGGCGCGGGCCGGGCCCGGCGGGCCGGGCGGCCAAACTTTCCTCGGCGCCCGGCCCGCTCGCTCTCACGCTCCGGCCCGCGCGCACCCGGCAGCTCCGAGTTCACCAACTAGAGCGGAGCCGCCCGCGGCCGCGGCCTGGCGGGGGAGGCCCGCGAGGCCGAGGGGCGCCCACCGCGCTCGGCCGCCCGGCCCGGCCCGGACCGGCCCGCCGCCGCCCCGCGGGGGTCGCCGCCGAGCGCCCGGCCCGCCCGGCCCGGCCCTCCCCCGGCCCGCTCCCAGTACTCACCATAGTCGGAGAGTCGAAAGCCGAATTCACTTAAATAATCAACTTTCATAATACTTAATTAATGCCTAATTGCAACTGATTACTCCCCGAATAACAAGTTGTTTTAAAACCCTGATGTCATTGCTCCTGACGGTAACACTCAGGGTAACAGTTTGGCAGGAGGGAGCGCGCGGGCGGGAGCGGCCGGGCGCTGCCAGGCGCCGAGGTGATTGGCAGGGCGGCCGCGGCGCCGCCTCCTCGCCGGGCCCGCGCGGCTCCGGCAGGTGAAAGATCAGCGCTCCGCCCGCCCGGCCGGCCGCCTCGCGGAGGTGCTGAAGTGAATGGGCTCGCGCTCGCCCGCGCCGCGCGCTCCCCCCCGCGCGCGCCTCGCGCGCACCAGCTCCGGCGGGCGGGCGGCCTTACTGGCTCAGTGATTCCCCAAACCTTTGACTTCGGGAGGAGGGAGGCGGGGACTCTGCGCACGGAGCCGCACGGGCGGGGGAGGTGGGACGGGGGGCGGGGGGGGGTCGCGCGGGACTGCGGCCGCCGGCGCGCGCGCTCGCACGCTCCGCTCCGGCCCCACGAGCGCGATCCGACGGCCGTCGCGCGCACCCGCCCGCCCCACGCGCCGCTGCCACGCGCGGCCTCGCAAACTTTTCCGCGCGGGCGGGTGCAGGTGCGAGGCGCCGCGGGACCGCGCCCGCCGGGCCGCGCGCTTCCGCGCTCCCCTTGGCGCTGCCCTGTGGCCCGGGGCTCCTGGGCTATCAAAGTCGTTTGGTTCCCCCTCACACCCCGATTCCCTCATTTTGTTGTGGCTCTTTGATTTCGAGGAAGACGGGAGTCCCGGGCGGCGGAGCTGGGCGCGTCGGGAAACTCGCACGCCGGCCTCGCGCTCCCCGCACCCGCGCTCCCGGGGTTTCCGCCGCTTCCCTTAGGTTTTGCCCTTGAAGTGGGCCCTGGGCCCCGGGCATTTCTTTTTCCTCCTCCTGCACCATTCCCGACGATAATGGGACTGGTGTCCCCTTGCTTCCCCCGGGCCCTCGGGCAATCCTCCGGGACCCGCCCCCCAGTGGCCTGCGCCATCGCTTGGGCTTCTTCCCCACGGGGTGGGTCCCTGTGGCATAGCCAGACAGACCACAGGCACCCCTGAACTCAAGTGCTAGGGTCCTGCCACCTGTTTCTTCTGTGCCCCTGGGGTCAGGCCCTCCAGCTTTGACACCACACCTCATTCCAGTCTTCACCTGCTCATAGCTGGACTGGGCACTTAGTTCTGTCCTTACTCTCTTTTTTCTCTCCAAGTTTGGTGGGTCTCTCAGCCATGCCCCACCCCCACCCCCAGAGGTCCCTGCTGCAGCCATATATGTTAATAAGCCAAGCTACCTACAGGGCCTGGAGGGGCTCAAGGAAAACGCCAGTGGGCAGCGAGACCCTGGGCAATTTTGATAATGCAGGACCTGCTCCCGCTGTCCCCAGCTCTCTCTGCCCCCTTGCAAGCCAGGCCTTCCACCTTCCTCTCTCTGGCTACTTCCTTTCTCTCCTATTTCCAGAGGGGCCACGCGCCCTTCCCAGGAGGGAAGGGAAACAGGCCCTGCTCTCTCCCTGGTCTCAGGCAGCATTCAGCAAAATGGCGCTGACATATTTCTGCAATATTTCTATTTTGCAAAGGGAGGGGCTAAGGGAGGCCTTGGGGCAAAGATGTTAAGGGAGTTAACAATCCTACTCTTTCTCCTACTTTTCCCTTATCCCCCCCCCCATAGTTCTAAATGGCCTCACAACAAGTATAGCATCTTGAGTTTATTCCACAGCCCTCTCTGATGACTTCTTTGGCAACCCCCATTCCTGGCTGTCACACAACCCTCCCCTTGTCCCCAGCTCTACATGCAGACAGCATCTGGAGAGGCCCAGAGTCTTTACTGAGAGTCCCCTGGAGCTAGAACTTCGAATAAGAAGACAGAACTCCTTAAATTAATCAAGCCACATGCTATGAAAAGCCAGGCCTGGGAGTAAACCAGGGAGGGAGGACCATGTACTCTGCTCCCAATGGGAGTCTTAGAGAAGGCATCCTTATGTCCAGGAGTGCTCTGGGGCACACACCTACCTCTGGGTGCTGCCACTCAGGACTCCCCAAAGCAAGGATTATGCCCTCCTACAGCTTTGGCTTGCAACAACAGGCCATTGATCCCATACCCTAGTCCTGGGGTGGGCAATTGAGCGCAGGAGAGAGCCTGGTGATGGGGTGGAGAGTGGTTTCCCCCAGGTGCATTTGAAGATGTCTGCTCAGGTGGGGAGCTATGTGCCTTTGGCTGCTCTGAATGTTCTGGGCTTTGGCTGATGGTCAGGAGTGACTCCTGAGGAGGGCCTGGGTGGACGGGAAAGCATCTTTCTTTCCAGTTACCAAGGCAGTGCCAACTGGATTGGCCACCCCATAACTTTGTGTCCTCTGGTGGGCTAAGACTGGCGAGGAATGGCTCGCAGGGCAAACTGAGAAGGTGGGAGGAGGCAGCGCAGGCAGAGCCAAAGAGAGGGGCTGCCAGGTGCTGCCTCTGGTGGGGGGAGGCCTGGGTTGCCTGGACAGTGTCTGATCTGCCAAGATAATGACCCCAGTCAGTCAACGCAGGCATAGTGGGCCCTTCCCAAAAGCAAGGGCCTTTGGTAGAAAAAGAACAGGTCAGAGAAGCCAGAAACTGAGGCTAACTTGGTGTTTTAGAATCTGAGGTCCGACAAGAAGCAGGGGCACTGAGGTCATGGAGCATGGGTCAGAGGCCATGTAATGGAGAGGTCCTCAGATTTCTTCCTCTCTCTGTCTCTGGGTGTGTGTGCTCAAAGCAAGAGGAGAGGCATCTCTTGACACTACGGCCTACTTCTGCCTTGATGACCCTGATGAGGTGACACCTCTGAGACCCTGAGGCCAGGCCACAGCAAGGACATTCCTGCCCAGAGTCGGGATGGAACACCTAAGGCCACAGATCCTTCTGGTCTCAGAAACTAGGACCTCTACAGCAACCCCCCACCCCCAGGCAGCTCTCACCAGCACCAAGGAAAGCCGCCTGCTCTCCCCAGACAAGCTGCCCCGGCTGGCTCCTGTCCTCCCGCACCCCCAGCGTGCCCACTCGTTCTCTCCCTCCCGAGCCTGGGGCCTTCTCACTCAACGGCCTGTTTACACACCAGGTATCTCATGCTCTATCTGCTCTCATTTTGAATTTGTAACTTTCACATAAACTTGAACAAAGCTCCTTTTGTTCCTGCACCCCACCCCAGGATCCCAATAAACTGGTTCCCTCTGAGGCGACTGGGCCAGGGCACAGAAGCCCTGGCCAAAGGACCGCGTGTGCATGTGAACAAGCATGTTCGCACCTGCGAGGGAGTCTGTGTGTTTGCGTGTGAGCGCACTCCCTGGGCTCGCGGAGGGAGGGTGTCAGGAGAGTGGGGAGCCAGCCGAGTGTGGACGGATGGGAGCACGGATGGGGGGCTGGAGGGGCAGAGGCGCCATGGCATGGGCCACGGCCCAGACTCACCAGCCAGCAGAGCCCATGCCTGGGCACAGACAGGTGGGTGTCGGGGCAGGGGGCAAACGAGGTTGAAGAGGAAACAAAGGGGAGGAAGGAGTCCACAGAGTGGGTGGTGGAGTGTAGGCCGAGGCCACGCTAAGCGTAAGGCAGACACAGGGATCGCATTATAGCAGGGTAGGGGCTGGCATAGCCGCACGCTCGGCCCCGTAATCCTGTTAGCCAGCAATCTCCATTCCGAAAGAGCTTCATTTCTTTGTGAATATTTGTAAACTAGATATCTAATGGAAAATTATAGGAAAATTATAGTGAAATTCATGACGGAGAAATCCGATTATCCCTAATTCAATTATGCCATCTTAGCCCACACAGCACATTTCCCATTTTTTTCCCATAAATACCGATGCCAGGGGTCCCGGTAATCAAATAAAATTGAAAATCATCTTCCCATTAAATTCAATTAGCCGCAATTTCTAAAGCCTATCAGAGATTTTAATTACTAAATTATAAAATTCTCCAATGCTAAATTGAAACCAAAAAAATTGCACATCCTTATATTTCAGAGGAAAAAAAAAAGGGACCAGAAAAATCCTTGAAAAATGTCCTCCTCTCTGTGTCCAGCTCCAAAGCAGTATCCTCACCTAGAGGACCTCACAATGGCTGCCCCTTACCTGGCTGGGGAGGGCCCTGGCAGGGGCGAATCACGCCCCCAGTCCAGCCAGCTCAGCACTGCATGGTGGCCTTCCTCGTTTTGGCTGTCCCGGCTCCTGAGACCTTCTCAGCTCTGTGCCTCTTCAGCGGGTCTCTAACTCTCAATGCCACTTTCTTGGCCCAGGAGCTGGGCTCGGGCTCAGGCCTCAGCTTGACCCCAGGGATCTACGTGGTTCCAGGGCAGCGGACCAGAGGCAGCCAGCTGGCTTCTCACTCAAGCCCCTGCTCTCTGGCCACTCTGCCATGCCCCCTGACAGCCTAGGCCGTGTGGGAGATGAAAACAGGACAGAGCCTGGCTTTGAAGGAGGAGAGACACCATGGGGTGCTTCTGTGGCCCAGAGGCTTCTCCTGGGTGTTCCCAAGGGGCCACTGGTCCTGGGAGAGGATCAGCCTCCTGGGACAGGTGTGGGATCAACTTGGCCCAAATCTGGCCACTCCCTGCACTCCAGCTCATTCTGTTCTCCTGACCCTCTCCTGGCAAGTCAGTAGACTTGAACTGGCCAGAAGGCATGCCCTATCCCCATGGGACAGGCTCAGTCTGACCACCCCCCGCTAAGGGAAGTACTGGACACAACCCCGGGCAGTAGCCCCTCCCCCACACACCACTTACCCTCTTCTAAAGGGTGCTCTGTGAGTCAGGAGAGCCCGAGGGTGTGGCATCAGGGGTGGCATAAAGGGACCCGGGGTCTAAAACCCAAGGTAGGTGGCTGGGTGGGCAGCCGATGGCCCCGGCAGGCTCAGGGCAGACCTGCCGACAGCCCAGCACCCAGGAGCAGGGAGCAGGTTTGATTTGCCAGGCAGTCAGCGGTGCCAGCAGGGGAGGCACCGCAAACAAAACAAAAACAAAAAAGTTAATTATCTTTGGCTTTTTCTTAATAAATATCCAAACTGGCCCGGCCGGATCCTCCGCTTTGGAGGGAGAGAGAAGAAGGAGGAAAAAAACACCCCAAACCAAATGCAACAGACTCGTTTTCTCTCGTGCCTACCTTTCCCTTTGTCTCTGGGCCTCCTATTTATCTCTTAGCTGAAACCGTGAGGGTTTCACATTTATTCTCAAATTTTGCAAATGCGAGAGCCTGACCACAGAAATTGTGTTTTGTTTTTGTTTTTGTTTTTTCAAGTTTTGGAGTGGGAGAGCGAGGTCTGAGCGAAGAGAGAAGCAGGTGGGAAGGAAATGGTGAGGCACGCAGAGCAGAAGGCAGGGAAGGGGCCTGGGGTTGCTCCCAGGGCACAGCCCCAGCCATGGCCCAACCAGGGCAGGGACCTGTTATGGAAGGTTGGTTGGTCACTTTTATTTCAGCTACAATTATCCAGACATATGGGGATTTCTCATTTTAAAACTTCAAAACCACCTGGGTCTTTCTGGCCACTCAGCTCTTCTGTTGCCACTGGTTTCTGTGCCCAGCCTCCCTTGCAGGAGTGCGACTGGGCAAGGGCAGCTGGGGAGCATCCAGGGGAGGGACAACAGCCATCCTTACGGGTGTGTGTATGACGCTTTTCTGCATGGAGTCGCAAGTGTGTCTGGGGAGAAGAAAGATGCGTGTCTCTGCCTGGGCCTGCATGTTTGGATGGTGCACGTACATGTTTGAGCCCAAATTGTTAGAAACACATGGCAGGGCATGTGTGTGTATGTGGCTGGGGGCGGGAGGAGCAGCCAGGACATGGAACAGTCCCTCCTGGAACATTGGCTCTAGAGTGCCCAGCTCTATCGTATGCTGACTGTGCAATCTTAACTAAGTCACTGGCCCTCTCTGAGCCTTCACTTTCTCAGCATCTGAAGGGAATAATAACTAGTGGTTGCCTGGGCCTGTGGGGAGAGGTGGACAGAGAGCGGCGGCTAATGAGTTCGGGGTTTCTTTCTGGAGGAATGAAAATGTTCTAAAATTAGATAGTGGTGATGGCTGCCCAAACTCATGAATACACTAAAAACCACTGAATTGTACACTTTAAAAGGGTGAATTTTATGGTATGTGAATTATATTTCAATAAAGCCGTTATTAAAAAAGTGGGAAGAAAAGGCAGGAGTCACAACAACACTGTCTGCTTGGGAGTTGTGGGCACCTAGCACACGGCTAGGCACACAGCAAGCGCCCAGTAGGAACAGCTGTTAAAACGGGGCCCAGGCTGGTGTCGGTGAGTGTATACTGCTGGTGCTTACAAACATCCCCCCAGGTCGCTGCTGCCAGGGCCTGCAGGCTGTCAAGCGGCTGAGGGGCCCCCGGGTGCCTGGTGGGGGCTCCTGGGCAGCTGCTCCCTGGCAGGGGCGGGAGAGTTCACGGCTCTCCTCCTGCCTCTCGCTCGGTCCCTGGAGAGGAGGCTACCCACCATGGCAGGCGGACTCCCGGGCTGCACACTTGCCCGTCTCACAGACACTCGTATTCTCCATGAGCAGCAGACCGTGAATTCACCTTCATACTAGTTACAGGGTTATTTAGCTTCTCCTGACACTGACAATCACAAACTTTAATTCGCAGCCTGGCTTCTTCCTGCTGTGCCCTTTGCCTACCTCTGAAATCCTTGGGAGAGGATGGGCAGGACCTAGGCCCAGCTCTCTCTTGCCAAAGCTTGCCCTTCGGAGTGATGGAGTGATGGGAGGAGGCGGGGGTGGTCGGAAGGAAAAGATGCTGGGCAAAGGGCTGGCGGGAACAGTGCGGGAGAGAGGGAGCACCCCTAGGGCTAATGGGAGCCTCCTCCTGCTCCTCCAGCCTGACACTAATGTATTCAACCTGACATCCCATCCTCTCATGAGTGACGACTCAGCTGACCAGGCCGCTGCGCAGAGGGTCTGGCCAGGATGGACAGGGCTGGGACTCAGGCCTGGGGCTGAGCTCCAGGACCAGGCAGCAGGCACAGGACAGGCTCCTCTCCTACTGTTGGACTAGCAGGTGCCATCCAGGAGCCGACCTGCGAAGCCAAGTCGGGCCAGGTGGGCCTGCTCCACAGAGGCCTCTGCCGGCTCCCTGCCGGTTGCCGGCGCCACCTCTTTTCCTCTGATGAAGGCAGATGGGTCTGCTCAAAGCTACTGCTAAACATCAGGTGGGAAATCAAGGCCCTGAGACATCTCACTGACCACCCAGTTCGCACAAGCATGACACTGGTGCAGGAGACAGGGCTGCCGAGGTGTCACATGCTGGGTCCTTGCTGCTGGGAGAAGCTGCTGCCGCCTAGCTCATGGGTGGCCAGTCCTGGCAGTGTTCCTCTCTCTCCTCTTGGCTCCAACAGACTCCC
The DNA here is from genome assembly GCA_028644305.1 of Xerus rutilus. Classification (NCBI taxonomy): domain Eukaryota; kingdom Metazoa; phylum Chordata; class Mammalia; order Rodentia; family Sciuridae; genus Xerus; species Xerus rutilus. Next base: position 6,655,606 of record CM053400.1, read on the forward strand.
TTCTTCTGTCTCCTCTGTGCCCCCATACCCTTTGCAGGAGTGGTCCAGCTGCCAGAAGGCCCACAGAGGCCTGCCATTGGCTCAGGGGCCCATCAGGGCCAGAGATCTCACTTCTCAGCCACCAACACCCCCCGCAGCCATCCCCATCATTCTTCCCCAAAGCCTCCCAGGCAAGTGACAGAGAGACAGTTTTCTCTGGGAACCATCTGAGTGGAGCAGGGGATGCTTTCCTTCATAAAATCCAAGCTGGCCCCATCGGCCACTCAGCTGGCAGAGTCCCAGGAGCAGAAAGCCAAGCCCAGGGGACTCTTGAAGACCTGGGCCAAGGTGCTTGGGAAAGGAGAAGCAGGGTGGAGGGAGAGGAGAGGCAGGGAAACGCACCAGTGGGTCCACGTGCATGTTCACTTCCTCCCGACCCCATTCCACTGCCCCACCCCTCCCAGCCAGGGATGTGCCAGGGTGGCTTGGGCAAGAGAGATGTCAACGGGGCCGATGGGAGAAGGGGCTTGTTGACTGCAAACTGTCCATTATGGCTCCGATTATAAGCATATTGCACAGGGCTTCTCTGCACGATGCCGGGGAAATCCAATACGCTGAAAGGTTAATGCAATCAATTAGGGTGACAAGGAAGTAAAGTAAAGCCTTCCGAGTAGATGAAAAGGAGAGAGAGGAGAGGGAGCCGGGAGTCGCGGGGGGTGGCGGCAAGGCAGGAGGGAGAGAAGCTCCCGGGGTACAGAGGAGGACTGGAGGGGAGGACAGATGTACACAAGGCCGGTGCCCATGCAGAGGCCAGAGAAAGAGACTTCAGGGCAGCCTGCGAGCATCGCGGCTCCAACCCCAGACGCTGGACATGTGAAGCTCCACTCTTGCCCCTCTCGCCAGCCTTTCCTCTAGGGATTGGAGCCTGGCCCCCAGGTTAGCCCACAGTCCTGGTGCTGGACCAGAGCAGCCTTGGCCCTGACCCTAGACAGAACAACTAGCTACCCACCAAGTAAGCTCCAGGGCCTTCTCAGCCAGCACTGCGGCCTGACCCCAACGAGACCAAGCTCAGACCCAGACTGTCCCTTGGCCTGTTTCCCTGTCAGCAGCACCTGCTGCAGCCTTTATGGCTTCTTTAAGCATTGGCCACAGCCCGCAGGGCAGAGCATGGTGGTCAGGGCCCTGTTTTAGAGATTGAGATGCTGGCACTCAGAGAGGTCATCTGCAGGGCCATCTGCAGAAGTAGGAGGCCCAGGACTGCCCTGTCCACTGCCCAGGGGGTGTTCTTCTCCCATGGGTTCATTGGAATCTGGAGCCAAGCATTCTCAAGGGGTCAGACTCAGAGGTGTCCAGAGTAGGGGCGGTTCCATGGAACCTGCCCAGGGATGGCTGCAGCTGCCTGTGCCCACTGTGTAGACACAGGCTCTGGGAAGAGTCGGAGCCACGTTCTCCTGCCAACTGTTGGGTCCCGAGCTGGCCGCTTTTAGCCACAACTCACTCACTTGTCCCAACAACCCTGCAAAGTAGATGCTCTTCTTACCATGCAGAAGAGGAAACTGGGTCTGAGGTTAAACAGCTTGCTAAAGGCTGCAGGAGAAGGGCACAGGGCTACCTGGGTACTGGACATCAGAGCTGGGAGGGAGAGCAGATGAGGAGAGACAGGCTGGGACTTACAGACAGGAAGACAGAGCAGAAGATGAAGCCCTAAGGAGAGAAGGGACGGGGGCTCCCCAAGAAACCAAGACTGCAAACAGCTTGCAACCACCAGTATAAGGCTCCCGGACGAATGCCCCAGGCCCTCAGAGCAATCTCACTGAGCTCAAGATGATGGCCGCACGACACTGTGAATGCACTTACTGCCAGGAAACTGTACACCTAACATGGTTAGGATGGCAGATTTCATGTTACATATATTTTACCAAGGAGAGAGACCCACAGAGAGAGACAGAGAGCAGCAGCCAGAACCTCCAGGGCTGAGACCAGAATCTTTTCTGTCAAGGGCTAGATATTAAATATTTTATGTTTTGTAGGCCAAACAGTTTGTTATAACCACTCAACACTGCTTCTCTAGAAAGTAGCCATAGACAATATGAAAATGAATGGGCATGGCTGTTTCCAATAAAACTTTATTTATAAAGACAGACTGTGGGCCAAATGTGACTCAGGTGCCAGAGTTAGCCCAGGCCTGCTTCAGAAAATGGAGGTACTTGGGATCGACTTTCAGGACTCACATACCTGCTCCAACCTGCTGCCTAGGGAACAAGAGGGTTCAACCTGGACCTTCTGGGACGGAAGCCTCAGAGGAAGCAAGGCTTTCACAGGAGCAGGGGTGGAGAAAAGAAGGGGAAGATCAAGCCTTGGCGTGGGAAGCCAACTTCCAGCATCTGGGGAAGTACTTCTCGGTGCTAGAGATTCTCAGGGATGATAGGAAGGGGTGGAGGCTCACTGCTCTTACAATGCTAGATTCTCAAATCCCTGAGAGAGGAGGCTGAGGCTGAGAGGGCAGGAAGGAGCAGCCAGAAGGGAGTGAGAACGGGTGCGGGGAGAGAAAGGCCACAGAGGACCCGGGAGCAGGCTGTAACCAGGGTGGTGCTGGCGGCAAAGGGAGGAATCCACAGGCCCCAGCGAGAGCGCAGGGCGCGGGCCGGGCCTGCCCTACACCGGGCCGCCTCTGATCACGTTTTCAGGGCCACTGCCCGCCAGCGCAGACAATGCTGGGGTAGCCTTTGAAGTACGAAAGGGATGCCGCGGTGGGAGCCTGGGGACTCTCCTCCCCCCTGCCCCGTCCTCCCAAGGGGAGGGGGTCAGCAGGACAAAACCCGGAGCCCGGTCGCAGCCGGGCCCCCGAAAAGCAAGAGACAAAGGGAAAACAAACAGGTTTGGAGCCAAGCGCACGGTGCCGTGTCTGTCCCCCGCCCCGCCGAGAAGGGATGATGGATGGCTGCAGCCAGCCAGCTCGCCCGCCGGGCAGGCCCCGCTATTTACATAACACTGGCGTTCCACCGGTCACCTCTGACACGGCACTGCCTGGGGCCCGAGGCCCGGTGGCCCCGTGGTTCCTCGAGCCACCAGGGGACTATGACAGCCTGTGAAGGCTGGGTAGGCCAGGGCAGCCCCATGTGCCCAGCCCAGGGGGAGTCCTGGACCTGGGGAAAGGCGGGATGCTGTAGTCCGCTCTCCTCTCCATGGGAGGAAGGACGGGGCCAATCGGGTGGCCAGCAGCACAACCTTGGAGGGGACAGGCAGAGGGGGAGTTCTAGGGCTTCAAGCCCACAGGGTTGTCTGGCGCGGCCAGAGTAGAGCTTCCAGGGAGAGCCAGCAGCAGCGGTCAGAGCAGCGCGCGTCACCACGGGCAGCCCGAGCCCGGGCACCAGCGTCCCACTGCCCCACGCTGCCTGGAGCACATTCCTTGGCCCCAGTCTCCAATCTGTGAGCTCCCCACTCATTTCCAGCCTAAGAGCCAATCAGGGAAGCTCTGCTGGGGCTCATCTTTTCTTGCCAGGTTCCAGCGGGCAGCATGGCTCGTATTTCCTGTCCCTACCTTCCCACCTCTCCTGGGTGCTCAGCAGGACTGAACCCAGCCCAGGGTGACATGTGTCAGGTCACCAGCAGGGGAGAAGACACAGGATCACGGAGAAGGTTCATCCCTTACCTCCTAGCAGGTCCTAGAGGTGCCTCGAATGCTGCTGGGGTGTCACTTCATCCTGGGGAGAGAGAGAGGGGAGCCTGTTAGTACTTTTTGTTGTTGTTGTTGTTCTGGAGACTGAACCAAGGGGCACTTTGCCAATGAGCCACATCCCCACCACCCTCCTTTTTAAAAATTTTTATTTTGAGACAGGATCTCTCAGAGTTGCTTAGGGCCTTTCTAAGTTGTGGAGGCTGGCCTCGAACTTGCAATCCTCCTGCCTTAGACCCCCAAGCCTCTGGGATTACACACCTGTTCCATCAGGCCACGCTTCTGTTAGCCCTTTCAGTGGGGGGCCCGCAACTTCTCAGGGCAGGCCTTCCAAGACTCTGCATGCCCCAGGGCTCCCTGACACTTTGTGGGTTGAGGGGCTGATATCCAGGGCCAGCCAGAGGGGTCAGCAATTCAGACATGCTGAGTAGACTCTGATTTTGACCCATTTAAGCATGTACCAACCAAAGTCTGAAAATTCAGAAAACAGCAGAGCTGATCACTAGGGAAATACGGATCTCAGGACAGCCCTGACTATAGGGAGGAAAGTCAGGCCATGATTTGCATTTTTGTCCATGGAGGCAGAGATGGGAGTTCAGGCATGGGGGGTGGCTCTGGTTATGGGGCCTACGAGCTCCTGTGGAGCTGCATGGTTGAGAAGGGACACCTGGAGACAACGATGGAACAGCATCAGCTACCCCTTTACTCTTTTCCCCCTGAACATAAAAGTGACAGATGCCAACCTTTCACTAGAATAAGTGGGTGTCTAAGGGGCAAGGGTGGACCAGGGCAGGTACCAAGAGGCCTCAACTCCTCAGGAACAGGCTTCGGACAGCACCTCCCACCTTGGGAGCTGTCAGTGAGTCGGGACAACCACCAGGGTCCACGTAAGGAGGGGGAAATGGCCCAACAATGTCGAGGGTCTTTAACCAACACAAGACTCAGCCTTCAGACTCAGGCCCTCCAGCCAACAGCAGGAGCGTGAGAAGCTGCACTCAGGAGAGCCCCAGCATGGAGGGAAACCCAAGGAGGCCTCTGCCCACCCACCTGGCCCCACCTGCCCTTGCTGAGCCAGGCCCTGTGCCCCGCCTCAGCGCCTACCCTGCTCGGGAGGGTGTGCTGTTAGCTACGTTTTTTCTTTCCTCTCCCTCATTTGTGGCTTATCAATGATGCAAGAGGAATAACACCAATTTCCTTAGGCTGTGTAATCCCCAAATCAGATTGGGGGGATTGTGGTAGATGAGGTGACCTTGCACAGGGCTCTCGGAATGCCACCCAGTCCCACCAGCCGTCTCCTGTTCCCAGGACATATTTAGACAGATAATGCTAATTGTACCTGACATGCCCTCTTAAGGAGGGCTCGGCTCTCTGCTGGCGTTTGCTGCCCGTGCTGGGCTGCTGGGGCGGAGGGTGCCTACCGGGGCAGAGCCCACCCTGCCAAATACAGCCTCTGGGAGGACTGAGGGACTGGTGGGCATGCAGTGGTTGCAGAGGGCTGCCCTGTGGGCCTCTCGCACCCACCTATCTGATGCAGATGGCAAGAGCTGGGGGTCTGCAGAGAGCTGAGTAGGCAAATGAGATAGGTGGCAGCAGAGAGAAAAGGGGGAGCCGCCTCGAAGCAGACAAGGCAGGCGGAGGCCCACAGTGGAAAAGGGAGGAGTCGCCGAGGAGAGGCTAGCTGGATGAAGTGGAAGGACCAGGCATGTAGACCCCAGGCCCTCACCAGGAGGCACTGGGTGGGCTCCACCAGCCAAGCTCACGACCTGGCCAGTCAGTCTGGGCCCTGGCTGGGGCATCATCACTGTCCCGTCCATCCCAAGCTCTCCTGCCTGTGCTTTCTCAAGGCACCCAGGCCAGCCTCCCTTGGACCCCCAAAGCCCCCCAACTCCACAACTCCAGTATCTCCCTTCTACCACCTTTTTCTCCCCTCCCATCCTCCCCGGCAACTGTGCATTTATTAATTCATGAGGCACTAATTAGTTCTTTGTTTAATTTTGTGTTAAACAGACTGACCGGAATGATAACGACTTGCAGCGCTGTGTTGGCGTCCCCAACCACCCCTGTTTTCTGACAACAAGGGAGCGCGGAGACCGGAGCGCTGAACCCAAATCCCTCAGCAGTTGCACTTCATTAAGTCAAAATGTGACAAGAAGCTTAGAGAGCAACTTGCAGATCTGATCGCACAGAACAATCGCAAGGAAACTTTCTAGGAGTTGGTTGGGGCTGGAGGAAGGGGGGAGGGGCAGCGATGCCTACGTTCAAGGACCAGGATGCACCTGGGGTCCAGCTCCTCGCTGGCCCCGGGCAGGCAGCCTGGCTGACTGCAGCAGGGAGGCTGCCTCTGGATGGGATCCCAGACACTGGGTGGATTCTAGCTCCCTGGGGAGTAGGGTAGTGGCAAGAAGTCCCCAGTACTTCATGCTCATTTCTCTCTCTTTTTTTTCCCTTTTTTTTGGGAGGGTAGGGCCTGGGATGGAACCCAGGACCTTGAGCATGCTAGGCAAGCGCTCTACCGTGAGCTGCATCCCAGCCCCATCGCTCTCTCTTGCCAAGGCATCTTCTCCTGTCTGCCTCTCCCTGTACCGGATGCCTGTTTCTGGCCCCTGTGAGTGAGTGGATACCTAAGGACTAGCAGAAAATCAGGAAGCTGACGCAGTTCAGGAGGGATTCTGCAAGGCTCAGGGAGAGGTAGAGGCAGCTGGGAAAACCAGACAGTGGGGGCCCTCCTCTCAAGGAGGCTCAGGTTAAGCAAAAGGAATGTGCTAGAAAGGGAAAGGAATGTGCTCAAGGGTTGTGGCAGAGAGTGCCCAAGCAATGCCAGTGTACCTACTCTGTCAGCTATCCATCTATCCACCTGTCCATCCACCTGTCCACCCATCCATCTACACATTCACCCACCTGTCCATCAATCCACCTGGTGTTTAATCCTAACTACTCAGACCAGACAACCAAGGACAGAGGTTGAGGATTCTGTGCAGAGGAGTAGGCAAACCACACAGCTGGGTCCTGGAGCAAGCAGGCAGGAGGAGGGGACGGACAGCCAGCAAAGCTCACGGTGACAACCACCTTATGGCCTCTTCCCTCCTGTCCACAGGACAGAGCAGGTTCTTGGCCCCAGCGGTGTCAAGCTACCAACCCTATTGGCCCCTGGTCTAGGTAAGGATGGTGGAATCAAAAGGGCACCCTGCTCCAGCCCAAAGGCAGCAGCCCTGCCCACCTCCTGCCTGACCCCAGTGTGCGACAGTGAAGAGAACAGACACAAGAACTCAGGGACGGGGGGCTCATGAGCCCTCAAGCACTGTAGCCCTCTTTTGCTGGCTGCTGCCTCTGTCGGTGCGGCCTGACCTCTGCAGAGCTCACCCAGCCACTGGCCAGGAAGGGCGTCAAGTGGGGCAGCCTTGCTCATCCCTTCCCCTGGCCAGGTCGGAAGCTCAGTGGTCTCCCACCCGAAGCCTGGCAGCCCTGGGCTGGCTTCTGCTAATTTGCTGTCAGGCTGCCTAAGCAAACCAATTAAAACTAATCATTAATTATAAAAGAGAGCAAGAAGAGTAGGAGAGAGGAGAGGGTGAAAGACGGGGATGGGAAAGAAGAAGAGGGAAGCAGGCTAGACAGGGAAGAGCCAAAGGCCCGCGGGAGCTGAGTGGGCACCAGCGGCCTGGGGCGAGGAGGGCCCGGGTGCTGGAGTCTGGGGGGCCAGAGAGGACGGTGGAGGGAGCCCACCATGGGCAAGGGGTGCCGGGACAGGCCAGGAGGGGAGGGAAGCAGGAGAAGGAAGGGTGAGGCAGGGCAGGGACCAGCGTACCAGGACCTGGAGAAGGCACATCCGTCGCAGTCGCCCACAGCCAATGCCTATCCAGGCTGGGCTTCGGATCCTCTCACCCGCAGCTGCCCAGCTCCGTATGTATGAGGCTGCGCTGATTATGCAGCGCAGGCCAGGCCCCTGTCCCCATTCTCCTACCTGCTCCCCAACCCTCTGGGGCCATGGAGGCTCAGGACAGCTGCCGAGCTGCCCGGCTCCCCCCACTGCTGGCTCCTTCCCTTGCCCCCAGCCCACCTCCCATCCTCGCACACCCCCTCTCCAGCCCTGGCCCTTTCACAGGGGCTGGGGCCATGTCAGCGGCAGCTTGAGGAGGGGGGCGGACAGACAACAAGGGGCAGCGTCATGGAAACGGGCACTTTCCCGGAGAAATATTCTGTTTGGCCCCCTTCCTGCATTGAGGAGCTGTCAGGAGCCTGAGTGAGAGTCACACTATCCCGGGACCAGGCGTGACAAAACCTATTTTCTGCCTCAAATTTGATTGATTAAAAAACTTTTTAGGAAAACCATGTTAAAAGAGAGGAAGAGAGAGAGAGAGAGAGAGGAAGGGAGGGAGAGAGGGAGAGAGGGAGGGAAAAATAGGGGAAAAGAAAGAATAGAAAGTGCTAAGGGGAGGAGGGCTGGGGAGAGAAGGCCACGCAGGGGCCCAGGCAATCTCTCCCCAGCCTGCACAGTGCCCGCCTAAGGATGTGTGTCAGTGCGCCATCCACAGCGTGACCAGGCAAGACGGAAAGGTCACAGGATGCCCGGAACCTTTACACAGTGCTTAGCAGGACAATGAGGGGCTGCGGGCTCTGCGCGGTCCAGCAGGTGCCTGGTCTAGACCGGGTGGCAGTCAGAGTGGGCTGCCCGTCCTGGCACAGCACAGGGCGCCCAAGACCTCCAGGCAGGCAGGGCCAGGTGGCTGTGGCTGTCCAGCACTGAGAGATGGAGTGGTCTCTGGATCTGCACTGTTTCCCAGTCTTGACTGGCATTTGTCCAGAACCCTGGAAAGTCTGTACAAGGTCAAGAAGGAGGACCTAGGAATTTAGGGACAGGAAAGGGGTTTCCCAACGTGTTCTTTTAAGCCCTGGCTCCAGAAGGTTTGTTGGTGGTAACGGCCATGGCACACGGGGCCTCACCCTGCTAGGCAGGCAGTGTACCGCTGAGCTTCTTCCCCAGCCCTTCAAGGCTTTTTTTTTTTTTTAAACAATAATCATAAAATAAAAAAGCAGAGAGGCGCCCAGCTGGGCCCCTCTGTCCTGCAGCTGGGGAGTCTTGCTGGCGGGGCTGCACTGGGCGCTCTCACTCTCCCTGTCTGTCTTGGGCCTTCCCAACTCAGGCCCTTGGCTCAGGTCCTCTGCTGGATATTGCCTCAAATGATTCCCACATGTGGCCAGGGACTCTGAGGCCGGTGGGAGGCGCTGCCTTACTCTCTTAGGGCTCTAGGAGAAGAGGTGACCTCTGGTCCCTCCTGGCACCCCTCTGGAGGAGGAAAAAATGCCACCATTTCCCCAGAGGCCCTATCAACCAACAGGTGCCTCAGACCTGTCTGGGAAGGACCAAACTTCTCCCCAGGAAGAAGGGTCTGAGTCGGTGGCCTGCTTTGCTTCCCTTCTCTCTAAGGGCTTTCAAGGTCAAGATGAGGAGCAGTACTAGCCAAGGAGTCAGCAATAGGATTTTCCCATGTGATGGGAGGGACTTAGCAGTTCATCCAGTCTTGGCCCACTCAGGACTCAATGTAGGACTGCTGGACTGACAGGCACAGGGGCCAGACAGATGCCCAGAGAGATAGCAACTGCTCCCAGCTCTTCCCCAAGTCCACCCCAGCCCTCTCCCAGCCCTGCTCTACGTGATCATCATGTATTTATTGAGCACATACTATGTGCACCACATTGTACTGGGTGGGAGAAAGAAAAAGTAAGATGGATACAAGACAGAACTGGTGACAGCTGGATCTGAATCCTGCCTCTGCAACTTACTGCCAGCCACTGTGAGGACCCACTGAAGAAGTGCTCAGCACAGTGTCTGGTATGGTAAGCACCTGCTCTCAGCTGCCAGGGTTCCTGTCTTTAAAAGCTGGGAGACATCCGACACTTCCACTCTGGTACAGACCCCAGAGAGGGAAAACAGGGTCTCAGGCAAAAGCTCGTACATGAATGTTCATGGCAGCACTATTTGCAAAAGCCAAAAGGCGGATACAACCCAAGTGTTTATGAACTGGATCAACACGTGGTCTATCCATACCATGGAGTATTACATAGCCATAAAAAGGAATGGAGCCATAAAAAGGAATGGAGCCCTGACTCATCTACAACATGGACACAGCAAAACAGGCTGAATAAACGGGCCCGATGGGAAAGGCCACACACTGTGTGACTCCATTCATATGAAATATACTAACAGAGACATAATCCATGGAGACAGAGTGTGTTAGTGGTCATGGGGCTGGCACAAGGGGCGGGTGGGAGTGACTTTTGATGGGTGCCATTTCTTTCTTTCTTTTTTTAAAATTATTGATGGACCTTTATTTCATTTATTTACCCACATGCGGTGCTAAGAATGGAACCTAGTACCTCACAATGCTAGGCAAATGCTCGACCACTGAGCCCCAGCCCCAGCCCAGATGGGTGCGATTTCTGTTTGGGGTGATGGAGTTCTGGAACTAGGTATCAGTGACATACAACTCTTAATGACTTAATGACAACTTACTTAATGACACTGAATGGTATACTTTTCAATGGTCATGCAGGTAAATTTTATGTTCTGTGTGTTTTATCACAATAAAAATGATAATAGCTTTTTAAAAAGAAAAAACAAAAAAACAGAAAAGGAAGCTATTAGGAAGAGAACAGTGGGTGCCCCATGTGGCAGCTTGGCAGAGGGGTCAGGTGAGACGGGTCAGGGCACAAAGGTGAACACCCTCACTTCCAATGGGTCCTTTCCCTCCAGCCCTCACCGACTGCCGTGAACCACCGCCCAGGTGTTCCTGGGCCTCACTCAGCAAGACATGCTCCGTGATGGCGGAGGGAACAGAGACGAGGAAAGTCTAGGTGTCTTCTGATGGCCCCCAAGCCGGTACCTGTGACTGCAGGTCCCACATGCAGCCACTCCCTGCACACACAGGCAGCATGTCCTCTCATGTGTGGATCCCAATACATCGGCCCCGCCCAGGCATCCTTCTGCCTGGCTCCCCAGACAACTTCTGCTGCCCCCCAGCATCTTAGTGCAACAAGCCCCCCTCCCGCTGGGTCTGAGGAAATGACTTCCCTGCCCCCAGGGCTCGAGGGCTTCCCAAGGTGGGGCAGTCCCACCTCGAAGGGAAACCCCAGGATAACCAGGAGCCAGGTGCTCAGGGGTCCCCCAGGCCCTCACCCCGCCCTCCTGCCTGCTCCCGAATGCGTGAGCACACAGAAACCCCTGCCTTGGCCCGGGAACTGTCAGGAGATCAACAAACAAAAGCTGCTTCTTGACAGGGAGTCATTTATATTTTAGCTTCGTTCCATTATCCTAACGAATCCTTCATCAGCAGATGCAATATTAACAGCAGAAAATCAGCTCATTACATCCGGGGGGATTTCATCAAGTCGACAATCATGAGTGCAGCTCCCCAAGCCTTCAAGAGGCCAGTGGGGCTGTTATTTATTTATTTTGTTACTTATTTATTTAATTTTGGGGGCCCTTTCCACATAATTGCGCCGCATCTCAGATCTTTAATAAATAATTTGTAGGTCCTGAACTGTAGACAGTTCTGCTCTCTGCCATGAGAGCCTGCATCAGCCAAAATATTTACTAATATTTAAAAGTCATTAGAACCAGGGAAGGAAGTGGGGAGGGGTACTCCATTCTTCCGGAAACAGCCCCGTTTGGGGCTACGGTGCACGGCCTGCAATCTCGTCCTCCAGCCCCCTCTCGGCCTGATGGTGGCCGTCCTGCCTGAGGTCCCTGCAGCATGGCCTGCGTTGCCAGCCTCGGCTTGCTTAGTCTGGGTAGGGGTTTCCCGGGAGTTTTGAATGGAACAAGTCCATCTCAAGGGGCTTCTGGAGGCCAACGCACTAGGGATGGAAAGGACTCCCTGTGTGCAATCACAGGGGCCTTCCAGGTGTACCAGCTGGAACACGGAGCCTGTGGGCACTGCCTCCACCCCACGCCGGGAGCTGAGTAAGAGCAGGCTAGCTGTCTCCCAGCAGGCCCTGGCTCCGCCTCAGCTGAGCAAGAGGAAGAGTCTGCCCGTCCCCATCACCTGCCCAGAGTTAAGCCTCCAAGTTCAAAGGAAAGGAAGAGTGGGCTGGGGGAGCCGTCTGGAAGGCAGGACTTGTCCCATTTTTCAGATGGGGAAACGAAAGTCCAACAAACTTCAGCCCTCTGCCCCAGGCAGGGCAGGTAGGGAAAGGCCCAGAGGGGAATTAGATTCAGAAGTGGCTGTGCCCAGCCTCCATGATTTCCACTGACACAGCCCAGCCTTCCAGAGGCTCCTGGCTCCAACCCACGAGGCTGCAGTGGCCACCGGTGCTGACGGGCACCCCCGCTGCCACCACGGGCCAGCCATGCTTTCACAGGTTTTTCCCAGCGGGGGCTGGATTTCTGCCCAGCCAGGAATGTGCTCCCAGGATGTCAATTCTAATCTCCCCAGCGCTCTGACAGAATTAAGCTCCAGTTTGTCCGACAACATCCCAAAGTTTCAGAAATCCAGGGCAGACTCTCTAATCAGGCTGCAGGACAAAGGTCTGGCCTGACCCTGTCACTTCCATTTATCCCTCCTGTCTGTCTCCGGCTTCGGCCTTTCTGCAGCTTCCTCCAGCCTGTGCCCTGCCCTGGCCAGCACCCGCCCCCCCCAGCTCCCCTGTTTCTCCGCCCAGCACTTCCCCTCCCCAAGAGCCAGGCTAATCTTGTTGCTCCACTATCCAAAGCCCAGGAATCCCTATGAGACTGACCTGGCTGGCCCTCAGCCTGCTGGCCCTGCGTTCTCAGGCTCCCTGCAGCCTGCCGTTAACTTACTTTGGGGAGCTTGGGCTCAGCTCCTCCTCTGCTCCAGGGGATGCTCACTTGGCCTTCAGGCCAGCCCCAGGCTGGACTCCCCGTAACTACCTCCAAAGTGTCCTTTGTCCTTGCCCAAACTCCATGCTGTTTGAGGGCCAGCTTGTGAGCTCTGGAAGGTCTTAGTCCCTCTGCCACTTTTGGAGACACCCATTTGGGCAGAGACCTCTCCTTAACCAACTCTGGTGGCCACCAAGAGGCAGAAGCGGCCCTGAAGCTGGGGTAGAGTATCTGCAGCCAGTGCCCAGACCTTGGCTCTGCTGGACTGTGGAGCCACTAGGAAGGGGCAAGGAGCCCCAAGGCTGGCCAGCTGGGCCTGGAGAAGCACCTCTGTGCACCCGACAGAGGAAGGAGGCAGAGGCCTCCTCCATGACCCACAGCATCCAACCGCTACCCATCCAGGAGGCTGTCCTATGAGCACAGTTGCCGGAGCCTGCCTGTGTCTCAGAGGGTTAGAAGAGGCAGAATCCTGGGAAGGCACAGAGGCCCGAGTGGGGACGAGGCTTCAATCTGCTTTGCTGGCATCAAAAGCCTTTGGGGGCAGAGGGCAAAGGGAAGAGGGCAGAGTCAAGAGGACGCCAAAACTGCTGTGCCTGAGCCACGCACTGACCTGCGCTGACCATGATGCTGGATGTCTGGGGAGGGAGCCCCAAGAAGGGCTGGTAAACAAACACAAGGGTACCAAGAGGAGGTTCAAGGAGGAAGAAGGGAACGAAGATGTCATTTCGCTGGTTTGCTGACCCTCCAGAAGAGGGAAACCCAGACTGGCCAGCTGGGGGGGGGTTCCTTAAGAGCTGCCAAACTGGCAGGGAGCACAGAAAGTCCTGGAATGCCACAGGTAGCCAGGGCCATGCCACAGCTTCTCTGGCTTCCCCATGTGACCAGGGCTGAGACAGCCCTGAGCACAGAGCTCCGTGGGCCCTCGGCCCTTCCCTCTCCAGATTCCTCTGCCACACTGTGTGGAGTGGGGACCCCCTTCTCAGAGCTGCAGTGAGGGGCAGCCCCCTGACGGTTTCCCGCCCATTCACCCAGGCTTCTCCTCCTCAGCCACGGCCCAGCCTTTACCAGCACAGCCAACAGGACCCGAGGTCAGACCATGCATGAAGGGTAAGGACTACCCTGGAGAGACCTGGATGGGCTGGAGGCAGAGGGACGGGGCAGGAGGTAGGTGTCCAGCAGGGGAGATGGCGGGGAGGGCGCGTCTCTGCAGCAAGTCCTTTCTCTGGAAGAATTAAAACTGTCGTAGTATTTGTGCCTAATAACAGAAAAATCTAGGAAGGCCTCCAGTGCAGAAGGGGCAGAAGCTGCCTGTCAGCACTTTTCAGAAAGCCCTGCAGGTCCCATGCTCACAAGCCCACCCCGCCAGTGACTCCCGGGTCCCCCAAACTTCCAACTTGGCTCCTCTGCCTTTCTCTCGGCCTATCTTTCCTTCCCTGCCGAGGTGGGGTGTTGGTGAGCTTGGGGAGCCGCTGGGCCCTTTCTCCTTTTCTTTTTTGCTATTTATCTGCAGATTGCGTGGAGCCGAGTGGTGTGAGCCTCACCCTGCTAAATAAAGCTTTGGTATTTCTGATAAAGCCATCAAATTCCTTATCGCACTGACACAAAGTGCATTTAAAGAGACAGACAACCTGCCCCTCCCTTCCCCAGGCCCTCCCCCTCCACGCAGTTCAGATTTCCAGCAGCTCAGACACCAAACAGGGCTCCCAAGGATGTGGATGGGAGTGTGGGAGGGGAGGGGATAGACCCTTCTAGCTCCCACCCATTGTGGTCAGAGCTGCCAGCACCCTGAACCAGAGACTCCGTCCCAGGGTGTGGCATGCTGCTTCCTGACCCAACTGTGGAATCAGAAGGGAGCTATCAACAGAAATGTCCTGCATCAGGGGATGTCCTCTTAAACACAACAATCCTGTGTTGGGACAACAGCTGGCAGCGGAGGAAGAGTCCCAGGTAGCTATGGGTAGCAATACAGTGAGCCCCAAGTGGTGACAGTCCCAAGCAGTGCAAGGATGAGCCGAGGGGGCCACGAGGCCTGGCACAGGGCACACAAGGGTCTGACCTGCCCTCCACGTGCTCAGCAAAGCCCTGAGTCCCACACAGCCCCGTGAGGCAGGCGGGACTATTGCCCCATTGGACAGATTAGGAAACTGAGGGTGCAGGGGCAGGCCCTGTGGGGGCTCTGGCCCAACCTTGACAACACTCTTCTCATGAAAGATGCTCCCCCCTATCGATCTGCAGAGCCGACCTCTAGGCCAGGCTCCTGTCCACCTCCCCATTTATGATCCCACAAAGACATGCCTTCCTGTGTTCCAGTGCCCCCTCCCACCTCCCTGGCCCTCGCTCGGCAGCCCAGGCCCTGCGCCCACACACAGCCTGTTGGTTGAGGAATCAAATTTATTATTTTTAATTATTTTGATTTATCAAACCAGCAGCTACAATCATATTAAACCAACTTGGCTTCTTGGCATTTAACAGATACAGCTGCCGCAGGACTCCCCAGACTCCATAAAACACCCTGCCTGTCCACCTGCTCCCTGAGAGGGTACCTCAGGCCCCTTCTCCAAGAACCCCAAATCTGAGGGCCACCAGATCCCTGCTTCTGTTCCTGCCCTGCCAAAAGCACATGTAGCTGAAGTCACTGAGGGTCAGCGGGTGGTCCGGGAATAGCTGGGGCAAAGCCTCCAGAAGCCAAGAGGAAACTGAGGCTCAGAGAAGAAAGATGACTTGCTGGAGGCACACAGGTCATAAAAACGGCAAGGTCAGAATCCACACTGACTCAGTTTGCATCAAGAGCCTTCTGACCACACTTTACACCTTCCCTTTATATCTGGGAGCCACGTCCTGCTCATGTGCTGTGGATAGAGGAAGAAGGTGGCCAAAGGAAAGGACCCTGAAGTTCCAGGTCTTGGCCTAAGGCTGCACACACCAAGCATTTAGAATCTGGATGCTGGGGAGGCAGCAGCAAACCACAGGCTACCGAGGGAAACCCAGGCCCACCCAGGCCATGGAACAGAAGTAAGCTGGTTTATGGCTCCACCAGGGAGCTGGCCATTCCTTCAGGCACTGCTGAATCCCAGACCTGAGCCCAGGAGCCCTGTATAGTGAGAGAAGAATCAGAGGAAGAGAATAGAAGATTCTGGCACTTAATTCTAAGCAAAGCTACATGCAGGGACCCAGTGTGGAATGGCATCTGCAGTGTTAAAGGTCCCACAGAAGTCATCCAAAGTCACTCCCAGTCCCCAAGGGAAAGCAGATCTTGTCTTCTCATTGGGGTGAAGAAATCGCAGTGCAGAGCGTCTTTGCATCAGCCTGGGATCACACAAGGTGCCAGACTGCTGCAGGTGTCCACTGCTCCAGCCATGGGCCCTGCAGCCTGACCCTGAGGAGCTCGGTTCTGGCTGCAAGTTCTGACCTCCAAAGGGCATGAATGGGCATGCTATCTGGCCTCTCTGAGGTTGAGTTTCCTTATCTTTGAAGTGTGTACGATGACCGTGGCCATCTCAGGGGGCTGTGGTGAGGATTTGGGGAGACCAAGTGCAAAGCTCTTAGCAAAGTGTCTACCCATTTTGGTGGCAGTCATCATCGTCATCATCATCGTCACCTAAATACCTTCCTAACCAGGACAAGGTGCCAGAGAGCATGGATTTGGGGCTGAGGATGGCAGACAGACTGGAAAGCAAGTTCGATGTTGCCTGGGAGGGCTCAGAAATGTCTCAAAGAGGCCATTCCCGCTGCCCACCTGAAACACTGGCTAACACAGCTGCCGAGGGCCTAGGGTGTAGGTGGGAGGGGAAACAGGGATGGCTTGGGCAACCACATTTGCCTATCAAAAACTGTGCATTCACCCAGCTTTCCGCGGGGACTCATGCCCTAATATGGGCCCTGCAGCTTTCTGGGTTATTTCGAGTACATGTGATAATGACTCCAGGCTTCACTTCTGCTGCCCCCAGAAAACTTTCCATCTGGGGAGAGGAGAGGGAGGATGGCTGGCAGACAACAAGAAGGGCACGAGAAGCCAAGGTCAAAGAGTGGGGAGAAAGTGGGCACAGCTAGGTACACTACGGGAAAAGAAGAGCAGGGGCTGGAGGAACGGGCTGACCCAGGGGTCAAGGTGAGGGAGACACAGAGCCGGACAGGACAAGCCGGCAACTCCAAGATACAAGGTGGGCACCTGACCACACCCCCGGCCTACAGTCCACTGCCCCAGGCAGGACAGCGCCCAAAAGAGGAATCCAAGAGCAAGGTGGAGGGGCCCACAGTCCGCCTCCCTGCATAAAACTCTGATGAGGGTCCCTCTGCGCAGCAGTCAAGCTGGGCCCGGGGCCCCTTGGCTCCTTGGTTTATTTATGGACTAATTATCCTTCTGCCCAGCCTTGCCTCTCGGCTCCAGCCTGCGGAGGGTTAACTCCAGACAGAGGGCTGGCTCTGCCTCACTCTACCTCCATCCTGCCGCTCCCGTCACCTACCTCCCCCACCCCCTGATCTTAGGGAAAAAAACCCATCAAAATAACTATTTTATGTCTCCAAATATGCAGATCATTTTCTTTAATGAAAGATGCTTGACGTCTCCGATCCAATTAATATGCAAATGCAGGAGAGGATTTATTTGTGACATTCTGTCTGGGTGAGAGAAAACAAAAAAGGCCTGTTAACCAAAACACTAATTGCTGTGACTGATTGTCACATATCATCATTTTCATAGGCTCTCCTCCATTCCCGGCTCGCAGGGAGCTCGAAACCAGGACTCCCTCACGCAGGCATCAAGGAGAAACAGGGCAACTGGCCACCTGCCAGCTTGTCCCCCTTGCAACCAGACCCAGCACTGGGCTCCATGAAGTAGAGGGTCTGCCTGGCTCTGGGCCCACAGCGTCTGCCTCTGACCTTCTAGAGAAGCTGGTCAGTGGCTCTCCCTAGACGGCATCTCTGCTTAGGCGTTGGCCCATCAATTGGGACCAGGTAGGCTCCAGTCTCTATGGGACCTAGCAGGCTGGAGGGGGCCTCATGTAGTGGCCTCAGCCCAGCAAACCTTCTGGCCTTGGTGGAGGCCAACCATTCTTTGCCATCTGATTTCACCAGCTAGGAAGCAGAGGCAGTCCCCTGTTACAGGGAAGAGGAGCAGGCCCAGGTGGCCTCTTTGGGTCATCTCAGTTACCACCCCTCACCTCTCTTCCCTTAGAGTCATCACAGTGCCTGTTGAGAGGCCACCTAGGGAAACCAAGGCACAGCACAGCACAGCATCATCTCCTTCAGAAAACACAGGGAGTCTCTTAATTCCTAAAGACTTCCAGGCACTGCTGCAGCCAGGCAGACACCTATGCCTCGGCCCTGCCCCCACGTGACTTACACTGAGGTGGACAGGTTGGTGGTCACAGCTACTGGCTTCTCTGAGTGGCTCTATAGGACCATGACGACTCTTTGGAAGGACCGCAGTTCTTCCACCTGTGCCTGAGCGACAGTGGGGAGGGGAGTGGTGTTGATGGAAAGTCCATTCTCAAAGGCTAGGGGACACTGGAAAGGAAAAGGCATTTCCAGATACTCACACCAGGACAAGAGCATCCTGGCAACCCGAGGCCAAGGGCAGTCAAAGGTTCTCTAAGGCAGCCTTCCTTTCCACACAGGCGCCAGTGGGAGGGCCTTGGGAGGGCCTTGGGAGGCAGGTTTTTTACTCCAAAGTCCTGGGTGTTCAGAAAAAGGCCTCTTCTACCTTCCTGTCACCTCTGTAGAAGTCCTCCAAGATTCTAAGAACACCAAAAACTGGGGAACCAGAGTGGCCAAGGCCAGAAAGTCATGAGAGTCCCTGAGCCTTGCCGTGGGTGCTGGGCCCCAGCAGAGAGGGGCTCTGGGTCTTGCAGGCCATTATGGAGAAACCCCTACAGAGGGGCCACTAGACAACAGGAACCAAAGCAGACTGGGCCAGGGCTCTGCATCTGTCCCCAGTGGGGCCCCAGCATGGTGGAGGATGGCCGCATCTCCCTTACTCCCGTCTCAGACACCCCTGTCTCCTGCCCCAGCCCAGCTGCCGCCCTCAGGCACCACCACGGGCCTCCAAGAAGAGCTGGCGCCAGGGGAGCATGGGGCAGACACTCTCCCCCCAAAAAGGCCTGCCCCCGCACCCCAAGAACAGGCTCAACAGGATGCCATGCGGGGGAGCCTGGAAGCCTTCCGGGAAGAGCACAGCCCTGGCACCAGTCCCGCCGGGAAGGAGGTGAGCTGGGTCTGCCGCTCACCTGACTCGCGCCCACGGCGGCCGAGCACCAATGGGGTGTGCGTGGGTGCAGACGGGAGGCGCGCATCATGGCGCCAGGAGCCAAGAGAGGAAGGGCAGGCGGTTGGGAGTGGCTGCAGGCTGGCTGGTCAGCTGAATAGTGCCCTGGCTGTAAGCTGGCGTGGGAAGGCTCCACATACCTGTGTGGATGGCAGGTGGGCAGAGGAAGGGTCCTCACCCTAACACTGAGCCCGTCTTACCCAGTGCAAAGGCACCCACTTTCCCCTGGCCTGCCCGCCACCATGAGCTACGTGAGAGAAGATAGCCGTCACTCCTACTTTGCTCTTGGCCACCTGTGGGCACTCACCACCCAGTTTGGGGGGCACTGTGAGCCAGGCACAGCGCTACGCTCTCACTGTACCATGATCTAGAACCCCTTTAAAACTAACCCATCTGTACATTAAAACTGCCCGTAAAACAAAGGAGTAAAGTGGCTTTGCTCGGAGCAGTCTATTAGAACCAGACGCCTGCGCCACCCCTCCGCCTCGCCCTTCCTTCCCCTGGTCCCCAGCCTGGGGCAGCATATGCCTTGCTGGACACGGCAAAGTTGGTTCTGGGTAGACCAGCTTCCTGACACTGGGCAGGGAGGCCCTGCACTTTACAGGTGTCCTTGTCATGGCATGGAGGAAAGGCCCGGACCCCAGGGCATCAAACTAGCAGCCCTGGCTGGTAGTTTGCTCCCTCTGCCAATCTTCTGTGGCCCTGTCACCTGTATTCCTCTGCCCCACAGTAAGGTCCTCTAGGAAGGGATGCCTAGAAAACTCATGCACCTGTGTTCTCCCCCAGGCTCTCCTCTGCAGCCCAGCTATGGTCATAGTCAGCTTTCCTTGGCCATCTCAGGTGGCAACTGCAACTCCGACCTGGGCATCAAGCACCTCAACCCCAGAGCCCTCCCTACCCAAGGGAGTTCAGGGTTCTTCCCAAGGCCAAACCATGTCACTGGGGGTTGACTTCAAACTCACACCAAGCTGCGTGAGTCTCCCAGATCCCTTCAGGTTCCTGGTGGGAACAAGTCTAGTTTCCCGATCCCAGACCTCACAACTTGTTCTGCACGGACCCTTCTGGAGAAGGTGGGGGAGTCCTCCACATCTTGGCCTAAAGGGGTGTGAGGCTAATGCCACTCCAGCTTTAAAAATACCCCAGCATACAGTCCACGGGGTCAGAGCAAAGGCCACGTGGTCAGAGCTGGACTATAAATAACGAGCAAATGGTTTCCCCAAGCCACGGCCCCTCCCCAGCACCAAGAACCTTTCCGAGGAAATCAAAGTGAACACAACTGTTACCAAGTCACTACTAAAATATTTACCAGCCTGGCGAAGTGCCGAAGGTGCTTGGCACGGAGTGTTTGCTTATTTACAAGGCTGTTTTAAAGGGTAGAAAGCAAAATAAGGTAAACTGAGCTAATAAACCGAGGGGCCAGGTGGTACCTACTAGCTGCCAGCTGTCCCAGGCATGGCAGGAGCTGGAACAGAGCTGTGGAGACTCCCCAGCAGTGGGCCAGGAAAGCGAACAGATAGGCTCTGGAGCCCGGGAAGGGTGAGAGCCCTAGGCATGTGAGAGTGTGGAAAGCTGGAGAGCCCCCCACCCTCCCGCCAAACCCACCGGTCCCCAGTGTGAGGCCCACAGCAGCCCCTGTGTCCACATGCTCACATAGAGGGCAACCGAGGCACAGCCTATCCAGAGGCAGAGGGAAAGGGCCCCAGGGTGAGGTGCAGGCCAGGAAAGGGGAGGCCCAGAGGAAGGCAGGCAGTGGGGGCTGGTCAGGATCCACAGAGCGGGACAGAAGGGGGACATACAGGATCTGGAGGAGAGAAGGCTCTTGGAGTTTTCTCTTCCTCCTCTTTCTTTGAAGTTTCCTTGTGGTTTGAATTTAATTTTGATTTTCTCAACTTTAGCAGATTGAAGTTGAAATAACCTACAAATTACTTAATGTGTTGTAAATCTGGGGGAATTCAGGAGTAATGGGGACCACATGTTGGCCGGGAGGGAGCCCACAGAGAACTGGGGGAGGCAGCCTCACAGTCAGAGGTGGCTGTCCCAGGCACAAACGGGATGCCCAGGCCCCTCCCCACCACGGAGGGGGCTCAGGCTCCCTTAGGGGCGGGGGTTGGGACTCCTGAGCTGGCCAGGAGTCCTGGAGAGACACGCGAGAAAGTGTTAAGACCATGCACTGACCAGTCACAGGCCAGGGCCACCTGGTGACCGTGGACGCTGGGCAGCCAAGTAGGCCGTGTGCCAGGCGTCTGCCAGGCCCCTCCGCAGTGCTGATGCCAATGCCGCGGCCAGCCTGCTGCGTGCGTGAGGCTGTCAGCTGAGCGCCCCCGCCCTCCCACCCTCCCTCTTCCGCAGACTTCTCTCAAGTACTGAGCCATATGGTTCCAGTTAAGCTCCATATTTTTCCCTGTCGATTGAAGAGACACACTTTCCTCTTTGCCAGACAGTTTGCAGATTGCTCTGTTGGCTCAATTTCTTATTGGATTTCTCAAAAAACCTGACATTTTAAATTAATTTACAGCCACAACAAAAAGAGTTCAGAATTTTAATGGTGTTGTAAGTAAGTTTTAGGTAATCCACTCCAGATTTTGATATTAACCTTTGAAACCAGAGTTCATTCAGCTACTATGTTACAACACACAGTCAGGCCTGGGGGAGGACTTGGGGGGGAGGAGGCAGGAGCTGGGTCTGGGAAGCCCTTTTTTTTGCTAGGAAACCCCAGGGAGGATGGTGCCCGGGAATCCTGGACAGGTGAGTGACAAGGGGATGGGAGAGGAGGGCTGTAAACGCCAGGGCAAGGGAGCCTGCTGAATGTTCTAGAAAGACGGGCTGGGCTCCATGGGGGCAGCATCCTCAAGGTCCTTGAGTAGCTAGGGCAAAGTGAGGTTCCACCTCAGTGCATGGGGAAATGATAATGGCAGTAATAATAAGGATGTCGGCTGACATGGGCACTCTGAGTGTTCTCCTAAGTCAGCTCAGGACTCAAACCACCTGGGGTGGGCACTATCTCACCCCACCACCACCAGCAGTCACTCATGTTTAGTGTCCCAGGCAGAGCAAAGCCCTTCGTGGATGCTCCCGCTTAGAAGGCAGCAGAAACCCTATAAGGGAGATGCATGGCCCACATCCTCATTTGCTGAGGAGATGAGGCTGTGAGCCCTAAGGCCAAATCCCCTGGCTCTGGGGCTACTGACCAACAGCCGGAGCTCAGGACACTGTGCTAGCCCCACTCCGCTTCTCCTTTCACGAGATACTACAGAATCCTCCTCACCACTGTGGTCCTTCCCGCTGGAGCTGGAGGAGGTGTGGTCCTCCAGGCAGGCCAGGCTGCAGGGCTGTGGCCTGCTGAGGAGGCCACCTCGCCCTTGAGCTGCCTCAGGCTGAGCTGAAGGCCACATGCCAACCCGGCCGGAGGAAACTCCAGGCATGGGGAAGGCGGCCCTCGCCAACGTCTTTACTAGGCTCTGGCACTGCTCGGCCCTGCCCGGGTGCGGTGCCAGCTTACTACACCAGCAGATTGCTAGCATTCCTTTCCTGCAGGAGCTTCCCAGGGCACCCAGGAACGGAGATGCAAAGATGGGGCCCTGCCAAAGTTGCTCTGGTCCCTGGAGGGCCCCTGGCCCCAGCCGCAGCAGTGGCACAGGGCCCTGAAGGGAGCCAGGAGAGGCTGCACAGGGGCTCCTCAGAAAGCCAGGGTCTCCCTTAGCCTGGCCCTTGCCTTGGAGGAAGTGGTTCAAGGAGTGAGTGAGTCAGCTCCTGTAAACCCACTGAGAGGTCATGTACCTGGCACTGTATGGGGCTCCCATCCAGCTTCCCACCGCTAGAGCTGGGCCAAGGGAGAGGGGTTGGGGAGAGGTGACCAGAGAGGTTTCCTTTGGAAGTGAACAGAGCGTGCGAGTGGGAAGGACTGAAGACCAAGAGAAGGCAGAGAGGGGCACTGCAGAAAGAGCATGGAGAGCGGGCAGAGGAGCAGAGGAAGACCTGGGCGTGGCCTGCATGGTCCCAGGCCAGGCCTGGGGAAGCCTAGGTGACAGCATGCCATGGTGAACAAGGGCTGTAGAGCCACGAGTCACGTGTCATGAGAGCCCAGTCCACAGCCCTCACATACAGGAAGCAGCCCTTGGAACAGGTGTTCTGGCCAGGTCGCCTTCATCACCCGTTCATTCACAACTATCCCTGCTACTCCGGGTGCCAGCTGTGTGCAAGGCTTTGGAAGTCCAAGAACAAGTCCAATCTTCCCCAAACTCACAGACTCAAGTACCTCCAGCCTTTTGTCCCTGGGGCCCTGAGGGCCCAGCACTGCCCAAGAGTGACTCAACGGACACTGACCTGATACACACTCTTTGAACGAGTCTGGAAACATCTAAGGTTCTGCTCCTCGGATCCCCTTCCCTGATGCACTCAGGCCTCTAGCTAGGTTCCCAGACCCCAAGAATGAGAAAACTCTTCCCAAGGAGCCAGGAGCCACAAAAGAACTCCTTCCTCTCAGCGCTTCCAAGGACAGCGAGTGTCTGCACGGTAGATTTGTGGGTGCTGAGTGGGGAAGGCTGGCTGAGAAGTTGGCCTTCTCCTCCTCCCCGATCAGAGTTGTCAGAAGGGCCAGGCGGCAGCTGCCAGGGCTGCCCACAGCCCGTGCCCAGACTGCGCAGACCTGGGAACCTGTGGAGCCCCTGGCTAGCTGCCAGGCAGCATGTATGAGTGTCAGGGGGCGAGCTGGGGGGAGAACTCAGGCTTGCCATGCCCCGGCACCATGCCAACATGAGGAAGGTTGAATTCACCCTGGGCGCAATGCCACGTGCCCAGAAACTGGGCATCTGCTGGCATGGCAGCATGTGAAGAACGAGGGGTCCTACCACCCCGCAATCCCCCTCAACACGTCATGATGGCTGGTCTGCTCCTTCCCCACATGGCACCAAGGATGGGGGGCCCCCAAGTGTTCCCTTGGCACCATACCAATCACGTACTGTGGGCTATCCCCATTGGCACCAGGCCGCACATGGGAGGACTCAGACACCCTGCTGGACTCAAGCCAGGCTCCTAATGGCTCTCCCCACTGGCTTGAGGCCATCAACTGGGCACCTCTTGGTTTGGGCCCACGGTACCATCTATTCACCATTATGTGCCCATGGGGACGCCCTCCCTCCTGCTCTGAGTGCCCACAAACATGTCCCATCATCTTATGGGCCGCAGAGAAAAACGTCAGGAGTCTTCACAAAATCATCTGCAATGTACAAACTCTATGTGAAAGTATTGAAAATGAATGTCCTTCCCCTCTGGTTACTGAGACAATCCTGTCCAGCTGATTAAATTTTCATGTGTTCCAATGGAGGGAGCAAACCCCAGAAACTTTCTGAATCGTTTCCCTCCCCAGTTGTCCACTGGCCTCTCGCTTGCTTTCCAACTCTTTCTTTCTTGCTTTCTTTATTATTATTATTATTATTATTATTTTATTTTTTATTTCCCCCTCTTAGTCAGGTTAAAGCGCTCCTGAGGGGTGATTGACGGGAGTTGCCATGGAGACCCTGGCTTGAAAAAAAGCCTTGTTAGTTGCCAACTCTGTGTGTTGTTGTTTTACAACTGTGACCGACCGTCACATGAGAGGGGGGACAGCTGGGGGCCGGGCAGCACAAAGGGGAATGGCTTTTTAATGGAGTGCCTGGCCGGCGCTTGAAGACTCAATAAAGAGTTGCTGGTGAGTCCCCTCGCTGGGCCCGGCCCAGCACACGGGGGCCAGAGGCCCTTTGTTCCATAGGAGCTGGGATGGGAAAGTTGGGAAAACCAGCCGCTGAGAGGTGAAAACAAGAGGCCTCCCCCCACTCGCCGGACAGCTATTTTCTCTCACTCTCAGGGTGCCCGGATCGAGGGGACAAAACCCAGTGTCTTGGACAGGCTGCCATGCTGAGGGAGGCGGCTGGGAGGCAGCTGGGGGAAGGGGAGTGGGAAGGAAAGGGAGGCCACAGGGAGGGGAGGGGGCAGGCCTGCCCTTGGCTCCATGGCCCCCAGCATAGAGGCAGGTGGCCGATGGGAAACTGGGCCACTGCAGGGTGGAGGCAGTGAGATCCCCAATGCAAGACGGGCCTGAGCCCTCACAGGGGGCAAGATGGCCTCCAAGCTCTTCCCAATGCATGCCAGGACTTGAGCACCTGTCCACTGCGGCAGCCAAGCCAGGGGCTCCCCTCCCTCTCCCAGGCTGCCCCCGGAGGACCCTCTGTCCCCCAGCTGTCTCTCCCCACTGCAGCTTCGGATGTGCAATGCCCAGGAGGAGCGCTGAGCCAATGATCAGACCAAGGACATGGGCTTTCTGATGGAGGAAGCCCCACCTGCAGAGATAGACCAAGGCTGAGGGTGGTGGTTCTCAAAGAGTTGCCTGCAGGCCTCTGGGGGTTCCCAGGACCCTTGCAGCGGCTCCATCAAGACAGAACTACTTCTGTGATAATCCCATGTTGCCACGCGCCTTCTTCCACATGGCGACGCTGCACGGATGTGGGGGAAGTGCCAGCTGCCGACCACAAGCTGCAGCTGTAGCAGGAGCGGTCACTGCCTTCTCCCGGCCCCACGTAATTTTAGCTAAAAAAAAAAAACCACGCCACCACGTTTGCTTAAAAATGTCCCAGATGAAGCTAAAACTACTGGAAACTTTTATGGAATCTGGACCCTCAAGTATAACTGAGACTCTAAGCGATGAAAGGGAGCACGCTTAGCAACCTGCTGCCGCAAACCCAGGTCCACCGCTTGGTGGAGGAAATGAACTTGCCTGACCAGCAGAAAGTGGAGCATGGCCCTGCCATCAGGGAACACCAGACAGACACTTGCTGATTCTTTGGATCTGAGTATTTGGCAGCTATTTTCTCCAATGACACCAAAGTGAGCCTGCACCTCAAGGGAAAAAGACCGACGGTATCTGTGGCCAATGAGCAAATCTGAGCTTTCAAGGGAGAATTAGACTTTTGGAGAACTTACATCTGTCACTGTGACTTGGACAGTGTCCCTGCATGTAACAACTTTTCTGATGAGATCAGTGATGACACTGATGACTCTGATTCACTAAATACCATGTAATGAAATGGTCAACATCCCAAAGACCTACATTCCCCGGGGAACCCGTGTTTTCCAAGTGACCCATACAAGGTTACAAAATCTTGGATCAGGGAATGAGTCATTCCTAGAGCCAGTGAGCCCACTGGATTTTACTATGCTGAGGTGGGTTCACTCATGTGGTACAACAAGCCTTTGAGAAACCACTTGTTGAGTTTTGGTGTAATATCAAAGAAGAATGTCTTCGATCATCTGCAACAGCCATGCAAAGCCTCCTCCTTTGTCCAGCTATGTGCATATGAAGCTGGGTTTTCTTCACTGCCTTTGACCCAAACAACCCAATGGAAAGGCCTGAGTCCGGAAGCAGAGAAGAGAATCTAGCCACCCTCTCTTAAGTCAAACATCCAAGAAACTTCCTAAAGTGTGATACAACACCAATCTTCTCTCTAAAATTTTGTTCTGGAAAATAGTTATAAAAATATGTTCCTCGTGGTAATGGATTTATTATTGTTATTTTAAAATGAATTAACAAATGTCTTTTTTAACACTGTCTTGGTTTTAATTTCTAACATGATAAATATCGGTGAATAAAATTCTCACAAACCAAAACCTTGGGGTCCTCAATAGTTTTTAGGAACATAACAGGGTCCTAAGACCAACGAATTTGAGGACTACTATCTTAGAGCAGCAGGAGCACAAAATCTATGTAGTGGGGCTTTGTGGGATGGGGCAACCGCAGGGACAACTCACTGGCCCCACAGCTGGCCTTGGATTTGCCTGAGCATTAGAGGACAGTTACACGTCATGTCCTATGTGATTGATGCAGGGTTAGTATTCCTTATTCAAAATGCTTGGGATCTAAAGTGTTCCTGATTTCAAAAGTTTTGGAGGATTTGAGAATATTTGCACAGACATAATGAGGTATCTCAGGGATGGGACCCAAATCTGAACATGAACTTCATGTTTCATATGCACCTCATACACACAGCCAGTAGGCAATTTTATACATTTTTAGTGCACCTTCACTTTCACTGTGACCAGTCACATAAAGTCGGATGTGGAATTTCAGTTGTGGTGTCTCCTTGGTGCTCAGAAAGTTACAGATTTTGGAGCATTTTGAATTTTGTATTTTCAGATTAGAGGTGCTCAGCCTCAACACCTGGGGCAGGATGGTTTGGGCAAGGCCCAATGCCAGACATTCCTGGCAAGTATAGAAAGAATCACTGGGGGAAGTGGCCATCTCCGCCCTTGGCTTGAGCAGGGTCTGGTCCCCCATGGGAGGGCAGCAGCTTGGGGTGCAGATGAATCACCATCAGAATATCAAGAGGAGCTGGCAAAGGGGTGCCCAAGAATTCAGAGCTGAACAGGGAGTCCTGCCATCAGTGTGCAGTTCACAGCATGCCCTGGGCCCCTTCCCAGGGACGTGCTAATTATCTTCTCCCACTGTCCCTGGAGGAAACAAGGCTGGAAAGGAGCAGAGGCGGGCTCCAGCTCCTGCATTCTGCTCCATGCTGCCTGGGAAAACCAACGGCCTTCGGGCCCCCCAGCCTAGCTCTAGTGCAGAGATGTGGAATTTTCCAAGAAAACTTCAAAAGCATCACTGAGAGGGGAAAACATTTGAAAACTGATCTTAAAGAGGAGAAAGCAAAGTAAGAGGGCAGGCCAGGTTTCCCAGGGACACCACCAACGCGGGGAGCTGGGAAAACACAAGCCAAAGCTGAGTTCTCACTTCACACCCAGAGTTCCCAGGACAGGACCCAAACTTGACCTGGAGCCCTGGGGTACCCCTTTCTAGAGGAACTGGAAGCTCAGAGACCCGCAGACCTGTGGCTTCTGCTGAGAGTAGTGTCTTTGAGGGAGGTCTACGTCCTGACACCTGACGCTGCTGAGCAGAGGTTAGAGTTCATCACCCTCAGAGAACCAGCACACACCCCTGACCCACAAACTTCCAAAGCTACCTCTGTGCCAGGGACATCATCATATGCTACATCAGGGACAATGGCAGAAAGTCATCTGCCATCAGTGGTTCCTGTTATCAGAGGCCAGCAAAGAAGTCACCGGGCAACTACTGCTCAGAGAGACAGGCACTGAGACTGTGAGGCTGTAGTGACATAAGAGCCCGAACTCAGTCTCAGGAAATCCTGGAAGGCTTTGGGAGGAGACGGCATCTCTGGTGTGACTTGGAAGACCTACTCAGAAGAGCCAATGTGGTATAGTTGGCGCGAACCTGGGCTCTGGGGACAGA
This sequence comes from Xerus rutilus, assembly GCA_028644305.1. NCBI lineage: Eukaryota > Metazoa > Chordata > Mammalia > Rodentia > Sciuridae > Xerus > Xerus rutilus. Next base: position 6,683,630 of record CM053400.1, read on the forward strand.
CTTGGGTTTGAATCCTTTGCCGCTACTTCTTAGCTCTGATCCTGAGCCTGGCTCCTGCTCTATAAATCAGAGTTGATATTGGTATCTGCCTCAGAAGGTTGCTGAGGGATTAAATGAAATTATGCAGCTAAAGAGCGCGACACGGGTCTTGGCACATACTAAGCACTGCATGAACGCTGACAGTTAGGTTTATAGTCACACAGGTGCTGTTCTCACCTCCAACAGGTCCACCCTGGCTGACCCCCAGACTGACCCGTACCAGGCAGAGCCGCCGGGCTGAGGCAGGAGCACTGGTAGCTGGCCTATCTGCCTCAGCCCCCGCTTGGTGCACGGCAGCCACACATGGGTGGGAGGGGGCAGCCCAAGGGCCTGTCTGAGCAGATGACAAGCAGAGGTGGCAGCTGCCCACCTTACTGGGCTTGTGGCGTGCTGGGCAGGACTCAGCGCTGATCTTGAGGAGCGTGTCTTCCAGCACTGAAATTCCAAGTCACCTGCCTGGGAAGAGGCAAGGAAAAAATATCCCACGGCCATGCCCTCCCCTGGAAAAAAAAAAAAATTCTAGGAAACAAAATACAACGACATCTTTTTATTTTGTTTTTTTCGGTAATTATACTAAAGATGAAAAACTCATAATAAACATCTCCCAGTCCCCACCTGCTAACAGTAATTATAATAGACTCAACAATAAATGGTAAAGCAGGGCAGAGCTGCATCTCGGGAATTCTCTAGGGCATGTGGATTAGCTCGGAAAGCCTGAATGATTAAAATACACTAATTAAAATTTTGTGTTCCTTGGTAACTCGTCTGCCTGGGCCCCTGGTGTTGGCAAAATGGGAATTAACGTGACAAAAGCAACACAGAGGGTTTTTGTTTTAAATAAAGAAAAAAAAAAAAGAGAGAGAGAGAAACAGAGAGAGGGAGAAGGAAGATCTATATAAACAAGTTAGACACCAGGAGGGAAGGAAGCAAGGTGCTTCTCCCGCCAAGTGCAGCACCAAAAGGTTTCTGACGGACCCAGAAGGCAGAGCCCAGGCTGGTGAAGGGGAGCCCCTTGGCTGCCCTGAGGTCTGCGGGGGGCACAGGGAGCATGTGTCCAGGGGCCACTGCTTAAAAACAATTACGGGAGAGAAGAGGGTGGGAGGCAGAGCAGCAGAGGCCACGGGCGCCCACCCAGCCCGGCTCTCCAATGACATTCCTCCAGGGCGGCCGCGGACCCTGGGCTCCCCGCCCCACGGCCAGGGGGACCCTGGGAGGACGCAAGGGAGCTTCTACCCCATTGCAGTTGCACAAAAGACACTGAGCACTTTTGAGTTGCCCTTAGCAACCTAATTGCATCAGTACATTGCACACAGGAGCCAAAGTAACTGAATTTTGATGAAAAGACGGCGGTAATTTACGGCATCACAAAATTAGTTGTCATGGCGACGGGTTAATTACATCTCAAATTAACAATGCAAGTGTGGTGAAATTAAATATAAATCATATTTTCTGCATAAATTATAGGGGTTGATTAGACCGGGGCTCTGGGAGAGGGAAAGGTTGAGCCGCCACGGGCCCCAAGCTGCATTCTGAGCTGACGAGAGAGGCGCCTGCAAACGCGGGCGCGGACCGGGAGCTCTGGGAGGGGACGGGGGACTGCGGAGTCAGGCGCCACGGCTGCTGGGGCTGCCTCCCTCTGCTCTCGCTACCACTCGCAGGCTCAGCCGTCTCCACACAGAGCCAGGGCTGTCCCCAAAGTTTGCTTCTGTTTGGATCAAACTTTGGCTGGGGGAGGAGGCAGGCTGGCAAGGAGGAGGGGTGGCTGGCTCCCCCTGGCTGAGCGCCGGGGACGCCTGCTCAGCCCTCACCCATCCCCAGTGACTCTCCTGGTGTCTGTGCCGGGAGACCTCAGAGACCCACCACAGATGGTCAGCTGAACCCTCAGTCCCCTCTGTTAAACGGGGTCAAATGGCTTCCAGTCATGGGCATCTGCCTACCAGGGGACAGGCCCGTACCACTGACAGGCCAGCAGTGTGTGACTTGTGCTATGCCAACGGGGCAGCGTGAACTGCAGTACCCAGGGTACCCAGAGGCAGCAGCTTGTGGTTATGGTGGCCACAGGCACATCTGGTTGGAGAGTGTGCTGTCCAGCCAGCCTGGGACAAGCGTCCACAGCACTTGATGCTGCTTACTCCTGCCCAGGGCCCGACCTCTTCTCTTCCTTCCACGGGGGAAGAGCTGCAGGGTTAAAGGCAGATGAGACCCCAGAAAGCACTGTGTCTGCGCCTTCTTGGGCACTGCCCACAGCAGACCTCCAGGTCATGGAGGATGCCTCAGAAGCCCATGCCCTGGCCCCACCCACCTGTTGCCCATGGGCAGCCCTGGCAGCATTTCTAGACCCTATCGCAGAGAACTACTGGCCCATTTGCTTGGTGTCTGGCAACCCCACACAGGCAGCTTCACCAGAAGCTTGGCTGCCAGACCCTCTAGAATCCTCTCTCCCTTGGGCTCCTGGCCCTGTTTCTCAGGGGCTAAACAACTCAGAGTAGACCTGGTAGCCATATGCTACCAGGACTAAGGTATCAGAAGGCCATAAGCCAGGACTTCGACACCTCGGTGAGCAGCAAATCACCAAGAAGCTCACTAAGATTGAGGAATCTTCGGGCCCCTCCTTTGGAGAGTCTCATTCAGCAGTGTGGATGGGCCCAGAATGGTGTCCTTAACCTGCCAGGGATTTTGATTTGTGTAGCCCCAGGCCCACACTCAAGGAACACCCCAGCACTGCTCCTAATCCCATTTTGCAGATGAGAAAACTGAGTTTAGCAAGGAGAAGTCGCTCGCTGAGACAGGCAGAGCTGAGACGCAAGCCCACCTCTGAGCCTCACATAGACGATGCTCCTCTCAAGGCACATTAGGCACCGTGCCAGGCCACATGGGCAATCCAGGGACAAATGAACCACAAGCTTGTCCTTCAGGAATGGGACATGGTCTAGCAGGGAACACAGGGTCAAGCAAATAGCCACGGCCCCACGTGTCTAATCCATCACTAAGGGACAGGGACATAGGGACGATGGAGGGGACAAAGCCAAGGCAGGGACCAGCCTGAGAGCAGTCAGCAGGCCCAGGATAGGAGGTGCCCAGGCCTGCAGGCGCTCCCAGAGCTGTGGCTGGGCTGGGTGCCCAGTGGGGCTGGGCCACGCATCACCTGGCCCAGGTGGGAGGAATTTCCTGAAAGGGTTCTGCAGAGAGACCGGCGAAGGAAGGAAGAGAAGGCCCTGGCGGCACCCCTGACCACGGATGTGCATGTGCAGCTCATGAATATTTCAGTGGCCATTTATTTATCCCTGCACCATCCAGCTGCTGGGGCCACAGACCCAAGGTGGATAAATATAGCCACGGGGCGATCAATGAGGCATCCGCTCCCCCCGCCAGCCACGTCCATTAGGACCCTTGTTCCCACAACCTGCTGGCGGGGCACCTTGTCCTGCTCAATTGGTTTCCGATTTTCATTAGCGGTGGAGGCACAGTCCCACTCCAACCCTGGGCGTCCCCCTCACCCTTCTCAGCCCTCCCCCTTCAGGCTGGGCATGGAGCCCGAGGCTGCTGTCAGCCTGGAGGGGGCTTTTGGAAAGCCCAGCCCACCAGAGTAGGGAAGGGAGGGATGGCTCAGACCTCACTTCCCGGGCTGTCCCTCTGGAATGAGGTGGTGGGATTTCCCGGGACTCTACCACCCAGACTAGGGCCAGCCAGCAGCACAACTCAGGTACAGAAACCAGGGCATCGATGGTACACTTGAAATTTCTGGGGGAACTCCCACATATGGAGGAAGGGTGCCAAATAAAGACTTCCATGGCTACAGGGTTGGGGTCTCTTGTATTGGCACAAGATAACCCTAGCTTCATCAGGCCCAACTCTTCCCCACGCTGGACATTTCCTACAGGCCACTCTGCCCTGCTGTCCCTAAGGCCAGGTCCCCACTCCAGCCTGCATCCAAAGGAACAAAAGTGAGCTAACACATTTCTTTGAGGGTCTGGGATCAGCCTGGACAATTCCCAGATCCTGCTTCTCAGCGAAGATGAGGACATCTAAAGGGGGCTGGGGTGTGGCACTGTGTACCAACCATGAGATCATAGCACTGGGGACAGGCTCAGCCTGGAGGTCCCAGCCCCCTCTCACTCACTCAATGAATAGTTACTGAATACCCATAACGTGCTGGGCATTTCAGTGGCACCACGGGTCCAGCTATGAATGAGTCGGCCACCGGTCTCTGATTCTGTGGAGTCTGTCCTCGGCAAGGCTGGCAGTGGCGGGAAGAGACAAATCATCAAGTAAACAACAACCAGCGAGTTCTCTGAAGACAGGAAAACAAGGACAGTGGTGGAGCGTGACCAAGGATGAGATGGGTTGCTTTAGCTACTCAAGGAGGTGACCTTTCAACCAGAGGCCCAGTGACACAGAAAACATGGCATCCTGAGCCTGGGTCAGGAAGGTGGGTAGGGGAAGCCGAGATCTCAGTCCAAGTCGCTGGCAAGCAAAGAACACCAGAGGACAAAGAGCAGCCCCCCTCCTCTGGTGCCAGGCGGTCATAGGCCCAGGCCAGTGGCTGGCAGGACAGGTGCCCACAGCGGGCTTACAGGAACCAACATGGCCTGGGGTGGATGGGAGGGGAAGAGCCAGAGAACGGGCAGGACAATGGCTGGAAGAGGCCCAGGAGCCAGGCCACCTGCCTGCCAGCGTGAACACAGGCCCTTCCTCCAGAGCCACTGCCAGGACAGGCCAGCTCAGGGCCCTGCCAGGGAGTGACCAAGGGCCAGGCCTTTCTGGCCCCTTGACTCCACCCTGAACCGGCGGCTCCTGAGAGGTAGTGCCTCGACTCTCCCGTCCATTCACAGCTTAATCAAGACATAAAGGTGGAGTTGGAGGTGAGAGGAGAAGATGAAGCATAAATCCCAGAGGGAGATGGCGAGGGAGGCGGCCTGTGCCTTTAAAAGAATCTTCATTTAAAGGCTCTTCTCTCTTCCACCATTTCAGTGATCTATATGCAAATATGCTAATGCATGCAAATTAAGACACCACTTTTAGTCCCAATTTAATAGAAAGCATTAAAATACCATTTTTTTTTCCAAAAAACTCCATATGCATGAAGGAAGGATTTTTTTTTTTTTTTTTTTTTTTTTTTTACTTTTCGTTAAAGTCACATTCCGGCAACAATTTTATGCTGTCAAAATGTTCTCAACACAGGGAGGTTTGACTGGCTTCTCTGTGAGCCAGTCACAGGCAGCTTGGGCTCCGCTTCTCCAAGTTCTTTTTTTTTTTTATTTGATTTGATGTGATTTTTTTATTTTGCAAGGGTTGGGGGGAAAGGAGGAAGAAAAAAGACAACATCAAAAAACAAGCCACCCAGGTGTCTCTTGGAGGGTGGCTTTGAATTCCAGGCCAGGGTCCAGTGCCCTGGGCAACAGCATGTCATGAAGCTTACAGGTGTGAGAGAGCCACCCCTGCATGGCAGTCCTGCGTGCTCTGGGCCTCTCCTCTCTGGGGAGGAGTGCAGGTGACGCTGGCACGTCACCGTGTCACTCTAAGGCTTATCCTCCAGGCCCGGGGCTGCTGGCCATGCCCAGCACGAACACGCAGGGTCCGTGGTGAGGAGCAGGAAGACTAGAGTGGAGGAAGAGTGTGGGCTCATGTCTTGTGGCAGCGACACCGCGCAGCAGCCCCAGCGGTACCCAGGGCTGTCTACTGTCACTGGTCACAGTCTGTAATTATGCTCCCAGGCTCCCACTGGGGCCTGCAGACCTTCGCGCAAGCCCTCCTTGCCAGGCCCTCTCCCCTCCTCCTGGCTGTGCTGGCTGCCAGGAGACTCCTTATCTTTGATCTGAAAGATGTTCCTCAGAACAACGGGGCCACCAGCCTCTACAGTGCCCGGGTTGCAGTTTGGCCCAAATGTCCCAGACAGAGTGGGGCTGGGTCCTTGCGGAAGGTACCGTGGTGCACCTCTGTGCCTCTGGCCCTGCCTCTGGGGTACATTCCCGATGAAACTTGAAGACCCTAGCATTTGCCTTGTGCTCCTCCACCAACAGCTTCTCTTTCCTGGCTGAAGTTTAGTCACAGCAGACCCCTGGGAAGCCCTAAAGGCACCCTGAACCCAGCCAGAGCGGTCCTGAGAGGGTGAGACTTGGCCATTCTGGGAGACAGGCAAAAACAAGCCCACCACACGGGCGAAGCTGGGCCTCGCCCCAGTGTCAGGCAACCTGCTGACAGGTGGGCCCTGGCTTGGCACATTGGGTGAACCTGGCTACCCTCGCTTCCCGGGGAACGGCCGCACCTGCCTAGAACCAAAGGCCCGACTTGCAAACACTTCGGTCACTCCTCCGATGACCCTACAGCATGAAGCACTGACTTCACGTCACTGCTCAGAAAGGCAAGGCTCAGAGAGGGAGGCTACTTGCCTAAGGCGTCCCTGTGGAATAGGTGCGTAAGCAAGACCTTCCTGTCCCGCTTCCTCACTCCCAGAACCAGCTGGAGGTCAAGCGAAGGGCTGAACTTGTGGCCCAGCTCTGTCTGTCCCACTTAGGAGTCTTAAGCCAGCCGCTCAGCCCAGGCCATCTGCCCCACTCGGGGCCTCAGCTCCACATCCGTATAATGGGAGAGAGAGGTCACAGTCATCGACGGTACCTTCTGGCTCCATCTGTTCACGACTATGGAACAGATGGAAGAGAAACAAGGGTGGGGCCTGGAGGTCTCCCCAGGCCAGGGCAGTGAGGCAAACTGCCTCCCCAGGGCCTCCAGGCACATGGTAGAGGCCCTGAAGGCTATGGGCCAGGAGGTCAAACAGCTCAGGAGTGAAGAGAGAGCAGAGTCTAGAAGCAGGAGGTGAGGAAGAGGAATCGAAAATGGGGGTGGGGGGCAGGAGGTGCTTAGATTGGGCTTCCTGGGCTTAGGAGAGCAGAAGCCCCAGCCAAGGAAACTGATCTCCAGGAAAGTCGAGCGAAGAGCCCATAGCAGCAATCCGAGTCTGCGTGTGGAGGGGTACAGGGAGCAGACACATGGAGCGTGGGAGCCACAGTGGTCCTGGGCTGCAGCTCAGCCCTGGGGTGCAGGGAGGAGGGGCCGTGTATACTTTTCTCCAGGGACAATGAAAAGGCAGGAGAGCAGAGCGGCTGGCGTGACAGGGCCCGTCTAGCAGAGCTCACGCTGGAAAACAGAGATTTAGATATTTACGGGAAATACATTTGTTGGTGCCAAACCCCTGGTTTTATTGTCAGGAAAAAAACAAACCCAACCACCGAAACTCGTCCTCAACTGAGAATCCACACAGGGAAACGATTTCCCCATCAAACCAGTTTTATTGGATATAAATATCTAATTATTCGTACCAGGCCCTGGAATGTCAGACATTTTGCAGCTTTTATAACATGTGTAGGAGTCTTTACAAACGACTTTTATATTTATTATATATTTATATATTTATGGTAATATATTAACAAACCTGATTTGAATTTCATCTGAATTATTTTTTTGCTGACGGGGCTTTTTTTTTTTTTTTTTTAATGAACCCAGAAAAGATCTAGAATGTTCTGGTGTTGCTCACACCCTCTGCCTATGGGGGCGTCTTCTGAGGCCTCTCACCACTTTGTGGTGACGCCTATGCCAGCCTCTCCCCACCACAGCCACTCGGTGGTCCCGAAATGCACACTGGCTCCCAGCACTTTATAACCACAGGGCCCACGGCTGAAAGTCAATATTCACACATGACACAAACATGATGTCCCAAACAGACAAACAGAAGTATTGACTTTTCAGACAGAAAGCCCGCACTCCATGCAACCCTTACGTCAGCCTTTCACAGAGCAAAAACAAGGGATGGGGATGGAGAGCCAGGGCAGGGCAGCGGGGCAGGAAGGTGAGACGAGGAGGGGGAGAGAGGGAAGCTGGCTGGCAGGGAGAATGAGGATCAAGCTGTCATCTGGAGGCCCATCTTCATCTAGAATTAATGCACTAAAGTTCTTTTGTTTTTCCTCTAAATGGTTTTAAAGAGACAGTGAATTCTCGGCCCAGACACGGGGCTTGGTGTGCAGCTGGTCCCAGCCCTGCAGAGTGAATGGGGCCTAGCCCTGAGCTGCCAGCCTGCCTCTGCCCCACCCTCACTTCCTCCCAACGGGTCAGGTGGCAGAAAGCAAAGTTGAGGATCTCATCTTTCACGGCTCCTAACCCATAGGCTAAATGGAGACACAGAGAAGTGTACACCTCCAGCCAGGGCAGCCTCAGCTGGGCACACCAGGGGTGGCAGAGGATGGGATGTGGGTGTCTCGGAAGCCTCTGGGCAAAGTGCCTGGCCAAGGCCAGTTTCCCCCAACAGGAGTTCCCAGCCCCTGAAGCTCCAGGTTGTTGCCAGAGCCCTCAGGACAGGGGTGTGGGGGTAGAGGCTAGGGGACAGGAGGAGTCTGGGCATAAATCAGAGGATCTCAGGGGGCTCTGAGAGAGGCCAGGGTCAGGGAAGCTGCCCCTTGAGACCCAGGGTCCAAGGGAACCGGTTGAGTTTGAGTGATATTTGGGGAGACTCTAGCCAGGGGCTGGCTGTCCCCATGGACAGTGAGAAGGAAACCACATCTCCAAACGTCACCCACTCAGACCTACTGGTTCCCAGGGAGAAAGGACTCAAGGTTAAGGAGAGCCCTGGGCCTCACCGGAGACCCTTGGAAGAATGCTCACCAGCCTCCGCTTAGAGACCCACACTCAGGGGGATGGGCTGGGCCAGGGGGGAGCTGAGAACAAACAGCAGCCACAGGAACAGGGTTGAGCCATTTCAATTATTCATATGCCAGATGGATGCTTTTCCTGCCTTTTTTCTATAAAAATAAGGAGGGAGGGGGCAGGTCTGACAACAGTCTCCAACTGGGGGGAGGGGCGCAGGGTGGGAGAAAACAGAAATCAAGCTTCCCGTGTGCACCCTCCCTAGCCTCGGAGACCCCTGACATCAGCCCAAAGGCAAGGCGGGAGAGACCGGTGCTCCCTCTTTCTGGCAGGGACCAGAGATGTCTTTTAGGTTCCTGATGAGCAGAGAGCGAGAAGCCAGGGAAATTGTTGAGGAAGGGGAGGGTGAGCCAGAGGAGCAGAGAGCATGGGATGGAGGGGGGAGGCAGGCAGAAGAGGGTTCTGACCTTCTGTGAAGGATATAAAAAATCCAGCCGCCTCAGGGGACACCCAACTATCTAGCATATTGCTGTTAAAATGTCTGCAAAATTTAATACACTTGGCATACCATCTAATCAGTCCTTGGAAACTCGGGCACCTCGCCCTCCTATACTCCAACTGCCTCAGACCTCACGCCTGGGGACTCCCACCCCCACCTGGCCCCCATTTTAGACAAAGTTGTTCCCTCCCCCCCATAAAAACAGCTGCCATGGTTTTCAGGACACCATTCACCCTTAGCATGCCCAAGGTCCAGAATTTAGAGGGCTTCTAGGGAGCAGGGGCACCTGGGAGAGGGCCCGGATGGGCTCTTGCAGTGGGGACTTTGGCACTCCGACATCTTTGAGGGGGCACTAGCAGAAGAAAGAAAGGGAGTCACTGGCAGGAGCACACTGGACAGGCAGGCAAAGGCCGCTCCATCTGGGAAACCCAGTGAGAGCCAATCATCCTGACAGCTCTCGCGTAAATAGCTGCCTGCTGCAGGAGAGCTACGGCCTCTGCGGCTCGCGTGGGCATGCACACTGGTACACACACAGGCTCACACCAGCTATGTGCTCCCTCTCTCTCTCCCTCCCTCTCTCCCTCCATCCATCCATCCATCCATCCATCCATCCCCCATAAGCTTCCATGGCAATCCCAGTCCCCAGTAACCAGCCAGAAAGTTTCCAGATCTGCCCAAGGAATGGGCCTCCTGACCTTCTACCCAAAGCAGAGCCATCGGAGCCTAGGATGGATGACCTGTATATTTTTGGCAGGTTACCACTCGCTTTGGCTTGACAGAAAGAATCTCATTGAGCTCCTCAATGGGACTGGGAGGACCAAGTCCTCAAAACTTCAACCTCTACCCCAAGGAAACAGGGTTATTATTGAATCCACTTTTTATTTCCTCTCCTTTGACTGAGAAGAACCCCAGGAGACTCAGGGAACCCCAGAGAGCCTATACTAGGCTTCTATGTAAGACAGAAGCCACATGGAACAGTCCAAGAGCTGCGAGAACCCAGATTCTAGCCCACCTGCAGGGTGGTTGCAGCAGCCAGGGGAACACCACTGGCCTATGTGACTTTTCTGCCCTTCACCTCATGGGTAGGAACAGAGCGGACAGGAGGAGACTCGGGTTGGGGGCGCTGGGCAGGGCCAGCTTTGTGCATGCACCACCTGCAGTCACGCAGGTGCTCAGAAGGGCGCCCACTCAGTCCAACATCCTGCTATTAGGGTCCTGAAATTCTTATTTCAGGATAAGGGGCTCTTCATTTTCATTTTGCACTGGGCCCCACAAAGTATGTGTATCCGGCCCTGGGTGTGGATTTTGGAAGATGACAGGACCTGAGTTTGAATCCCAAGGCTCTATCCCTTCTAAACCAAGTGACATAAGAAAAGCCACTAATTATCCCTGGCCCAGCAATAAAGTGGAGCAATCACATCTGCTCACACAGTGGCCAGGGGAATGAAGAGGGATGAAATGGGGACACCGTGACAGGCTCTTATCAAACAAGGGGTGTTGATGAAGACAGCAAAGGAGGCCCGGGGTGCTGGTGCCGCTGGCGGTGGGTCCCCCACTCCACTCTGCTGTGGCAAGAGATCTGTATCCAAAGTGGTGTGGACCAAAGCCTCTGTCATGCCCAGCCCACTGGCCCCATTTGCAGGTGAAGAAACTGGGACAGAGTCAACAGATGACCTGCCTGTTGTCACCGAGTTGCCTCCAGGCAGGGTGAGGCTGAGGACATACTGTTCCCGCTGTCCAGGTCTCTGCCTTGGCCAAGGGACACTTGAGATGGGGCTAATGACAAGGATTTGGAAAGGAGAGGAGGGGCAGGTGTCAGGACACTCCATCACACACTTAAGCCTGAAGGAACACACGTGTGTGCGTATACACACACACACACACACACACACACACACAGCAAAATTAAAGCTGAGAACTCGACCAAAAGAAGAAGCCTATCCCTGCTCCATCGAAACTTATTTTAGGGCAGGAGGTAATTGCCAAGGCTCCAAATAAAAAGCCAACCACAGGCTGTAAACGGCTCCAAGTCTTTAATTAGACCCCAAGAAGGAAAAAAAAAACCCAGTGGCAAAAAGAAAATGAAAGTAGGGGAGGCTCCTAGAGGACAGAACACGTAGGACCCCTTCTGCCTTCCCACTCCTGTGGCTGCTCGTGGTGGCTGCCCTGCCTGTGGCTCCACAGGCTGGCACTACCCAGAGCCAAGGCAGCGCCTAACACTGACTGAGGGCCAGCTCTGGGCCCGGGCCTCCCCTAGGGCCTTCCTGCCTGTAGCCCAATCCAAGGAAATAAAAAGTGGATTCAGTAAGCACTCTGTTTCCTTGGGGCAGAGGTTGAAGTTTTGAGGACTTGGTCTCCCAGTCCCTATGGCCTCCTGTCAGGGCACCATTGGGCCCAGGAATGAGGCAAAGAAAATGCTTTGGATCTGGAGTGGATTTTGACTCCCTGGAAGGTCTGCCCAGCAGGCCACAGGCCCAGCTCCTGGGCACACTGAGCCATCTGCCCATACCCACCATCTCCTACTCCCCAGAGCTACCACTCACTTAACCCCAAGCCCTCTCCTTGGGCCACATGAGGCAAACATGACTTCACAGCTTCTCCTGTCTCTCCTTGGTCCCTTCTAAGCAGTAGTGGACACTCAAATCCTTGGAGTGACAAGTGGGACATGAGAAAGGCCACCCACTCAGCTGTGACATTCCACTAAAGCAAGGTAAGCACGCACAGACCCTTCTCCACAGGAGGCACGGGCCATCCCACCCCAGCCCCAGTTGAGCCTCCGCCTTGGAGAACACAAGACGCCTTAGAGGGTGGGGTAGAAAGAAGAAAGGGAAGCTGCCCTGGGGAAGAAAGGGCTCTGCAGAGGGGGAGGGTCTGCACACTTGTCATCCCTCATAAATTGACGCAACCCAGAGGACCAACCTAATCCCTCAGGTGGGGGCTCTTGCTAAGTGCCCCGTCCAGCGTGTGTCAAACCGCGGCAGAGAAGTGGCTGCCGCTGATGTTCTACCAATGCCAGAAGAACGGCATTTCACCTGGATGGCCAGGGAGGAGTCTGGAGCAGAGCAACTCCAACATCTGCAAGCAAACAAGCAGAAGCCCCGTCTAGGTTCTGGGCTTCACAGAGCAGAGATGACGAGGTGGGCTCACGCCTGTCAATCACAGCCAGCCCCCTACCAGTGGACGTGGTGAGGGAGGGGAGGGCCCTGCTCCACCACAGGCAGCGTGGCCACCCGCTGAAGACGCCACTTCCTTCTTCTCCCCTGGTCCCTGCAGCTGCCTGGAACCAAAGTGGCCACAGCTGGCTGCCCTTCTACAGGAGCCCTGGCTGGGCGCCCCACCTGTGTTCCCCATAGAGGCTCCTCTGTCCCCACTCCTCTTCTGAGCCTAGTGGAGGAGAAATGCTAGAAACGCTATGTGGATGGCTGGCCGGACGAATTTATCCTTACCAGCGCTGCCGTCAGTCCTCAGAGGGAGCGGTGGACCACGCCCTGCTGTGCATGTGATTCTTCACCCATGTCCCCCCGTTTCTCAGAATATCAGCGATGACAAGTTAAGAGGAGGCCTAGCAGTAGCACAGGCACCAGCCCTCCTCCAGAGACTCCCAGGTCCAAGGCCGTCACAGGCATTTTAGAGACTACATCCCGGCTGATGATGTGTGTGTCAGAGGACAGCGGAGCTGAACACGGTGAAGGGACAGCCACAGTTCTACACAACGGCGCCTCAGGGTAGCCTGTCCCAAAGCCCATCTCTCACACCTTCCTTGTCTCCCAGTTGGTTTCCCCCCTTGACCACTAGCTCCAGCAGGGGCAGGCAGGGAGACCTAGTGCACTTGAAGTGTCCTGTAGGTGACAACTGTGATTCTGCCACACACTGTACCCTGCCGTGACCACCAAGGGCTGTGAGACCAGAGCAAGACACCCAGTCGTCAGCTGAGGCCTCCACGCCAGCTCCCTCCTGTGTCTTTCTCCTCATGGGGAGAAGCGTTGGTCAGGTCCAGCCGTCCAGGTGAGAAGTGGAACTTCCTGACCAGGATTCCAGTGGTGGCCACTTCCTCCTTCCTAGCTTTGGGATGGGTTGGGAGATGCAGTCCTGGCCCCCCGGTTGAGGCAGTTGGAGTCCTGCCATTCTCTGTCTTCCCTGAGAGTGGGAAGTTACGTCACTGGACAGAAGCAGAGGGTGCAACCAGGAGCCCTCTGCCCCCACCCTCTCCTTGGGACTTCCCCTTCAGCTCTCCTCCTCGTTCCTTTCTACACTGCGAAACTCTCAGGGAGCTCCCTTCCCCCCTCAACCAGGTGTGGCCCAGACAGTTCCAAAGAGAGAGGGCCCATGACAAAAATTCTTGCTCAGGTTGGTCCGGGTGAGAGGTTCTAAGTGGGGCCTCTTAGCAGAAGTTTAAATGAGGTTCCAGTTTCTCTTCTTACTTTCTGCTGATTCAGCCAGGGAGCCAGGGCCGGGGAGGACCAAATCGGTCCTAATCCTTCCAAGTGTCGAGAGATGACCCTACCTCCACAAAACACTAACTGAAACTCCAAACAACCCAGGCCCTTCAGGACTGTGTTCACTGGAGTCACCATGGATATCCCTGTTGGCACCTCTGAGTTCTAGAGGAGGTGGTAGCCTGTGAGGTGTCTGACTGTGGCCTCAAGACAGGCATTCTGCATGCAGGTGTGTTCACCTAGCCAGGGACATCGCATGACCGAGCAGGTGGGTCCTGATGGGCAGGGAGCTCAGCAGAGGCAGAGTCAAGCAAAGGCTGGAGCCACACCCCTGAGTGGCCTTGGCAGGTCCGAGGCCCAGAAGCCAGGGACGGCTCCCTCTGTACCAAGTCCTCCACCATGACAGGGGCCCAGCTGCTGTGTGCCATGGGCCTCGGTGGGTGAAACTGCTTCACTGTTCCAGGCACTGCTTTGCCACTTATACAACCAGGCTGAGTGGGACTCCCTGGGGTGGCTGCGAGAATGGGGGCTGCTGCCTGTGCTCAGTGAAAGGCCTGCTCCCAGTCAGCACCCCGTAAACACTAGCTGTGCTTATCATTGTTGTCATTATTATTTTCATGAACATCACTCTTTTTTTTTTTTGGTTCGGTACTGAGGACCGAACCTAGGGGCGCTTAACCACTGAGCCACATCCTCAGCCCTTTATATACTTTATTTAGAGACAAGGTCTCGCTAAGTTGCTGAGGCTGGCTTCGAACTCGTGACCCTTCTGCCTCAGCCTCTTCAGCTGCTGAAATTATAGGCATGTGCCACCACGGCCGGCAACATCATTCTTTTTGGTTCCAAAGTCCTTGTAGACAGAGAGAGCTACAGGGAAATGGAGAAGACCTGAGCTTGCAGGATACAAAAGCCATATTTCCTAAATTCTTTATCCTCAGAATCAAAATTAGTGAGGACAGGGTGAGGGAGATTTGATTAGAGGCCATGAAGGATCTGGCCAAGTCGCATCAGCCGCAGTGACCCAGAACTGGCCCATTAGGGATCCAAGACTCGTGGATGTGAGAGTAGCCGGTAGAGGGTGGGCATGTGACAGGCCCTTCCGGCTCCATCTTTTGGGGGATGGTCTTTAGGGTAAAGCATATTTATCTAGGGCAGCAAGGGTTAATGCTGGGGCTGGGATAGGCCAGGCAGCACGGAGCACTCCCTGTTTATTAATAAGCTATTTATCACCAGCTTTGCTTTTAATGCCATTTGGGCTTAATGTCGTTAATGAAATATAAATACCCACGCTAACGATGTCGGTCAGAGGCAGCACGGGCAGCAGACGGCTCGAGAACCAGGGCCAAACCACCGGGCACGCTGGGGAAGAAGCTGAGAGCTCAGGAAGCGGAAGAGGTTCCCACCAGCTCGGCACCCCCAGCCCTGACTGCTCCCACCACAAGACTCCCTGGCTGGCAGTGCCGGGAAAGGCTGGGAGGAGGTGGCCCAGGGGGCTGGGGGAGAGGAGGCCTCCTAGGTGCGGATGCTATTAACTCCTAGAGCACAGAGCCTGGGCCAGCGAGCTCCCACCTCAGGGCAGTGCCCGCCTGGCATCGGGCCCCTTGGCTGCAGGAGGCTGGACTTCCACCAGCTGGCAGCTGGCCTCCCTTGCTGCCCTGAGCTCCCTGACCACGAGGAACAGAGCCAAGGTGAGAGGGGTCACAAGAGGGAGCAGGCTGGACCCCATCAAGCTTTCCAATAAAGACCCGCCCCCCTGCCCCTAGAATGACACCCTAGGCAGCCAGCCCAGCTGAAGGGTGTGTCCTCCCTGAGAAGCCGGCACTCTGCTCTGTGGCCATGCGGGTGGGCATGATGAGGTCAGCAACGGGTATCTCAGTGCCCAGAGGCCTCGGAACAAGGAGGAGCCCTACATAAAAGGCTGTTGTCCCTGACCTTGTATGTGACCTGGCCTGGCCCCTCCCACACAGGGGGCCACCTCTGCTCACCTCTCCCTGGGCTCAGAACACATGCCCTTAGTGGCCAACCACCCAGTCCAGATTACCCAGGAACTTCAAGCCTCTCCCTTAGAAGCAGACTGGAGATTTCCTAGACACCAGCCTCCCCTGGGAGAGGTGGCCATGGAGCACTGTTCCCTCACTTGGAGCCAGATATCCCAGAGGAGATTTAGACTCTAAGCATCCAAGGACCACCTGGGCCCAACAGGTTAGGAGACAGGCAAGTGGCTGATGTCTGTCCTCTCCCTATGCCGTGACAACGGAGGTCACCAGGACCCACCAAGCAGCCCACCCTGTTTGAAAAAGCCCCAGGAAGCTCCCCAGGCAGTGCTACCTCTTCCAGAGAGGGCCCCAAAGCCTCTGGCCCACCCCACTCAGGTTTGCTAGAGGAAATCTGGATGCAGAGTGAAGGAGGAATGTCTAATATACAATGAAGACGTTTTTAGTTTGAGTAAATCGCCAACATCACATGGAGTACTCATGCTAAAGCTCAGGTGCTGCTCATCTGAAGTTCACATTTCACCCAGTGTCCTGCATCTGTATTTGCTCACTCTGGCAACTGTATCCCAGCTCCTCAAAAGGGAGCACCTAGCAGGTGGGGACAGTTTCTGGCAGGTGACAAGACCATAAGAGGCACAGGGGGTGGGGGGATCAGAGTCCTTGCCTGTCTGGGGACAGCAGAGTCCCTCCAGGAGGCTCTTTTCCCATCTCTCGCCTCCCTCTCCCCTCACTGGCCACTCCTATAAAGCCCTATGCCATGGCTCACCTGTGGGGGTCCCGTTTCCCTGAACCCCCCAAAGTCACCTCCATGTCCCTGAGGAGCACGGGGCTCATTTGCCAGGGCTTGGTGGAGCTCAGCTCCGAGGCTAATCCCCTGGGTGGCTCCTGTCAGATTATTAATTAGCTAAAGCGGATCGGTCCTGAAACAACATGCGCTTGGACTTCAGATAAAGCAGGCCAGGGAAGCCAGGCGGGGGGCTGCTTAAAGTGACAAGACCCTGATTGCCGACTGCTCCCAGGGAAGAGGCTGAGGCTGGGGCTGAGTGAGTTCCAGGTAGACCCCCCAGCACCCCTCCATCCCAGATGAAATGTTGCTAGCGGGCCTCGGAGGTGTGTGTGGGGAGAGGGGTTCCACACACAGGGAACCCATGAGAGGAGGGGCCAGTGACCATAGGGTCTTGTTTTTTAATAAAGAGCTTGTACCTAATCAGATCATGTCAGTCAGAGCTCTTCAAAAAGCTCTCGTTTCACTCGGGTTAACAGCCAGAGTTCTCCCGATGGCCTGCAAGGCTGGTAGGATCTGTGGACTGTGCCCTCCGCACCCCCCACCACCCAGGGGCCCCCGCCTTGATCTCCAGCTTTACTCCATTCCAGCCACACCGGCCTCCTGGCTGTCCTCCTGCCTCGCAGTTGCTGTTCCACTGGACAAGAACACTCTTCCTCCAAATTCCAACTAGGGTGACTGCTGCCTCCCTTCGGTTTTGTCTTTGCCCTAATGTTACCACCTCAGTGACCCTTTGCCTTAGAAGCCACATCTAAAATCAGGAACACCCACCTGCCCACTCCACCCCCGTTCCATTCTCCAGAGTTGCTTTAGTTTTCTCCTTAACGCATGTCGCCAATGAACATCGACTTTACTTCCTGATCTCATTTATCATTTGCTTCCCTCCACCAAAATGTAAATTCCACGAGGGCGGGAATGCTCGCCTATCCAGTTTACTGTTGCATCTCCAGTGTCTAAAGCATGGGGTGTGCTGTGGTGCTCAGTAGCAACTGGTGAGGTGAATGAGCAAAGGCTGGGGGTCAGGACTGGGCCATCAGCTCTTCTGGTTCCGAGCCTGTGTGGCTGAGGCCTGGTCCACCCCATGGATCACTTCCCCTCCCCTCTCCCTATTTGACCCAACTTTCCCGGTTCTGGCCCCTACACCGGGTGCCACATGTGCCCTGCTCCGAAGCATTTCCGCCCAGATGCATTTCCAGGTTCTGGTCCTCTGAGGGGTACCCCAGGGGACCCATCCACATGTTACTCAGACCCCCTTCCCCAGCTGGAACTGCTCCTCTCTGCCCCGGGGAGTGGCGCAGGGTGGTGACAAGAGGGTACATCAACGCACAGCTGCTTCCGGGGCCCAGCTCAGCTGCTGGTGAGCTCCTGGGCTTGGATTGTTTTGACTTGAGTCGGTGAAGCTGAAATACTGAGTCACAATGGCCCTAAACTTCATTACCAGCTCTTAACCCAGATTACTAAGGGAAAAAGTTGCTTTTAATTGCTTTTCTCGATTAGCATTTCTGGAAAAGGAACTAGCGTTTAATTACATCTCTCCTCTTCTCTCCCTGTGGCCACAGCGATCTCGAACCCAGACTACCAGAGCCAGGCTCAGGGTCAGACGAGCCTCCGGCTCCCAAGGAAGGTCAAGGAACCGAACCCAAGGGAAAACGTGGGTGGGCAGCGGAAGGTGAGGATCCCTCCAAGGCCCGATGTGACAGAGAAGGAGCAGCAAATGACATGGGCGGCTAGTGTGTGTGGTCATCAAGGGACCCAAGTGACGGGCTGTGAGGGTCCCACTGGTGGCCTCATGCCTTGGTCTGATGACCTCTGGCTTAAGGACTTTCACCTGGACCAGGTCTGTATCTCTGTAGATTCTGGAATGAAAGAGGCCAAGGGGAAGCTGGCAGAAGAAGGAACAGGAGGACCTGCAGGTCTACACCAGAGGGGGACGCAAGCACAGCCACCGGGGCCCCTCCCACGCAAAACCTGACACTACTTCTCTGTCACCAGCATTTTTTCACTGCAGGCACCCAGAGGCCACAGGTACCGAGGCAGGGCATCTCCCCTAGTCCTGAAGGTGGCAGCCCTCCCAGAGCCACACGTTGTTCTGCTCAGAGCAACCCTGACAGCAGACGATACCCCCCCAGGAGCTCTACACAGGGCAGGTGCTGCCAGACGTTCCTGCCCTCTTCCCTCAGCCAGGGCTGGGGGGTCTGGGGGCTTCCAACTCTGTAAAGGAAGAGGGTGGGGTGCCTGTGCCATCAGACAGAATTCTTACCCAGATTAGAACCAGAAAGATCCGTGGCTTTTCCCAAACCTTCTCCCAGTCACAAGCCCCCAAGGGGCTGCACCCTTGAAGTCCACTCATCCTACCGAGCACTGCATCCCCCAGGGGTGGTGAGGAACATGGCCCCACACCCCTCTCCGCTTCCCCCACCGCAGCTGCATGCTCTGGAGCTGCCAGCCTCACATCAGAGCAAAGCCCTGGAGGATGGCATTAGAACTGTCCAGTCCAGTTAGGAGTGAAGGTCATGGATCTAGTGCAGACCATGGAGGCAGAAAGCAGAAAAGCCTCCCCGAGGGCCAGCAGGCACACTCAGGAGGACTGGCTGACAAGCCCCTTGGAGCCAGGCTGAGGCACCAGCTGTGGGCCTGGGACATCCCCGTCACCCCCTGCCAGTCGCCGCTGGCTTGCCCTTCTGCCCCCTCCCATTGCTTCCCCAGAGGTCAGGCCTCCAGAGCTTCCTGGAGGGCTGAGCTGCTGTGTCACATATTGCTTCCCACTCGGGACACCCCTGACGCCCCCTGCAAAACGTCGCTAGCCTGCCCTTCCTGTCATTTCCCCTGGAGGTCAGGCCTCCGGAGCTTTCCTGGAGGGCTGAGCTTGGCCCACATGGCTGAGGACACGCTGCCGGCACGGGCAAGCGCTCATGGGGCCCGGCAGCCGGTGGTGACAGCTCACGCTTGTGCCAGCCAGGCCTTTGGCTTGCAACTGAATTACATGGCAGTGCCCAGGGCTGCACAGAGCCTGTGGGGGAGGGGGAGCAGGGATCACCTCCCTATTACAGCACCATGCTGGGCTTGCCTCCCCCTGCCTGGCCCATGCAGATGACGTCAGGACCTGGGATAGTGCAGGCCACGTCAGAGGCCCCAGAAAAGGGCACAGGGCCTGAGTTCAAGGCTGATGGGCTACCTAGGGTAATTCACAGCTTTCCCTGTGGAAAGACCCCAGGATCTCTGCCGATGTGCTGGAGCTGGCAGCTGCACCGGGCCCCATGCACATGACGAGGTCTTAGTCCCATTTCTCAGCCTCAGAGCCAATCAACTGAAGGCCTATATGACCAGGTAAAAAGGAAGAGGTTCAGAAGCTCAGCCACGAAAGAACACAGACCACATTTAAAGGCTCACCAAGAGAAACTCTATGGACTTCTATGCCCAACCTCAGACCCAACACGGGACCCCTGGAGCAAAACCCCAAAGCTGGTTTCTGTGCCAAGTCTTAGGGCTAAAAGCATTGCCAGCATGGAAGTGCCAGCCTGCTCCGAGGCTGGCTGCTGGAAACTGACCCAGAGGCACCCAAGCCCTTTAGGACGTGCTTGGCAACCGGCATGGTTCCAAGATGGCACCTCTCCTCTAACCCACAGAAGTTAACTGTCGAAGAGCCATGGGTGTCTTGGCACTGTCAGGTTAGCAGCATGAGAGGAGGAGACACAGGCCACACCCCAGGGCTCAGAAGCCTCGAGTCATGCCGACCTCTCTTTCCCTCACCCCATTCAATCCACTGGTAAGTCCCACTAACTCTCCCTCTGAGCACACAGCTTCCATCCAGCCTCCTCTCGCTCCTCTCACCCCCCTGGCCTTCTAGTTTCTTCCCTTGCCACCATTCTGATGTCCTGTCTTTTCCCAGGACACCCCCAAACTATATTTTCTGTGGACTGGGGACCGAACCCATAGGCCCTTTATCACTGAGCCACACCCTTTATTCTTTTTTTTTTTTAATATTTTTTTAGTTGCCAATGGATCTTTATTTATTTATATGTGGTGCTGAGAATCGAACCCAGTTCCTCACACATGCAAGGCAAGTGCTCTACCACTGAGCCACAACCCCAGCCCCACACCCTTTATTCTTGACAGGTTGCCCAGACTGGCCTCGAACTTGAGATCCTTCTGCCTCAGCCTCCCGAGGAGCTGGGATTATAGGCATTTACCACAGGCATCTGGCTGCCAGAGGTCTTTTAAAAAAACAAAAAGAGGCTCACCACCTCCTTCCTTAAACCCCCCAGGAGGCATCCCATCGCCCAAGAATAAAACCTCAGCTTCTCCCCTGACACACGACACCCTACACATCCAGGTCCCTGCCCTGTCTACCTCCTGGCCACTTGGCCTTTCCTTCTGGTCACTGAATGTAGTGAGTTCTTCCCACCTTAGGACCTTTAAACTACCTGTTCTTCCTTTCTGGAATATTCTCCTGCCTGCTCTTCAGATGGCTGTCCACTTCCTGTCCTTTGATCTCAGCTGTCACCTCAGAGGCCTCCTCCGTGCATCCCACCTGAAGTGCCCCAGGCACGTCCCCCCCCCATCACTCTACTTCCATTCTGTGTGAGGTCTTCCTGGTTGAGTTTTGTGGGTGTGCCAGTTGTCACCTCTGCTGCAGGAACTGCATGATAGCAGGGGCTTCTTGTCCACTTTGTCTACCAGGGAGACAGTGGCAGACACCAGACCCCCTGTGACCGTTGAATAAATGCAACGAGATCTTGCAGAGAATAACCCGAACAGGGGAGGCTGCAAGCCAGGCCTGTGGACCAGACTGAGCACAGTCTCGGCTCCCTCGCCCACACACTGGGGAGGCTGGATGCCTCTGAGATGGGGGTTACCCTGCCACGGAGGACCCCAGCCTGTGGCCAGACCCATCACCAGAAATGGACAGGTAAAGGAGGAGGGACTTGGCCACCACATGTCCTCTTGGAGCCCGCAGAGTTCCCAAGCTTCATTATCAAGCCCAAGACAGCCGATGCCAGGATGTGGGAGTCCCACTGGACCTGTTGGGCCCATACCCTGTGCCGGGTGCAAATCCCAGCTGGCACGGCCCCTGGGAGTCAACAGTGAGTGGAAACTTCAGAAAGGGAAAAACTAATGGGCATGTTTTGCCCAGAGAAAGAAGAAAACAAAAAGCCTGACAGTGAGAAGAGAAAAGGTGACATTATCCCCTCAGAGGGGACTCTGCCTGCGCTCTGGCAGCCTGCTCTGGGGCAGGGCACAGGGCCGGCCAGCTGGGGAGCCAACCTGAGGCTCCCACCTTCCCAGCAGTCATCAGCAAAGGAGGCAGAGACAGGCAAGAGGAGCTCCAGACAGTGCAGACGTACAGATGCTGGCACCAAATGCAAGCAAGACCGAACAGCCACCAAACCCCCACACGGCCCTTTGCAGGCATCGGGGGACAACAGCAGCACACCTTAGGTACAGATGGACCAATTCCTGGAGTGTGATCACATCCTGGATGCCAGGAAGAAGAGTCTCAGCCACATGGTTACTCCACCCCAGCAACCAAAGGCCAAGTTTGCATCTGATTTGCAAATCCCTGGGTTGTATTCAGGGATCCTACTAGTCCCCAAGGAGGCCTGTCCTGAAATGAATCAGGCCTGCAGCACTGGTGATCCCCAGCAGGCACCACAGTACCCATCACTACGGTGCTTACTCCTTGCAAGTTCAAAGTTCAGAGTGGCGGAGCCAGGCCATGGGGGGAGGGGCAGCACCCACCTGCCCAGGGTGCCCATGGGTGGCTGACCGGAGGTGCTGACTCCAGCCTGGCACACAAAAGAGGAGCATCCCCCAGCCAGCCTTGGCCTCCTCGGACAATGTCTAGTCCCTCCGCCTCAGGCTCTACTGTAAGATCTTGCCCATTGGCTTTAGGTCCCCTCAGGATCCCAAGTGAATACTGAATAATCATCCATATTCAATGAGTCATTTGCTGTGTGTCAACCCCGACCCCTGCAAGGACTGCCACGTGTGGTACCTGAAGGTAAATATCTGACAGTATAGCCCCATAGACTCCCCAGGGATGGCCTTAGGTAAGGGCTATTTTCAAGCCTGGATCAAAGGCACCTGCAGTTTCGCTTCTGAGGAGGATCCTGCCTGGGCTGGAGCCACCCAAGAGAGCCTGTATGGGTCACCCCAGGCTGAGTCCAGAGCTCAGAGCAGACTCTGCCCATACAGAAAGGTCTCTGAGATGAAGTTCAGAAATGGCCTGATGCTGAGATCCAGGATGGAATCTGACAGGCAGAGGCCTCCCGGGCAACCCAAGCCCTGCCTGCCCACGCCGCACTGCAGTGTCAGCCACGGGACCACTGGAAAGACTCTTCAGGGTCAGTTACTCCAACCTTGGTATTTTACAGGTAAGAAAACTGAGATCTGAAGGGGAGAAGCAGTGAGCTGCTGGCAAAGCCAGGCCACACTGCAAGTGCCCTACTCCCAGACCAGGGCTTGCTCTGCACCTCACATTCTTGCCACTTTCACCCATGGTGCATAAGCCACCACCATCCCGGCTGGAACCCATGGAGAAAGGGTAGCCTAGGGCCTGCGCATTTCCCACCGTAAGGTGCAACCCCCAAACTGGCTGGCCCACTCTTTCCAGGGGCACCTTGGGAACCAGGAGCAGCTACCTTTGCATCCCAAGAGGCCGGGGTCCAAAGTCCATTCCAACACGCACCACGGGGAAGTGGCAGGACCCCCTGTGAAGGAGGGTTGGCTGCCAGGGCAGGTGGAAGGGCCGATGGGATCTTTGCCTTCCGTCAGCAAGGTCTGTGTGCCTACCAAAAAGAGAAAGGAAAACAGATTAGGCTACAGTTGGTGCCCCCAAAGCCGCAGCACACGGGTGAACAATGGAGGCACCAGCCAGCAACGTGGGGATCCTGGACCCTGCCTGCCAATCAGCAGGTGGCACTGCCACAGTGAGTGCCACACTTGACCCTGCCACCAGTGTGCCCTTTGCACAATTATTAGCCAATTGCTATGCTAAGAATCAAACAGGGAGAAACAATACTAGACCAATCAGGTGCCACTCTGGGAACAACAGAGGTCACACCCAAGGCTTGGTACCTGGGGTGAAGGATCAGCCTGAGAATGAATCAAGCCAACACTGGAAACAGATGAGAGCCATGCAACAGCACCGGCCCCTGGGCTCCCTAACTCTGGCACCCTCCAGATTTCCCTGGGCCAGCTCCCAGCTGCTCCATGACCCCCAGCGTCCTCGTGGACTCTAAAACCAGCATTAAGTGGTGCCTGTGCAGCTGCGCCGAGGGGTCAATTCGGTTTCTTCTCTCTTCCCCTCTGCTGTTGATGGTTAATCTCATAAAGAAGAAAAGAGGGCGTGAGCCCATGCCCTGGAAGGAGGCGGCTGAGATTCATCTGTGATAGGTGCTGGGCCAAAAAAAAAAAAAAGTGGCCAAAGAAAGTTGGTGCCCTGCTACCGGCAACCTTTGTGTCAATTTAAGCAAATATTGTGGTGTTTCCATGGTGATCCCGTTTTGAATATCCACTACACTCACTTTTTAAAGGGCTTTTCCTGTTTGCGTTTCAACTTCAAACCTGTAAATATTTTCAGCCTTTTGAGAAAAAAGGGGCCCGAGTGCGTGCAAACACAAACACACCCCCGAACTTGGCGCACAACCTCCCGAAGTGGAGGCCCAGCCTCGTGATGTAAGAACAGGGTGCAGGGAATCCCGAGGCAGCTCTCTACCCCCTCTTGCCCCCACCCTGTATATGGAGCTGGCACTGAAATCCGGGTCCTTTCCTTCCTCCTCACCTGGGGGACTGTGATATCCACCATGGCTGTGTGGTCCCCAAGTGTTTGAGCAGGCCTGGCCCTGACTGCACTGAGTGGCATGGAGTGGGCAGCTGCCTGGCAGGTTCTCCAACTTGGCCCAGCCCTCGGAGTCCCCAGGGGGCCTCCCTGGAGCCCTCCTCTCCTGCCACCCAAGGTTGGGCCTGAGTGGAAGGGAATCTGCTCTGAGGCCTTCTGCATCAGCTCCTCCCCTCTGCTGGGGCGATGCCACTCAGGCCAGCTCCCTGCAGCAAATGTAGAGATGGAAGGGGACAGCAGTGCAGGGTGGACTGGCCTGGCTCCCACTCCAGCCTCAGCACCACACAGGGTTAACGGCGGGTTTCCTGGTTTCCATGGATCCCCGCCAGGCCCCTAATGTGAGTTTCGTGTGATTTGGGGGAAGTGGATTTCCTTTGTTTTCCAGTTTGGGAATATTTTTTTCTTTAAAAAAGAGGAAAAAACACTTTAATGGGAACTTCAGGGCCACTGGGAGACTCAGTCCTCTGGGCTCTGAAATTCCTTCTCTGGTTAGTCCAGAATCCCCCAAAGCCTGCATAGTACAGCTATGGACAAATGGCTCTGGGCTACAGGAAGGGGTGCCTTGGACCACCTATGACTGCCACCCCAGAACACCCTCCTGCAGGGGTTCCACTCGAGGATCCTCTCAAGACTCCACCTAAAACCAGCATCTTACATGGGGGCGACACCTCTGGCTTCCAGCTTTGCAGAAGGGACACAGTGTTTCCCTAGAGAAAAGGTCAAGAGAAACACTCTACCTCCCAACTTCTGGAAGGAGCTGCTAGACCAGAGTCTGACTCCACACCCACGGTGCACTCCCAGCATCTCGTTCCTGGTTCTGAAAGGGTTTAGCTACAGGGTAAGAGGGGGCTTCAGACCCTAGGGAGACTAGTCTAGCCTCTTCCTACCAACAGAGGAACCTGAGGGGCAGAGGGAGCTTCAACTAAATAAAGGGCGTGGCTAGGCCTCTTCCTGCTCCTCCTCAGTCTTCCCCATTCCTGCCATCCCCCAGCCCTGCCAGGGTGTGGCCTTACTCTGGGACTGTCCCCAACCAAGTGGCCTGACCCATTTACCAAACCAGGGCACAGGCCTCGGGGCTTCCATGCACTGGGGTCCTCCCACAGTACAGGCCCCAGGGGCCACGGCAGGAGCTCAAATCCCGGTCAGCAGGCACACAGCCCAGGGTGTGGATCTCTGACCAGCAGCCCTGGGGGAGCCGGGGTGAGAAGCCAAACGCAGTTACAGAAATAACCTTGGGCCAAGGATCAGAAGACATGGGGTGGGTCCGAGGCCCAGTTCTGCCACTTAACCCAGTGTAGGCCTTTCGCCGAGCCAGCTAATCTCCCATGGCTCAGTTTCCTCACCAGTCACCTGGAAGGAGAAGGAAGGAGAGGAGGCCTCCCAGGACATGGGGAGGCTTGGCAAGGGCTGAAAGGGACACTGCCACCACCTTCTTGCAATCTTCATCAGGACAGTATCAGGAATCTAGCCCTCAAGGGCCCATGCACCCCTCGACTCTGCTCCCTGAACATCTGTAGTCCCTGAGTTTAAATCCACACTGGACTAAAGTGAATCTGTCTCACCATCGGATTCCTAACTCCTCGAGGGCAGAGACCAGATCTTAATTACCTTTGTGTGCCCCACACTTAGCACAACAGCTGGCCCACAGTGGGTGGCCTATGTGCTGGTGGAGCTGATTTCACATCAGAATCAGACAGGCCTGGTGCGGCTTCCCCCTCTTCCCCAACGGAAAGCTCTGTGGGCAATTTCCACTCCATTCTGTTGAGCTTCCTAGGCCCCAGCCTGTGATTTGGCTTCTCCTCCTCCCTCATGAGGCCTGTGATTCCTAACTCCCACGTGAGGAGACCATGTGGCTACTTGATCCTCCTCCAATCAACTCCAACAACTGAGCACCTACTATGTGCCAGGGAGCATGCTGGGAATAGAGGGCACTGGATGAGCAGTCTTCCCTGCCAATCGGCCTGCGTGAGAACTAACAACATTACCCAGGTGCCAAGCCCCATGCCAACTGCTCTACTCGCATGATCCTGCCCAGTCTTTATAACACGAAGGCGAGAGCAATGACAGTCCCCAGGGATGGATCAGTGATAGCAGGTACAGAGAGACCAAGCGGCTGGGCAAAGGTCACAAGGCTCACAGGAGCTAAAGCCAGGCCTGGGCTTGGAGGCTGCAGGCCCAATTCACCTGCTCCTCCTCCTTCTCTCCCTTTGACCTTAGCACCCACTCCACCTGATGCCACTTCCTTTCCCGAATCTCAGTTCCCACAGCCTTGACCAGGTCCCTAGCAAATCCCCAGGGCCTCCAGAATGTGCTCAGTTGGACATCACAGCCAAAGACAAGGGCTGCGCTCAGCCGCTCAGCTGCTCTGGCTGGGCTGAAGGTAGGGAAGACCAGGCCCACGGGGGCACACCTGGTGTGCAGGCAAAACCCTGGGCTTACCTAGTAAACAGGGTCTCAGCATTGGGCATGCTCATAGCTGCCTGTCATCTGATAGGATGGGGACAAGGAAGCCACTCAGGAGAAGGCTACTCCAAGAAGGTCCTAGTGGGTGGGACAACTTCCATTTTATCTCTACAGACAAGGGGCAGGCGGAGAGGTGTCATGGTGGGGTGGGGCAGAAGTCTCTGCTGCCTGCCCACATCAGGATCTCCTGCCACCAACACCTGCCTAAGAGACGCTGGGTCAAGGAGCAGGGCCACGGGAGCCCTTGACTTTCACCGGGCGAATGTGCACAGGTAGGGAGGCCCCACCACTTCTTCAAAGGAGAGGAGACACCGGGAGATGGCGGGGAGAGATCTGCATTGGTGAGGACAGACCGCAGAAGATCAGCCGGGGTGGGGAGGGGACGGCGCTAATGAGCACATTTCATAAACCACCCGGAGTGAAAACAAAAACACAGACGTGTGCATTGCCCAACTTCGGGGCTGTATGGAAAAGGAGGAAAAAAAAACAATAAAAAAATCCACATCTTAATACAAAAATCCTACACGATGTGTTGCGGCATGAAAATGTTTTCCACCGCATTTTTCAACTGTGATCTCACACAGCTGACGACGGGTACGCCCAGCGCAGGAGGCGCCCGGTGACACACACAGTGGACACACGATTCACCCAAACAAGGGCAGGCCACGTCCCCATCAGCCTGGGCCAGCACCTCATGGCTTCAGGTGGCCTCTGGAGATGGCTGCATGGCTCCGGGAAGGGTCCCCTTAGCAGGAGAGATACATGGTGCCGATGGAAGGCACCAGAACTCTGCAAGCATGACTCCCAGCCAGTTGGTGCTGTGGCCTTTCCGGACCCTGGGTGCTGTCCTGCTGCCCATGGGGGACAGGGAGGGGACCTGCGCCCCAGGGGCCTTTCCTAAGTGTCACTGGCCCCACGGTAACTATCTGTCTCCATTTTGTTCCACCCCCACCCGCCTTTTAATTGTTGGATGAGTTTACAGAGCCATGTGCCAAAAACAATCAATCCAGGGAGCAGAGTTAGACAAAAAAGGGCGTGTCACCAGAGGGAGACGGGTATCCATGGAAACCACCACCTTTTCACTCAGCCTAGGTGAAGCCGGGGTGAGGTGGATGTGTGGGGGTGGGGGCCCCAGAAAAGGCTGGGACTGCTGAGCAGCTGACCGGCCACACAGCGTGGAGGGTCAGAGCCAGCCAGACCACCTGGAGGGCGGGGCTGTCTGAATGTGCCCTCCTATGTGCATGCACCCACAAACACACTCACACACACACACTCACACACTCACAAACATGTGTACACGCATCTGCCACCCTCCAGATCACTGAGCAGCACACCCCAGGGTGTGAAGGGTCAAGCTCCAGGTAGGAACCCAGGCTCTGCCACTCCTGAGCTGTGTGACCCTGGCCAAGTTACTTTAGCCTGTCTGTACCTCAGTTTCCCCATCAGCAAAACAGAGATGTGATCACTCCTCCTGAGTACAGTCATGAGGATTAAATGATTCCTTACGCGTAACATGCTAAGAAAAGTACCCAGCACATCGTCCGTGCCACAAAGCATTTGATAAATCCAATAAATCAAAAAGCCTAAATGAAGTAGGGGGAGGTTTCTAGACTCTGCCATAGGAGAGGAGGAAAATAATAACCATTCATGTTTATTAAGCACTGTGTACTCAGGATTTTAGTACATCAGTACCTATAATCATCACAAGAACTCAATGAGGTAGATGATTATCTCCACTGGAGAGTTGAGAAACAAAGACTCAGAGAGGAACATGTCCCACCCAAGGTCACACACTGGGAAGTGATTCGAATTCAGAACCTTCTGACACCTAATTGCCACACTGCCTAGCATGGGGAGGAGAGGTGAGGGGGGGATAGAGCAAAGCAGGAGGGTGGGCTTTCAGGGGGCCCTTTCCAACTGGATGCACAGCTGTGAACCCCACTTTGCTCTTCCCAAAGTGATGAAGGAAATCAGAAATCCTCCGTGATGTGACTGCAGGTGGAAGAAACAAGGGGCTAGGAAAAGATGAGGTGTTCCTACGCCAGTCCTGGCCCCAGGAGACCAACGCTGCCCTCTGAACCTTCCCTATGCCCAGGCAGCACCTCCTCCAGATGGAAAGGAAGGGAAAACAGAAGGATTTGGCACCCAGCTCCCAGAAATGGAGCCCCAAAGCCTGGGAAAGGTTTAGGTGAGAACCTTATAAACAGCCCAATTTTCCGCCTTCCCAGAGCCAGGCAGATCCCTGGTGCGGACAGAGCACAGCAAGGAGCGCATAGGGAAACACGAGCCCCCCAACTGCAGAGCCAGACGGGGAGGCCTAGAGACCCAGAGCTGCGGCCAGAGGTTCTGTCCTCACCCTGCTCTGAGACCAGGTTTGGTGGCTCAGCCCTTTCTGCCATCGACCCCCCAAACTCATTCAGATATTTCCTCTCTCACTTGCTTTTTAAAAAAAATTTAATGTTCTCTATAATTCATCCGTCCCAGAAGATAATCGATAGAGCCCGTAATGAAAATCTGAGCCATATTTTATGACCCGCTGCGAGCAGAAAGGGCCACATCAGCAGGTCCGGTTTCGGCTCTCCCTATCTGTCTTGCCCACTGCCCCGGGGATTACTTCCCCTGCTGGCCCTGCCCAAAGCCCTCCACCCAGGCTCTGCCCTCGGCCACAACGGAAGGACCATGACCCCAGCATCACCCCAATGCTCATTTAGCCAACCCAGCCACAGGATGGTCAGCGGCCATTGAAAGATCTTCCCAGAGTGGCTCCCCAACCTGGGATCCCCCGGCACCCCCACCCTGGATTCTCACAACCATCTTCAGTTACGGAGCTTCTGGAAGGCTGAAGATCCTTGCTAGGACCAGGAGGACTGCACAGGCCTTGGGGAACCAGGCCAGCCCTCCCATGGTGGCATCCCCCATCAGGAAAGGCTGCTGATACTTCCCTTACTCCCTAGGGGACCCCGGGGTGGGGGTCTAGGTATGGCTTGGACCATCTGGACAGTGGATGGTGGGTAATTATGGCTCATTTTTACTACCTCAAGCAAGTCCCTCGTCTCCCTGGTCTCTGGCCCTGTGAGATGAGGGGGTGGGTGAATTGGCCTAGAGGAGGCATGGGGTGCCAAGGGGAGCAGCCCCTCCAGAGCCCTCTGGGGCAGGGGAGAAGAATACCCTACCCTTGCCCTGACATCTCTGCTGGGAGCCAATCAGCAGGCTAGGCCTGCTCCTCCCAGGATCCCTCAGTGCCTAGCACCAATCAGAGAGAACCACAATGTAAGTAAGGAAGGGAGAACCCAGCAGAGCCAATCAGAGCCCAGAGAATGCTCAAAGGCCAGACCAGAAAGAGTGGATGAGGCCTCGTGGTGTACCACAACAGACGCTTTAAAAGACGGAGAAGTAGCTCAGTGGTAGAGCCCTTACCCTGATCCCCAGCACCACAAAAAAGAATAACAACAAATTTTTTAAAAGAGGCACTTTTTAAAAAGGAGGAAATGGTCCAGTGGAAAACCTCAGATGGTTATGTCATTCAGATAGCTGCCCAGTAGAACTTCCCGTGCTGTTAAAATCGGCAGCCACTGGCCACATGTGGCTACTGAGCCCTTGGTGAATGTAACAGGAACTGAATTTTTAATTTTATTTAATTTTAATTAATTTAAGTTTAAATAGCCACATGTGGCCAGAGGCTAACTTTATCGGACATCACAGGTTTAAATAAATAACCTCATTGATGTAAAAATTTTTTTCTTAATGAAAAATTAAAAAGCCTCTTATCCCAAGGCAGTGGGAATAAGCATTATTAATTATAATAACAGAAATAGCTAATATTTAAGTGTGCCACATGCCAATATTAAGTATTTCATATGGATGATCACACTGAATCCTCAGCAGCTGACAACATGAATGTACCATTATTCCCAACTTACAGATGAGGAAACTGAGGTTCAGAACTGGTAAGTAATTTGGCCAAAGTCACACTGCTGGGTGGCAGATCTGGGGCTTACAACCAAATCTTTCCATCTCCCTGATTCATACTTTCAACTCTTACATTATCCATTTTTAATTATTTTTTATACTTTTTGTATTTTCCAATTAGCCACAAGCATAAATTATAATCAGGGAGAAAATGTGATTTTTAGAGACCCTGAAAAAGGGCCTCTCCTTTTACCCCAGGAGCAGAGTACATAAAGAGGTTATGGGGCCCCTGGCTGGTAGGTATGCTGATAAATCCCCTGTAAATAGATAAGACAGTGATCCTGCCA
Organism: Xerus rutilus; assembly: GCA_028644305.1. Lineage (NCBI taxonomy): Eukaryota > Metazoa > Chordata > Mammalia > Rodentia > Sciuridae > Xerus > Xerus rutilus. The sequence continues at coordinate 6,714,575 of CM053400.1, forward strand.
AAAGGCATTCCATTTAATTCATGAAATGTAACTTATTATAAATCTTCTAAATAATTCTTAATACTCGAGATAGAGGAAGGAGCCAGCATTGTGGTTCCCTCTGTCCCACAAGCTCCTGCTGCCCTGTGCCCCATGCCCAGGAGACCCAGAGTCCCCAGTGATGCTGGGCCTAAGAGTCCCCAGCAGCCAGGCTGCCAGTGGATCCAGCTTCCTCCCGGCCCCACCCTGAGTCAGTTCCTGACAGGTTCCCAGCAGTTTTGCAATCTCACCGAGGTCTACATCTTTTTTTTTTTTTTTTAAATCTTTATTTTATTGCTTTGTATGTGGTGCTGAGGATCGAACCCAGGGCCTCACGCATGCGAGGCAAGCACTCTACCGCTGAGCTACAGCCCCAGCCCCAGGGTCTACATCTTAAAGGTAGCAGGCCACGGTTGTCCGCCGGCGTCAGCACACATCTACCCTGCACTGGACCACCCTCCCCACCACCTCCTGGAAGAGCCTGAGCTTTCAGGGCTATGGGGAAAGCAGGGCCAGCAACCAGGCCTGGGCCATGCTCCCTACTGTGGCCTGATGAGCATGGAGGCTCTTACTTTTCCCAGGAGGGATGATCGTGGACACCCATTCCATCCCTCTGGGATTTGCTCCTGGGTTGAGAGCAATGGGGACAATGAAGTTCCCCCTCAAAGGTCCCAGTTCTGAGCCCACCTAGAAATGGAGTCGAAGACTCACAGCTGTGTCTCTGTGTTTTCCATAGCACCAACTTGAGGCGGGGGCCAGGGCGTGACTGCCTCCTGGTCTGGCCTGTTTCAGCTTCCCCTCCCCGAGACACACAGACTGTTCTGGCTTCAGTGGTACTATGGGGGGTGCGGGCAGGAGGATAAAGGTCCTTACTTAGAAGTTTTTTGGTTATTATTATCATGGATTTTGGGTTCCCTGCTATCTGCAGTTCTCTGTCACTTCCAATCTACCTTAAGTTCTCCTTGGATATTTATATATTTATTTTTGGGTTGGTTTCAGGTGCTTCTAGTTTATCAAACAATCAGCCCTGTGAGGTACGCTGGGTGTTTCCAGAAATTACATCACAAAAAATCATGCAATTAAAGTGTAAGGGAAAAAAAAACATAGCTGTTGCTTAATTTCGTATTTTAATTAGCGACTTATTGTAAACGTAGACTTTTAAAATGGAGGCGCCTAAGCAAAGCCAGTAAACAAGTTTTTCTAATGAATTCATTTCACCTCTTTCCTCCCTCCGCCTCCGTCCTCACCAGCCCAACTCTCTCCAGATTGTTCCTATCCCTTTTATCCTACTTTTTGATCATTTCCCAACACATATTAGAAAAAGAAGAGCCAACCCCAGAATAAAATTGGGAACCCCAGTGCCCAGGACTCCCATGGGAGCCCCAGCCCATAGCCTTGATGGAGAGGGTGCTGCTTGCAGCACCCCTAAGCCCCTTCCCATGCCGAGCCCTCCTGTGCCCCTGCAGTGCAGTCTCAGAGAGGGATGGAAAAGCCCAGAGCAGAGATGACCACAGGGCCACCTGGAACCTGTAGAACAGGTGAGGAGACCTGGAGACAGGGAGGCTCTGCTGAAAGCCCTCTGGTTGCCTGGAGGGAGGAAGAGAGGGCAGGGGAAAGAGAAAAAAGAGGTGGTCTACAGCCAGGGAGAGAGATGCAGAAACCACAGGGTCTGTCCAGGTCACGTGGCAGCTGGGAGAAAGAACACACCTACCAGAACCAGGCAGCCCCCCTTGGTCAGGTCCCTGCCTGGGTCTCCAGTCCTGCTCCTCCCTCCCAGAAACTCCCCAGCACGGGGGGATGAGCTTAGGGCCTCTCACAGGCTGGTTCCTAGGAGAGAGGATTAAGGATGTGGCAGAGCCTCCCTGCCCTCTGGAAAGTCCTGCCATCCCGAGGTGGGCAGACAAGTCCCTGGGTGTCCTACAGAAAGGAGGACCCCAGGAGCTGCTTCTGCTCCACACCAAGAATGGAGACCACTGGGCCCGCAGCAGTGGCACATTCCTTATAATCCCAGCAACTTGGGAGGCCGAGGCAGGAGGATTACATGTTCAAGGCCAGCCAGGACAACTGAGCAAGACCTGGTTTCAAAATAAAAAATAAAAGGGGCTGGGGATGTGGCTCCGTTGGTAGAGCACTTGCCAAGCATGGGTGAGGCCTGGGTTCCATCCTCAGCAAGGCAATAAAAAAGAAAGAAAGAAAAAGAGTGGAGGCAGGCTTCTGTTCACTGGGGCTCACCTGAGCCCTCCCATCACCCCAGAGGCTCTCCTTAGGCTTTGAGTATAAAGAATGTAATGGAAGATTCTAGAACCCAGGCAGGGCTGTCGACCTGCTCAATCCCTTCCAGACCCTCCTCAAACTGGATTCCCCTGGCTTCTGACAATAAGCCCAATCTGGGACATGCACCCCCAATTTTAGCAGGTGGCCTCAGAACCACACTGGTGAGGAGATGGGGGGCTAAACAAGGCTCTAGAACACCGGATGACAGAATCCTGGTCTTCTCTTACTAAAATTCCCAAAGAAAGGAAGGAAGGAAGAACCAAAGAGAGGAAGGGGCTGGATGCCCGTGTCATTGTGCACCGGTGGGAACCCAGACCCAACCCCACCACAGATCCTGCCAGGTTCAGCTTCAATGGGAAGGGAAGGCTCCCATCAAACACAGGCGGGGCAGGGATGCGGGCATTGAGATTAGGAATTTGGAAAACCATCTGAGGAAGCCGGCCCTGGGAAGACAGCAGCAGGATTTAATGCCTTATCCTGGCTGTCTGGTAAACACCCTGAACTGTGCCCGCACTCCGATAGGCAGCCTCGGATCCTCAGGTGTGCCGGGGACGGGCAGGTAGAGACAGCCGTGGGCACAGACAGGAAGGGAGGGAGTGTGGGCTGGGGGAGGGGTGGGGGCGGGGCCGGCCTGGGAGGAGAGGATGGGTGGCGGCCAAGCCAGACAGTCAATGAGACAGCTGACAGGTGCAGGGAAGGGGGGCAGGAGATGGGAAGGGGAGCCAGGGGTTCAGAGTACCCAGGGATGCTGCCACACCCCCAGGGGGCTGAACGGACGGACAGCAAAAGATCACAGGGTCAGTGGCCTCCCTTTCTTCTAACTGAAGGGGCAACTGGGAATTGCTGGGCACCGGATGACAGGCCCCCCAAGCCACACAGGACAAGGCAGCAGAGACGGGTCCTACTTCCAGGGTGCCCAGGCAGGACAGCCGAGGAAAGAGGTGCCCAGGGGTCCATTCCTCAAGGCAGGCCACCGTGGCTCTGACCCCAGCCCCGAAGTTGAGCTAAGAGCTGGCAGGTGCTGTGCCAGGCTGGGCACTCCGGGTGCCACCTGCACCACCAGGCCCAGCGGGGCACCCACTAATCCTCTTTTCCCATTTCCGTCTGCTCCGTGAGTAATTACAGTTGTGGGTTGAAATGCACTCGGAGTGGAACCCCCTGCCCGATGCCTCTCTAAATCCTTGGGCACACAGCGGTGTATCTCCCCCTCTCTCAGAGAGCTGGAAACCATGCCTAACTCTAAATGACGGGCCCTCCTCTTTTCAGTGTTCTCATCTCTCCCTCCTCTCAGCAACACTCTCGAGCCTGCCTTGGCCTTGGCCGCCTCCCTCTCTGCCCCTCAGCTGCCAGTCCAGAGCCACCAGAGCCTTCTGGGTGCTCAGCAGTGGAAGGGAGGAAGTCCGAGGCCTGGAAGGACGAGGTACAGGCCTTGACTCCTGCACACCTAATCTCATGATCCCAGGAATGCCTATCTCCAGCCTCTTGTTTCAAGATTCCAAAGAGGTCTGGCTGGAGAATTTTCCTGCTCTTCTGTCAACCACATGGAACTCTGGACCTGCTGCCGGAGACAGGCCTGACCCTCAGAGGTGACCTCTGACCCAAGCCAATACAGGCCCCTCTGACCCAAGCCAATACAGGCCCCTCTGCTCCAGATGTCGTCCCCTAGGCCTAGGGGAGCCATGGGGAAAGGAAGAAGCTGGGGGCCTGCGCCCACCTGTTCTGCTCCAGGGCCACGTTGCCTGCAGCCCACCAGCTGAGTCCTAAGACCCAGAGCTCACACTGCCGTCAAGGGCATCCACAGTGTTTTCTGCAGCTACTGTGGGGCTGTGACAGGGCCCTGCAGCCTCCATACTCTGGCCTGGCTAGTATGGACAGCCTGAATCATTACCTTAAACACACACAAAGCACACCCCACTAAAGGAGACGGAACAGACTAGAAAACTCCCACAAGACCTAGGGTTGAGGCTAGGAACCAGCACCATGGGGCTCACCGTTTCCCCCAACCCGGGCAGGCAGCCAGCAAACCCTGGGCAATACACGCTGCCGACTCCGCCAGACACTAGAACACTTGTTGGGCTCCCTACTCTTTGGAAGCGGGTCCCCTAGTGCATCCCTTTGGGCCATTGCTGATAATTTTTCAGAGATAAACAAACCGGTTTGGATAAAACAAGATCCAACCTGAATTCTTTACCCCAAACTCAAAAGGAACCTCTGCTATCACCCCTTTCCTTCCTTCTCCACCTACCTCTATCACTATCTGGTTCCTTGAAATTCAGACCACTTGATTTTTTTTTTTTTTTAATTCTGTCATCTGGCCTTTTGGTTCATGGACACCGTCACACTGGGGACCGACCATTCGTTCAACCCCATTTGAAAGGATGCTGGCTTCTTGAGAAAGTCCTGCTCCACTTTCTCAGCATGCCTGGGCCAGAAAGAAGGAAGTGCAGAGCAGCCAGATTCTGGCCTGGGTCTTTCCCCCAGTTCCTTTTAGGCTCAGGGTCCTTCCTCCAGATTCTGATGGCTCTCCTCAATCTGCAGGCCCCTTTTGATGGATGGGTGTGTCCTGGACAAATGACCCACTTGCCCTTGGGAGGCACAAAGAAGAGAGGTGGCTCAGTTCTCCCTGGGCGTTCATCAAGTTAATCAAGGCCAATGTCAGGACAAGAAGGCCAAAGGGCCAAGAGGAAAGATGAAGGCCTGAGGCCCATGGTCTGCTGTGTGTCTCCCCAGTGGCTCCATGTGTGACATGCTCGCCTATGCCCAGTCACTCATGCTTGACACCCTCACCCACCACCCAGTCCCACCCAACCAGGCCCCTGAGTGGCCTTAGCCCCTCCATGGAGCCCTCTCTACTTTTTGCCCTGAGCTAGTCTGGAACCTCTGCCAGGGTTCCCGCCTCCTAAGTCCCCATCAGTGGGGTCTGCTCAGTCCTTCTAACTAATTTACACCCGTCAAGGTTTAAAATAGCAGAAGCATAAATGAAAAGTCCAATTTCTTCAAATTTGCATTGTAAAACCATCCTTCAACTTCCTTGAAATAAATTTTACTATTTTATTAGTGCAAACAAAATGGTAATAAAACACTAATACAGCGTCTTGTATCCAGGGGAAGAGCTAAAATTAACATAGAGCGAGCAGTGTTTGCTATTACATTCAATTACCTTTTTACTTGAGATTTACATTCTCATCCCCTTAATCTCCATAGTAGTGGCTTCAAAATCATTCCTCCCAGCCTCTGCCCTTCCGGAGCCCCCACAGCTGGAAGCCAGGCCTCCCACCCAGATGGCGCTCACCCTGGGCATGGAGCCTGCTCCTTTCTCCACAGCTGCCTCCTGTCATAGGGTACCACTCCTCTCCCCTGCTCGTAATTTCCTCACGTCCTGGCCTCTCGGTACAAGGCAAGCTCAAACCAAAGGGCTCTGACCCGAGGCACATGCAGACACGCAGTTATCAGAAAGCAGGTGCACAGGGCACGGGCCGGGGCCTTCCTGCGGAGCTCTGCCTGGTACTAGAGAGGGGCGGGAGCTCCTGGGAGCCCTGGGGAACTGGCATCTCTGGTTTGACAGGTTGTGGGAGAGGGTTTGCTGCATGGCACAGCTGGGGACTCTGGATGGTGGCAGGAAGCTCCAGGCGTCCTGAAGTGGGAAGAGACAAGGAACCTCTGGGTCCAGCCCTCCAGCTCCATGTAGACAAAGCCCAGGTCTCGGGACATGGCTGCTTGTCAGTGGCAGAGGTGGGGCTAGAAACCTCTTGCCTATCTCTCTGTCCAGGGCTCTTTCCTCAATAGAAATAGTCTTCAAAAGCAAAGGAACAGTCACCCCAAGCCACAGTCAGAGAATCTGATCCCCCAGAAGGGTTTGTTTGCCAACTCTAAGAGTGGAAAAGCCAGGCACAGTGGCATGCCTGTAATTGGTGACCTGGGAGGCTGAGGCAGGAGGATCACAAGTTTAAGGCCATCCTCAGCAACTTAGTGAGACCCTATCTCAAAATAAAATAAAAAGGGCTGGGGATGTGACTCAGTGATAGAGCACCCCTAAGTAAAATCCCCAGTATCAAAAAGAAAGAGAGTAGAAGGAAATGTAACTGTGCCGGGAACGGGCTGGTCTCACTAGAGCCATGGGGGAGATGACCATGTTTCCAAGCAGCCCAAAGGCTGGGTCCAAATGTGTCACAGACTAGCTGTGGGATGTTGGCTCAGGCCTCCCCTCTCCTGGCCTCGGTTTCTTTGTCTCTACACCAGGGTCTGTGATGTGCTGTCCTCTTTGAGGGAAGGTCACAGGGACTAAAAAGATCATGAAGGCACATTAGGGAACCGTTCCTGAGTCAGCGGGTTGGGATCCTTATCAGGGTCACAATATGAGCATCTGAGTCCTGGGGGAGCACACCCCAGGTCTCAGGGACTTCTCCTTGAACCCACAAACCTTTCTCTTCTTGGTCCAACCACTACTGAAGACCCACAGAATTGTCTGAGCTAATTTGGAAAGAAGCACTGCCCATCAGCTCAGGCCCAGGCCACCTCTTGGGAACACTCAGACAGCAGGTTTGGCACAGGGGACAAGGTGACATATGAAGTAAATAGGTGTAAGGCTCTCCCCAAATTCTATCCATCTGGCTGTTATAACCAGGGAAGAAAGTCAGACTCCAAGGGACACACAGTCCCTCAGGCAAGCTCAGGTACCACCATCCAGACACTCATTGACACACACTGTCACATAGACCCTCTCCCAACTCCACCAAGGTCTTCCTGAATCTCAGTCTTAAAACGTGTTCCAGTGGACACCAGGGGGGAAAAAAAAGCACTAGTCCAGTCAGATGCAAACCCCTCCTTACCTTGAGCCACTTGGAATTCTGAGTCCTACTGGCAGAGAGTGGCATCTGGGATTCTAGGAGGTAAGGATCCTCTTTTTTTTTTTTTTTTTTTAAATAAATTCTTTATTTTATTGCTTTGTACATGGTGCTGAGGATCGAACCCAGGGCCTCACGCATGTGAGGCAAGCGCTCTACCACTGAGCTACAATCCCAGCCCCAGTAAGGATCCTCTTTAAACTCAACCGGAAGTGAGGACAAAGGCTGTTGGCAGTTGGGCATTATTGGCCTGAACACCAGACGCCAACCCTGCCTCCTGGCTCCCACCCTGGTCAGTGGTTCCAGCCCTTTCTGCCTAAGTCCCTCTTCAACCCACTCCACCCAATGAGCCCCCCAAAACAGCTTTCCAGTTGCACCAACAAAACCAGAGCCCACTGGGAGAAGGCAGAGGGCAACCCCACACACGGAGTGTGGGGAGTTTCGCTTGGTTCGAACTGGCCTTCTAAAGTTTTCTCCTTATTTTTTTTCCCTCCCCACCCGTCAAACAAAAGAAAGTTTGTTGTTGAGGCTCAAACCTCGCTTGGGCCTTGTCCGAGTTCTCCCTTGTTTTTCTTTTCCTTTCTGTCTTCCCCACCCCCACCCCGCCTTCCCTGCCTCCCCACCTTGAATAAATAAAGCGCCCAAAGCTGGCACCGGCTGGTAAGGAAAGTACAAACTATCTTATAATTTTATAATTTTTTTTTTTTTCACACACTGGCCTAGGGTTTTGGGCAAAGGACAAAAGCTATTGTTGAACAGCACAACACCAAGTTCTGAGTCACCGATACGCCTCGGCTTCCCGGGCTCTCATAGGTTTCTACGGCTGGCAGAGCCAGTGAGCTCAGCGCCCTGCGGGGGCCGTGGGTGCAGCACCCTCTCCCGCCTGCCCCACCCCCACCCTGCCAGCCTCCCTGCTGGGCTGCCTCGTTGGCTTTGTTGGTTTTTAATCATAGGGGGGAATTTAAATAAAATGTTGTGAAATAAAAAACAAATCACCCTGGTCCCACCGCCCTCACGCTGTAATTTTCACTTTGGAGAAGTACCTCCCGGCTTTGCCCAGGAGCATTTATTTGTATTTTTATATAGTTCCTATCGAAGCCTTCCCAGCACTCTGCACTCGGGGAGCATTTTCACCCGTATGATAAACATTTTTCCATGTTTCGAAATCATCTTTGGGATGATTATTTGTATAGGTGACAGTATTTATTCCACCGTGTTATTCCTGGGCTGACGCTAGGAAGAGAGAGGAGGAGTTCGTCCTTGAATGGGATCATTTAGCCATAAGATCCAAGCCAAGGCCAGACTCGGCCTAGGCCACGGGGATCACCTTGGCCGCGGGGGCTTCACCTGGGTGCATGTACCTGGAGGAGGGCAGGGGCTCCTCGCCCATGCCCCGCTGGCCCAAACTCCCCTGCCCTGCCGCCTGGAGCCACTGGCTTCCAGCAAGACTCTCTGCTGACCTTCACTGCCCAGCAACTGTGCGTCCTCTTTGTAAAGCACCCCGGCAGCAGAGGGCCCCTGACATCGCCCGCTCTCCGTTTTTATATCTGAATATCTCAAAGCACTTAGCGAAGACTTTCATTTTCTCATTACCCCAAGGAGAGGAGGTCATTCGGGGAAATGGTACAAATATTCCCATTTGTCAAAAGCAAGAAGGAAGCGAGTTAAAAGGAAAATTCTACCACTTAACTGAGCAAAGCCAACCCCACAGAGTGCGTGGGGGTCTTGCCTGGCCGTCCATTCACCCAGCTTGCTTCTCCGAAGCACCTTCAGGAGCCTCCTGACCCGTGAGATGGCTCAGGGCCAAGCCCAGGTTCCCATTGTGCTGAGAACCCATCACTGTGGGGCGGCCTCGGCTCAGGAGACCCTCCCACCTCATCCAGGGTCTCAACCAAACCACACTCTCCTGGGATCATAATTTATGTAAAATACATGTTATATAAATACACCCAGTCACCAAAGCAGGGGGGAAAACTAGAAGGAAATACACTAAATACTAAACAAGGTTGGTTGTACCTCGAGAGTGAAGTTATGTGTGAATATTTTTCCTTTTATCTGTTTTCAAAAAAAGCTGAAAATATGATCCCATGATTCCCAGAGCGTGGGGAAAACTCACATCTCAGAGTCAGATCAACGGTTCAAAACCTGGCCCTCCTGCAGCAAGCCCGGAGAAGCCAGGCAACGTACTGCCCCTCTCAGACCCTTGTTCCTGCCAGGTGCGACGGAGGTAGCACTACCTGCCTGTGTTCCTGCCTCCCAGTCACAGCCCAGAACTTGACACACAGTTGGCACTAGGGACCTATTTCCTTCTTTTAATAAAATGACAACGTAAAAGCACCTCAACTTGCTTGCTGCCTCTTGGGGACAAAAGCAAGACCCTCCACCTGTACCCTCTTGACTCACCTTCACCCCTCCTCCCCCCAGCAAGGCCCAGAGCACCGACCCCGACCTCGGCTCTCCTGTTACTCACCTGGAGGGCGAGGAGGGGGCTCTGGGGCGAGAGAATAAGCCCCTTCTCTGCCAGGACAGGCCCAGGCCAGCCCCTCCGGGCAGCACTCAGACCTCGTGCATGCACTCGGAGGACACACCAGACGGGCGATTCCTGGGTTTGCGCCTTCCTGGCAGCCGCCCTCCAGGAACAGGTGCCAGGCTGCAAAGGCCACCTGCTGATGGGGGAGGGCAAGGGCCACACTCCCGTCCTCGGAGGAGAGGCCAAGGAGAACCAAGATGGCGACATTGTCTGGGAGTGTACCTCACCCTGGGCCAGGCAGTCGGCGCCAGCCCAGGGGCTGCCACCCTGGCACCCAAGAGCCCAGGCCTGGGTATCACAGGTCTTTTCCCTGCTTCCTGCAGAGATCTGGCCTGGATGGCAGGCTGCCTTGCTGGTTTGGCAAGTGTGCTTTGGCAGATACTTGGTGGCCACAGCCTGTGGACTGGGACCCTAGCCTGGCTTTGGGGATCCTGGAGCCCAAGCGCAGGGACAGGCCTGAGCCTTCCACTTTGCCACCTCCCTGGCACAGATGGGGAGGATGAGGTAGAAGCAGTGGTAGTAACAACAACAGTTACCCCTTGCTACCATGTGCCAGGCCTGTGCCAAGGGCCCTGCCAGCTGTACCTCATAGAATCCTCACAACCCCACACGATAGGCACTATTACTCGTCCTCTTTTACAAACAAGGAAACTAAGGTTCAGGAAAGTCTGTGCTATATCCAAAGTCATACTCCTAACAACTGAAGGGCTGGGGATTTGAATCCATGGACTTAACCACTATTCTCCCAGCCAGGTTCCTACACAAGCAGACACCACTAGGCCTTTACAGAAAGGGGCCCCTAAGAAGGCATCCTCAGCTATGGCAGACACATGCACCTCCAAGGAGCAGGTTATAATTTGGCCAAAACGAGAGCTTCTTGCCTCTTGTCCCCCAGAAATAGGAGAGACCCCCACCCCTGCAACACCAAGACAGGATGGTCAGGCTGCAGAGACGCCATTGTATAAATACAGGGTATGTCTGGGGAGACAGCAGGGTGGCAGGTGTTTCCCTCCCCGGGGTTCTTGGAATGTTTAAATGGGGAGGCCAAGATACTGCAGGGTCCTTGGCAAGGGCGTGATATGAGTTACCTGTTGACTGATCTATGGGTGTGGACGTGGGGAGGGGCAGGGCCCCTGGCATATGCAAGCCCTCAAAATTGCCAGCCTTCTTTGCAAGCCAGGGATGATGCCAGCACAGAATGGTGCACCTTTTCTTTTAAAATTCAAATAGGTCTTCAAGGAGCTGGACATGGTGGCGCACACCTGTAATCCCTGTGACTCAGAAGACTAAGGCAGGAGGATTGCAAGTTTGAGACCAGCCTCAGAAACTTAGTGAGATTCTCTCTATAACAAAAAAAGAAGAAAAGGAAAGGGAAGGGAAGGAAAAGAAAAGGAAGGGAAGGGAAGGGAGGAAAGAAGCTGGAGATGTAGCTTGGTGGTAGAGCACCCCTGTGTCCAATCCTCAGTACCAAAAAAAAAAAAAAAAGGTCTCTAATGGAGGCTGGACACAGGAGGCTGGACACAGGGAGGGCACCAGATAAGGCCCCCACAACATGTGCTACCAGCTCCCCAAGTAGCCAGGCAGGAGGCCCGGGACCCAGCAGCAGGTCCCCTGAAAGCTCATGGAGCCCAGCAGGGTGGGGGCCCATGGTCACCGGGGCAGACAGTCTCCAATCATGCTGAGCACAGCACGTCGCTCCATTCAGGAGCCCAGAGTGAAATGTACAGCTGGGTCTGGAGTTGATTCAGCCCTTAACTCGTTCGGGATCACTGGCTGGTGGAGCCACCAAGGCGGCAAAGGGGCTGGGAGGTGGCAACCTGGGGGGGGGGGGCTCGGCCATCCCTGGGAGGGGGCCAGGTCGGGACATCACCCCAGCTGCTAATGTTGATGCATATGAAAAGAAATCACAATTCTTTCCTAAAAACCAAACAGGCGCTGGGAGTTCAGGGAGGGCGGGGTGAGTCTGGCTGTGGTGGGGAGCGGAGGCTGGGGGAGCTTGTTTTCTACCCACTGCCAAATTCTCATTTACTGTCAGCTCCAATCCATTCGGAACTCACTGACTCAATTACCTTTTCACGGGGGAAGGAGCCTGCACAATGCAGGGGAGCTCCACATTAGCACACAGGGCACTGGGCAATGTCCGGGAATAAACACACACGTCCCTCCCTCCGGGGGCCAGCGACCCCCACCCCCACCCGAAGCACTCGGGCCAGCCCGCCAGGGCCACATCTGTACTCCCCTATTCCAATACTTTAGAATTTTTTTTTAATGTGGCTTGGCCAGTGGAAGCGTGTGTGTGTGTGTGTGTGTGTGTGTGTGTGTGTGTGTGTGAGTGTGTGTGTGTGTGTGTGTGCATGTGCGCGTACTTGCGCACGTGAGGCAGCGTATATGTGTGGTGGGGGCGACAGGGGATCTAGCCCTCCAGAAGCAGTGCTTGAGTAGATGCTAGGACAGTTCCAAGTCCTCCTCCTGCCCTGAAAAGGAGGGATGGGGAGAAGGGATCCAGGAAACAGGGGTTTGGGGGGCTTATTTAAACTCATCCTGGAAACGGATGATAATGAAAAAAATCAGCATTTGGTGGAAGAGTGTCCCCAAGACCTGGGCAGTCACAGAAGCTCTTCAGTAATCATTATTCAAATAATATCAACAATTGTAATGACTGTGGTCCTGATGGTGGGATGGCGGTCTAAGTCTACTAAGTGCTTACTCTACGAGCTCAGTTAGTGATCACAGAACCCAAGGGGGCAGGCTCTGCCTCCTATCGTCCAATGCCACAGGCTCAGAGTAAAGACCCTTGCCCAAGGTCACAAAGTCCTGAGAGAAGCATCTAAAGCCCCATCTATATCCAGACTAGCCATGTAGCCCTGTCCCGAGAGAGGAGATCTGAGCGAAAACTGAAAGAGAAGGTGGGGGGGCTGGGGTCGTGGCTCAGTGGTAGAGCACTTGCCTCGCACGCGTGAGGCACTGGGTTCGATCCTCAGCACCACATAAAAATACATACATAAATAAATAAAGGTTGTTTTAAAAAAAAAAAAAAGAAAGAGAAGGTGGTCTCACACGACGGAGGCCTTGGCTCCGGGTACGGCGCCCTCATGGACATCTGGGAATGTCCCTGACGCCCAGCCCCTCACTCCATCTCCATCATGGTTCCTGGGGGGGCTCACCCACCTAGCCGAAACCAAGAGAACTTGCTGCAATGCTAGCAATGTTCTGTTCCTGTGTGCCCACTAGGAGCCACATGTGGCCGGGGACTAGTCAAACCCAATTTGTAATTCAAGTTAAATTGCCACATGGATTAGTGGCTAGCAGTTGGGCCAGTACAGACCCAAAACCCACCAGCTATTCCCTCCTGGCCCCAGAGAATTTTTGGAAATACAGTCACAGAGTTGGAAGACAAGGGGCTCGGCCCACCAGCAAGGTCCCCCACTCCTCCAAGCAGTTGGCCTGCCTCCTCCTCCCTCCCTTCCTTCCCACCTTCCTTCCTTCTTTTCCTCCCTCCTTCCCTCTCTCCTTTCTTTCTTAGCAAAAAGCATCAATTTAATTAGATAAATCCTCCAAACACGTGGCCGGGAGTTCGTCATGGAAATTAACCTGCTCCCAGATCACAGATAGTGAAACAAGAACCGGGGTGTTTTGGCACAGCGCAGTGAAATGGGAGAGGCCGATGGAGTTTCATACACCTCATCTTCCATAAGTGCCCCTCGCCCCTCCAGTGCCCCCCGCCTCACAGCCCCATGCCCTTGCCTCCCTAGGTCACTGCGCCTTCTCCCAGCCTTCCCTGCTCCCTGCACCCAGGCCCATGTGCTCCCAGGGCAGGCTCACTCAAGTGCAGGTGGGAAAACTTGGCTCCAACCACAGCAGGGACTAAGGGGACACTGCTCATGCTCAGCCTGGCTCTACCCTCTGGCTGAGCGCTGAGCCTCAAAGTTAGCCCAGACCCCCCGGGGAACCCACCTGAGGCTGAGCCTAAGATGGCCAGATAATTGTCATATCTTTCCCGTGGCCCTACTTTATGCAGCTCATTGGGCTGAACGCACACTGTGAAATGATGCTCAAAGTTGAAACCCAGCAGACGTGAGCCACAGATACTGTTCTCTCATTTAATCCTCACAGCCACCCCACAAGGTACAAATTCCATTTTACAGACGTGGAAACAAAGGATTAGAGGATTCATCTGCCCAAGTGGGAGAAACACCATTCACATTCGCGGTTCAGCCTGGCTCCAAATCCCATGCTTTCAGCCCTCTGCCAGGCACCATCTCCACCACAAAGAGCCCTCATGTGCAGGACCCTGGGATCACCAGATCCAGAGTTAGGTGCCCATGGGCAGAGTCCACAGGCACCCTGGGCCAATTTGCAGAGTCTGTCCCCCACCTCCTCCCACACCCAGCCTCCTGTCTCAAACACCTCCCAAGAGGGATCCTCTCACCCCACAGAGTTCCAGGAATGTCCACTCTAGCCACAATGAGAAAAAGATACAAATGACCATGGCTCCAGTTTGGGACTGATACAGTTTTCCTTCTCAATCCCTCCTGACCCATCACCCCAAATACCAGGAGGCCCCCAAGGCAGCCAGAGAAGTAAAGCACAATATTTAGAATTTTCAACCAATATTACATTGCCCTACACCTAACAGAGTCCTGGTCCCCATGGACAGCAAGCTCTTCTCATTTTACAGATGAGAGAAACTGAGGCACAGGCTAGTTTAGTAGCCAATGCAAGACCATAAGACTTTGATCCCCAGGTCAACGGCTCTAGAATGTATAATGTGTATGTAGCAATTCAATGAACCCCCGTTTTCCCCAACAGCTAAGTGCCCCCCATATCCTGGATGGGAGCCTCCAATTTGCCTAAAAGGCAACCTCCTACTCAGCCCCAATGAGAAGAGAACCAACCCATAACCTGATATGAAAATGTAATGGCAGTACCAGGCGCCATGTCCAGGCCTGTGGCTTTCTGGAATGGAACTCACAGGGGTCCCCTTTGGTACCATATTACATAAAACCAGCTCATCTGACATTGGGACACCCTGCACTTGACAACATGACCATGATAAATTCTTCATTACATTTAATTACTTCCGAAGGACTTTCACAGCTATGAGCCCAGTGACGGCTAGGACAGCCCTACGAGGGCAGGAGGGTCAGAAGCCACTCAACAAGAGAACAAACTGGGACCCAGAGAGATCAAGTGACTTGCCCAGGGCCACACAGTGATTTGCCAGAGCAAGAACCGGAACAAGGTGCCCCAAGGCCTCGCCTAGCCCGCCACCGTTCACGAGACCCTGAGCGGGCACAGACGTGCAGCCTGCCGGGGGGAAGGGGCAGCTAACCCTCAGCAGAGCCCTGGACCACCCTGGCTCTCCCCATCCACCCCAGTCCCTGCCAGAGACACAGGCACTTGACCCACAGTCTCCCCAAGGATCAGATTTCCCTGAAATTCCCCAAGGAGCCCCAGGACTAGTGGGCCCGGAAATGGCCCTCGGATAGTGAGCTGCACAGCTGAGCTCCCCGGGGCGAGGGGGGCAGGCGGAGCTGGAGACTGGCACAGCCCCTGTGGGTACTCTGCCAGCAATTAGTGCTGGGGAAGGGTGCCAGCCCGGCAGAGCACATTCCCCCACCCCTTCTTCCCATTTACACACGCGCACGCTCACACACACACACACAGGCTCACCCACCCAGAGACCAGCAGCGGAGGCAGCGCAGCTTCCTTTCGGTAAATCTCGTCAGCAAGGCACACGCAGGGCATGCAATTTGGCCATTACTGCTCTTATACAAGAGCAAAGCAGAATCCACCCGCCATTAACCCGTCCCGCTCCCTCCGGGCTTCACACCAGCTCAGTCACCAGCCTTCACCTCCGACTCCCACACACCCTCTGCAAGCTCCCCAGAAGTTGCTTTTCCAAAAGAAATACAGAGTTGAAAAAAAATTTTTCCACTCTGGTAAGTCGAATCTCAATTGTGCTGTTCTCCATGCCCACCTCTCTCCCCACGGCCGGAACATGACCTTGGCTAACACCCTTCCTCAAACACCCGAGGAATCCTAGCAAAGGTAAGCCAGAGGAGGGGACAGCTGCCTTTGACCTGGCCTGGGGCATCTGCCTGAGCAGGTGTGGTTCTACAGAAGGCAACCTGCATGCTAGCCCCTGCTTCATCTATGGGGTCCCCTAGGTGACATTCGATGGCACTCTCCTCTCCCAGGACTGAGGCAGGCCAGTGGGAGTGGTGGTGTGGACCGGTTTTGCCTCCTCTTTCCTGCTGCCCCATCCCGGAGAACTGGAAAGAAGCCCACCAGAGCAAGGGACCCTGGAGGCTCCTTAGGCTGGGCTTATAAGATCTGTGAAACCCTCAAAGTACAAGCAATATTTATGCTTATGAGATTTTTTTTTATTAAGAAGATTCTCAAAGGGGGCACACGAACTCAGAAGAAGGGAAGTGCACAGCTCAGAGACCCCTCAAGTGCTCAACAGTGCCTCATGCCCAGGTGGCCAAGGACGGAGCAGGCACAGACCCCAGGCTGGACTCCCTTCATCTGGCCTCAAGTGTCCCTGGACAGCTGTCTTGCCCCTCAGGAGCTGCCCCGGCCTCACCCTCACTTTGCCTGGGATCTGGTCACGGGAGGGCCAGCCTGGAATCTGGGCCGTGCGCCTGGGCAGGGCTGCGAGCCGAGCCAGCAGAGCAAACGCACAGCGGAGCCCACTAGCAGGGAGGAGAGGGGAAGCCAGCGGCCTCCGGCTGCCTTGGAGAACCTAGCAGATCCTCTAAGCCACCTAGTGTCCAGAGCTGAACTCTAGCTGCTGCTCTGGCTTTCCAGAACGGCCACTGCGGCGGTGGCAGAGGGATCCCAAGGGGACAGTGAGGGTGGGGGCCTGGAGCAAGACAAGGCTCCTCCACTCCCACCTGGGCCTTCTTCAAGAGCCCAAGGCCTGATGGTTGGGGACATGATGTCCAGGAGGAAGCCAAGGCCCTGTAGCGCCCGTCCACACCCACCACACAGGCAAGACTGGTCCCTGCACCCCTCCTCCTGACCCTCAGCAAATCACCCTATCCTGGAGATCCCCGTGTGTGTCAGCTCAGACAACCCATCCCACCTGGGGCATCTGGGGGTCCCCCCACCCCAACCTCCAGGCCCCTCAGGGCCTCCAAGCCCCAGGCCTCCACACCCCCAAGCCCTGTGAGCCCCACCTCCCAGCCCTCCTCTGCTCTTTTCTCTGTGTCCTCGTCCTCGACACTCCTCTCACCTTGAGAAGTGTTAGGATTACCCAGCATTTACACTCAATGCTCTTCTTTATTCCTTAAGACTTATTAAGAATGATAATGAGTTCCAAAGGAGCTGTGCTGTCCCTGCCTCTCTCTCTCTTCTCTATCCTTCTCTCTCTCCTTACCGCCCCCCACCCCGCTGTCTTTCTCTACGTGTCTATTCCACCAAAGACACACAGGACAAATCCAGACCAAAAGGGAGAAAAAATTTCCAACAACATGGAACAAGGGCACTTGAGGGTTTATATTCAATAAATCCATCTGTCTTCTTCCTGCTTGTCCCTCAGTTTTTGTGATTAAACAAACAAAAACCATCAACTCCTCCGTCCCTCCTCACAGTGCAGGACACCCCTCACTCTTGGGGACTTGGGACGGGGAGTAGCAGAATGGCCCAGCCTGCCTGCCAAACCCTGTCCACGCACAGCATTTCACGGCTGATTAATGTTTGCAGAATTTACGACAAGCTTCATCTACCCCCACCCCAAGCTGTGGCCTCAGGACCACAGCAACTTAACTTGGTGAACTTGAGGGGGGACAAGATCAGGATGTCCCCCTCCCCGCTGCTCCTTGCCGCTGGAACCACAGCAGCCGGGTGACAGATGGAAGACACACAGATGCCACCGCCCAGACAGGAGCCAGACCCGCTCTCAGAAGAGCGTGGCACCAGAGGGGAGATCACAGGGCAGCCTGAACCACACTGTTCGGGGCTTTTAAATTTGAAAATAAGGAGGACAGTGACCTCCTTATTTGCACAGAGAGGCAACCGCCCTGGCAAGGACGCTGAGGCTTTGCGCCCAACAAACCACACCACGCATCCCGGGCAGAGGGACTGGCCTTATCGGTCTGCCGGGCTGCCCTTCAGAGAAAGGGAAGAACAGATCCTAATGAAATTACGGTTTTTAAAATGTCTATAAATTAAATCTATCTCCCTCTCTCTGTGACTCTCCCCCCAGCTCCCTCCTCTGCCCGGCTTGCTCGGTCTCCTCTCCTCCGTTCCCTCTGCTCATGTGTTTTTCTGATATAGACATCAAGAGGTTACGGGCTCAATTACAACCCTGCTGGAGTCTCAGCATCAGACTGGCCTGGCCTTCTCTGCTCCTCTTCAGAAACCAGACACCAAATAAATCTCTCTTCTTTAGATTTTTACTGTCGATGGCAAAAGTCTAAAGATTCATTCTGTCAACTCATAGTCTTTTTTTCACTTAGTTCAGATGGGAGGAAAATATTCTTTTGAATTGTGCCTGAGGACAACGTAATGCTTTTCTATCTGGCTCCCCTTTTCGAAGGACACACACAAAACCTTGGCTATATGTGAAATGCTTAAAAGGTGGGGGGGACAGCATAAGTGTGTTTGGTGTGTGTCGAGGGGGAGGGCAGAAGGTGGCTGAGCGTGCTAGTGGGAAAATCTAGCAAATTCCTAAAGTCAAAGGGTGACATCATAAGGCTTCCGCGAGCAAAGGTCCATCTGAAAAGGACAGGACATAAAAAGTGGTTTCTTCAAAAAGAAAAAAACATATATATCACCTCTACTTCCCCTAGCACTGTCACTATGTAGGTACATGAGGGCAATATGCCGCCTATCTAATCTGACATCCCCAAAGGGCCCTCCCACCAGAAAAATGAAAAAGTTTAAAAAATCCAGGCAGAGTCCATCATCATAGCTGTTGATTCTTGAGAAGCAGAAAACACTTCAAGTTGGAGGTTGAAAGGGAAAAAGAAAACAAAAATAAAAACCCCACCAGGATTCTGGAAATATTAACCAGAGGGAATCCCAAAAGCTATGTCTCCAGGAAAAAGCACTTAAGACAAAGGCCAGAGAAAGCTGAAGAAGGTGAATCGAAAAGGAAAACTTTGTCTTTCCAATTAACTACACTGGAAAAAAAAGAAGGGAGCTGAGCACCACACGACTACCAACTCGTTAATTCTGTCCTGTAAACAATTTAATTAAATTCTGCTAAATACAAGAGAAATACTCATTTTGGAATGCTTCCCCCAAACTCAAAAGCAAATTCCTCCAGGTTCCTCCCCACCATGCCACCACCTCCCTGCCTCCACTCTGTGCGACCTGCAGTGGACGGCCAGCCCAGGCGGGGACCGCACTGCCCGAGCTGCCAGATCACAGCTCTGAGGTCTGAAAGCTGACACTTAGCTCTTAAAAGAAATGGGGGGAAATAAGCTTGCTGACTTCTTGCTTAAAGTATTTTCTTGTTCTAACTCATGTTCTTATGTCACTGGGCTAAAAAAGAGTCAGAGAGAGGGGGAGAGAGAGAGAGAGAGAAAGAGAGAGAAAGAGGGAGAGAGAGAGAGAGAGAGAAGAGAAGAGATATGACTTTCCTTGAATGATCTGTTTAACCTAAGCCAGAGGAAAAAAAAGAAAGTCATTAATTACTTATGTGAGCTATTGCTTCAGAAAGACAATAAACCTGCCCGGTCGCCATGGATATGACATATTTGCTCTGAAAACAACACAATAATTAGCAAAGGGGAAAGATACAAGGAGAATATGCAAACTCCTGAGTTTAAAGCCACAGTGCTCTTTTTACTCCTAAGCCCCTGCTCTGTTTGCAATCCAAATCAAACAAAAATTTAAAATATAGCAAAGAGGGAAATAATAGGAATGGCTCCTCTCTCCTCTGAGCTGGAAGACAACCACCATCCCACCCCCCTCCAAAATAAGATAATATAAAAGAGAAGCAGGATGGCCAAAGGTGGTAGTGGGGGTGGGGGGTCAAGTATTGCCTGTTTTATTTCCTATAACAAGGGTGAAGTCTTGAGGGTTTTTTTTTTTCAAGTGTACTCTTATTTAGTATTGGACCTCCAAGTCAGATGTAATTTATTTGTGAAAGCCAAATGCCCTGTATGGCTCACCCCTCCCCAACATAATGGAAATGTGAAATGGGGGGGGGGTCTAGTTGAAGAAGCAAAGCTGTCTACTCAGAAAACACCAGCTCTGTACAGGGACAGCCACTCCCCCTACCTCCCAGAAAATGGAACCTGGGCCTTACTTTAATATTAAAAATGCATTAAATGGTTTTACCTACAACTTAGTCCCGGAGGATCATTAGGAAATGCAATCGCTTTGTATCATATCTGTCAACGTGATAAATATCGGAGCCAGAGTAGGTTTGCAATTTTTCAGTGTCAAAAACCAAGATAATTTTTTTCTGCTTTAGTTTCTTCATTCACTGCACCCCCCCCACCCCCCAAAATAATCCACCAAAGTCACAAGTCTACAGAAAAATACCTGAGCAGACAAGAGGGCAGAAGAAAAAGTTGATATACTCTGACATACCAGACAGAGGTTACTGATATTCTCTTAAAAAAGCAAGTAAAATAGGACTTTAAAATATTTGTGTATTTTCAAAAAAAAATTAAAGCACTCCATTAACTTTGAGTAAAAACTCCTTTCCCCTTCTTCCCAGAGGCTAATTTTCCAAAAACAGATGGTCAGGATCTAAAAGAGAAGCAAGTATACCTCAACCCCCACAGGCAGAGAAATCTAACTTTGAACTTCTTTTTAAATTAAAGTGGGGGGGACAAGATAAACTATTAATAAGTCTGAAAAATGAACTGAGTTTTTGTTTTTCTTATTCAAAAAATCTTTTAAACACAAGGGGAGCAGATATAAAGGGGAGGTTCATATTTAACTGACTTTCCTATTTTTTTAAACAATAGTTGTTTTTTTTTAACATTGGACTCTTTGATCTTGAAAGAATTTTGCTCTTCTATGATGGGGGGAAAGGGGTGGTGGTGAAATGATCTGTTTTAAATGATGATGCAACTTAGGGATCAAAGCCTTCGCTTTTTGCTAGCCATAATAAGCTGTACTTGCCACAAAGCGTGAGTCTCCCGGGCTCCTCTCCTTCGTCAGAAGGAAGTAAAATGCGCCGAGACTCAAGAGTAAGACTCGAAGTCTCAGCAACGTGCAAAGTCTAAAAAACAAAACAAAACAAAAAAGGGCAAGGGGGAAAAAGAGGGAGGCACTGCCCCTTTAAACGTTTTAGTGTATATGGAGTTTGATTTCTGAAAGAGATCAGTTTAACATCTCCATAGAAACCAGCAACAGATTATCATCAACAGAATAAATAACTAGTCTAATAAATTAAACAGGAGGCATAAGATCGCTGGAAACCTGATTACTGAAGTTCAACAATATTCCCCATAAACTCTCGTTAACCGCCTGTAAGGTGGCTAACAAGATGGGGGGGGTGGTATCTCTCCAATTCGCTGGGAGAGAGACGGTGGCCGCGGCCGGAAAGGGAGAAGTTCTCCACTCTGTCTCGGAGAGGGTCTGAGAGCTCCAGAAAGGGGCAAACCGTAAAAGCCAAAGTTTGGCAACTGGGAAAGCAGCTGGGGACCGGGAGAGTTGGTGCGGGTCGCGGGAGATGGCGCGGATCGCGACGACCGCCCTGGACGCACCGCCTCTCAGCCATCAGGGCGCAAACCCGGCGCTTTGCGCTCGGGCGCCGAACGGCCCAGCGCCCCCTCCGGGCACGTGGAGCGCAGCCCGGGCGCAGCCCCCGGGGACCAACTACCCCCCCACCAAGCCCGGCGCAGCTGCTCCAGCTCAGCCGGGACAGCTCCCTTTAGGACGGCGACGCGCGCGCGCGCGCGCGTGTGTGTGTGTGTGCGCGCGCGCGCGTTTGTGTGTCGGGGGCGGGGGGGGGGCACCAATGTTACCCGGCGGTCTGTTTTCCAGTCCCCTCGCACGCTCTCTCCGCGCGCCAGTACTCGCTTAGAGACGTCCTAAATTTTCCAACTTTGGCCAACAACTACCCTGGTCTTGCCCCCCCACACACACCCGCACCCACGTCTGCGAGCGCACGGGGTGGTGGCCGGGCAACCACACACACTGAAGGCCGTGCCCCCAGGCTCCGCTGGAGCAGCGACGCAGACCCCCGCCAGGCTTCCAGATCCAGCGGAGTCTGGGGGAGCTCCAGGCTCAGAGGAGGAGTGTTACCGCTGCTTCCCTGGTGGATAAATCTTACGCACGGGCACGCGTACCCGGAGCCGCACCTTCCCGGCTTGATGGGAAGGAGGTCCACGCCGCACCCAGGCCCGCTTCCCAAGCGGAGCCTGTGTCAGGAAAAACTTGTGCGGAGGGAGAAGCGGCCCTAGCCTCGCTCCGCACTCCACTCCTCCCCCATCTCGGGACCCGGTCTGGGATGATGGAAGAATCTGCGCCCACCCCCAAGAGAAAAAATCTATTATTATGATCTTAATCTACGCCCCCAAAGTGTCCCTCCCGCTGTGATTGACGGCGCATACACCTGTTCCCCTCGCGGAGGAGCTTCCAAGGCTGGGGACAGATATTCGCCCAACCGCTCCGCAGCCGCCAGCGTCCGCCGCCCGCCAGCCCGCGCCGGCAGCCCCCGCCCGCGGCCCCAGCGCGCCCCTGCCCGCACCTTGCCACCCCAGAGACCGCCCCCTCCCCTGCTAGGCCCGACTCGGCGGCCCTCCGGTTCCCGGCCGCGCTGGCTTCGCAAAGAGAGAGAAAGAACAGAAAGCAAAACTTCCTGGCGGCCGACGGTCATCAGCTGCACATTCTGCAAATGCCACCGAGTAAAAATAAACCGGCCGCCGCTCCGCCCGGCCGGCTCACCCCAGGCGCACGACTCGGCCCCCTGCCCCGGCAGCTCTATGACTCTCTGTCTGGCCCAATCCCCCATTCCCGCGCACCCCTTGCAGCCCCGCTCCCCAACACTCCTCCGCCAGCCACCATGCGCTCCTCTGCCAAGGAGCCCGAACCCAAAAGACGGGGTGGTCCAACCATTTCCCCTTTAGTATCCCCTGAGCCCCCAAAAGCTACTCTTTCTGTCCTCCACCAGGTGCCTATTTCAACCCTGTGCCCTCGGATTCAGGGTTCTTCCTCCCCAAATGCTAAGCCCCCAGATCACCCTCTGCCCACCTTGGGGCACATACCCCGCCAGACCCTCTCCCACCGCTGCCGAAGCCCCTGGGAGCTCATCGCTCCACCCGCCAGCTGGCCTGCCAACCCAGCGTCCCACGTCCCTGGGCGCAACTTCTCTCCCCGCGCACACAACAGCCGCCGCAACTCCCCGGAACTTTTTCCCAGACCCAGGCGGGCTCCGGCCAACAGCCGAGCGACTCTGAGTCGGTGCTTCGACTCTCTGTGTCGGTGCCCAGCGTTGCCAGCCTGCGCCTGGGGAGGCTGGGGGGTGGGGGAGAGAGCGAGAAGAGTCACTTGCCGCGCCTGGAGCAGCGCACTTGAGATAAACTTCCCAGGCACAGACGAAAAAGGGGGCGCCGCTCCCCCCATCCAACAAACCTCTTGCCTTGGTTTTCTCACTCCGGGCACCCCTTGGCACCCTGAGCCTAAGCGAACACTGCCTACCTCTGCCGGAAACACAGGCACCCCGGTGTCGGGGTACAAGAGCCGGCAGAAGGGGTTCCCCACCCGCCCCTTCCCCTGGGCAAAGTCTTGCAAAGTCACCCCAGCGCCCCTCACCCTTGCCTGCTTCTCTGCACTGGAGAGCGCACGACCCCCTGGCCGCCGGGGGTGGGGGCGCGTAGGGGAAGGAATGATGACCCAGTATTGGCGAGCACCTGCCCCCCCAGCCCACGCGCGGGGGGCGCCCCCACCCTATTTGCAAAGTCTTGCACTCGAGCCTGGCACCTCCCCCTCTTCTCCCCTACCTCGCCGCCCCCTCAGTTGGAGTAAGTGACCCCCAGGAGCAGCAGCCCTCCCCTCCCCAGGAGCCGCGCGCCGGGCATTCCCCTGGCCACAGCGGGCGACGCGCCGCCCCGCGCTGGGGTGCCAGCCCTCCATGCCCCCTGCCTCCGCACGGCCAGAGTTGGGTGGCAGCCGCCGCTCGCAGGCTGGCTGGCTCTCTCGCTCGCTCGCTCGCTCGCTCGCCCGCTCCTGGCTGCAAGCGGCAGCCCCGGGGGTGGGGGGCTGCACCCGGACAGGGGGCGAAGCGGGGAGGCGCCCCGAGAGGCCCGTGGAGCTAGGGGACAGGGGGGCCCGCAGCGGAGGGAGCGCCGAGTCTCTTACCTGCACTTGGGGCGGCTTTGGGTGACTTTCCAAGTCCGGGGGAAAAATGTGTGTGTGTTTGGGATGGAGCGCCGCGGGCGCGCATGCGCTGCCCAAAGTTGCCGGATCCCGGATTTTTCGCTCCCAGTCTCCGCTCTCGCCCGCTGTGATTATGGAATTCTCCGCGGCCGAGCGGGCGAGTGGGTGGCATACAAAACCCGGGCCGGATCGCGGGGCCGGGTTCCGCTCCACCCTCACACCCCCAGACCTTCCCCTCCTGGATTCTTCCCACCCACCGCCCCGGCTGGGCTCGGCGTGTGCGCTGCGAGACGCGCGGCCTGCAGAACAGCTTCTGAGCGCGCCGCTCCCTTTTGCGGCTCCCAAAGGTTTCCACACCCCGCTACTGAGTGGAGTTGAGGCTGGGGCAAAAGAGAGAAGGGATGGGGGTGCTTTACTTTTCATCTGTTCTGAACCCCGAGAGACCCCGAATTTGGTTCCCACTTTTCCATTTAAGAGCTGGTTCTTTGCAAGTGAAAATATTAGAATTGTCAAAACCAAAGGAACGCAATGTGCTCACTGTTTGATGTCCTCTTTGCACTTATTCTTTGCAAGGGGGTTTTCATTCAATCTCTTGTGCAAGAAGTAAATCCTATGTGAGCAAGAAATTCTGTGCAGAATGAACCTTACACGGGGAGGGGCAGATGATGAACATTAAAATGAATAATATTGCCGAGAGTGAAAGCACCCACGAAGAAAATAAAACTAGGCAGTAGAATAGAGTGTCTGGAGAACTACCTCGCCAACACGGAGCTCTCGGAGAGTCTCTTTGAGGGGGCACTGCAATGCTCCACTAAAGGAAAACCCACTTCTCCCCATGCCCACCCTCCCACCTCCCAGTTGGCTTGAGGTGGCCACACTGAGCTGAGCCTGGGGGTCAGTATCCCTCCTGAAATCCTGATCTTGCCTTTTCCAGTAGGGCTATTCCACCTACTTCCCCTCTGCACAAAACCAGGATGGAAATAATGTGGGACTTTCAGAAAGGGGGGAACACCTGGATGATGAGATAAATGAGAAATTGACCATGATAGTAAACTAAATAGATGAATGATCAGTTGAATAAATGGATAAAGATTCAAAGTATGGCCCACAGCTTTGAGATGTGCTCTGCACAATGCATTAAACTAAGAGGAAATGCCACAGGCTGGTAAAACATTGTCGCAGGCTGGGAGACTTCAGGGCCTACTCTGCAAGGCTTCAGCCAGGCTCTCAGCACTGGAAGTGACCCCACGCCTTGCATAATGGTCCAAGACAGACATCTGCTGGGATGCGTTCCATGCCCTGCCTTAGGCTGGAAGTTAATTGGTCCAGCGGCAAATGGATAGAGCGTTGGACTCTCTGGCCCCGAGGTGGCAGGACTTGCCGTATCCCCTAAGTAAGCCTGCAGATTTGGGCATGGAGGCATCTATGCTCCTCGGGTATACAGTGGCAGCTGCTGACTTCAGACAGCCTAAGAAAGAACCAGCTCAAACAACCTAGCTCCTAACTACCTGGAATGGGTCTGGGAATCAGAGCAGAATTTGTCCATACAAATTAGGCCAGAATTAGGGTTTAAACACCTGTCAAGTCCCTCCTCATCCCCAGAAAGCAGCAGCACACTGATGATGAGCCGACTCCACGGACCACAGACCTGCTTCTCTCCATTCCTATCCCCACCATCAAAGGCATCCTTAGTCCCCAGGGGCTGGGTGCTGACCCCTCATCTATAAGACCCTTGTACTCAGTGACAGCAGAACACAGCCCCAGAGATACCAGACCTAATCCTGCCATTCCCCAAGAGAAATTGAGGCACCATCATCTGAGAGGTAGAAAGGTAGGTCTTCTAACTTTTGGCTCAGGGCTCAGTCCACTCCCGGGACAGTGTAAAGAAACAGTTAACAGCTTGGGCTTTGGGGTCACACCCCAGCCACTGACCAGCTGGGTGACCTTGAGTAAGGCATTTGACCCCTGTGTGCCTCAGTTGTCTCAACAATAAAATGGGGATAATAATAGTACCGACTGCCTGTGATTGAGAAGCTAAAATGAGTTAATGCAGGAAAAGGGCTCAGGCCAAGACGCTGATCGATAAATGCCAGTAATTGTCATTGCTCCTGGGGACATCCAGTGCTCCCTCTACCTCTCATTTTTTCCTGTCCTCTCTCCATTCCTTCCCCCCTCCCCCCAGCACCAGTCCTTCATGCCTTCATTCATCCGGCTAGTGTTTGCTGAGTCCCAGTGAAGGGCAGATCCTACCAGTGGTGGAGACAAAGCTGAACCAGACAGGGCCCTGCCTGGAAGGGGCCGGCCCAGGGTTTTGCTAGCTTCTGAACCAGCCCCTGGTCTTTCGATCTCCCCACTGCCCTAAGGATTATCCCCCTTTCTCTATCAGGTGCACCCTTCCCTCCTGCTATAAGGACCCCTCACTGTTTTCCACTCTCCCCCCAGTCACCCAGTTATGTCTCACCACCAAACTTTTCTTAAATTCTTTATTCTTTCTCCCATTTTTTGTCCTGCTTCATAACCTCCTGTCCCCCAGAAGTCTTTCAGCCTTTTCTGGGATACTGTCACCCAGGGGGCCGGGTGCAAACAGCCGCTAGGCTGGAGGAAGGAAGTGAAATGAAGTCTTCTCTGGGCTCCCAACCACCACCCCCAAACTCAGCAAAGAGGAGAACAAAGCAGGGGCTTGGAGAGAGCTGCATGCCCACAGGGGCCTCTGGCCTCAGCCCCCATCTTGCACCTCCTCTGCTTGGTTCTTTCCCCACCCCTCCCTCACCCCCGAGGGGACTGAGACCAGATGCTCTTTCTCCTCATTTTCTTCAGTCTAGTATTTCCTGAGCTCCCCCCAAAACCATATCACAAGTCTTAATGGTCAGCAAGTCCTTCAAGATGTGGCCACTGCCTGCTCTGGGCCTCACCTCCCTCTATCCTTCCCTTTGGTCATGATGCTTCAGATACACTGGCTTCTTGCTATCCTGGAAAACGCCTAGCTTTTCCCCACCTCAGGGCCTTTGCACTTGCTGTGCCTCTGCTTAGAATGCCCTTTTGGCAGGCTGCTCCCTTCCGGTGGAATCCCATTGATATTGTCTCTGCTCCTCTCTCCCTTCCTCCGGGGTACTTGTTTTTTTCTTGGAAGTGCTGGGAATCAAACCCAGGGCTTCTCAATGCTAGGCAAGTGGTCTACAAACTGAGCTACATCCGTTGCCCTTTTTTATTTTTTATTTTTGAGACAGGTTCTCGCTAAATTGCCCAGGCTAGGCTTGAACTTGTGATCCTCCTGATCCTCCTGCCTCAGCCTCCTGAATGCCTGGCAGTACAGACACAAACCACCTTGCCCAGAGTTCCATCTCCCTGAAATAGCTCCCAGTCTTTCTCTCTCACTTTCTCCTGATCACTTTTCTAACGTGAGTTTCAGTCATCAGTTCCTCTGTTCCCTTTCCAGCTGCCCCTCCTAGAATGGAAATAACCTGCAGAGAGACTTTGTTCTGTGTCCCCTCAGCTCCTGGCACGTTGCAGGCCCTCACTCTGAGTTGGGCACTGAGGCAAGATAAGTCCCTGCCCTCCAGAGTGCCTGGGCTTTAGGGATAGAATGACTAGAAAGGTCCTAAGACAAGGTTTTGGGGAGGAAGGAGGACTTGGTATAACCTAGGCGTTGCCAGGTAGATGTAGAGGCCCTGCCAGGGTTTTTGCTCCCTGGCATTTGGCTAGAGTTTACGGTAGGGAAATAGGTGGGCTCTGGACAACTGTAGCCCAGCAGAGGAGGCAGCGTAAGTGGGAGAGGAGGTGTCAGCCAAGGACCCATCTCTCCAGCCATCTGCCTTAAAGTGGGCTGCACTTGATCAAGAGCCTGTACTAAGTCTCTAGAGAAGACCCCCCCATACACTTTCACTCTCCCCATATACCTTAACCACTCTGAATGCAGATTCTGTGCCTTCATCCCAGAAGCTCGGGAGCCAATCACCATGCCCAGCACCCAGGAGCCTTTTGATAATTGACTGTGGAACAAAGAAATTCAAGTCTGTTTCGTTGGTGTCATTGGGAAAGCCTCCAAA
The DNA here is from genome assembly GCA_028644305.1 of Xerus rutilus. Lineage (NCBI taxonomy): Eukaryota > Metazoa > Chordata > Mammalia > Rodentia > Sciuridae > Xerus > Xerus rutilus. The sequence goes on from CM053400.1 coordinate 6,742,579, forward strand.
GTAATCAGAGCTCAGCTTCCTGGTCACAATTTTTTGGTTTCTAGTGCTCTGTAGTGATAGAAAGCAAAACCTAATCACACATCAATAGCCAAAATGTATTGAATGGTCTCGATGCACTAGGCACCAGGCTGAGTACTGGCGTTACCCTATTAGTCTCACATAGCAACGTACAATGTGGTTAACAATGGTAAACATACCCATGATACAGATGAGGAGACTGAGGCACAGTGAATGACTTTCCCAAGACTGAATCAGGCAGCCTGACTCCCCCAGGGTCAGCTACTTGAGCAGGGAGGTAATAAAATTCTCACTTCCCAACTTATGCCATGACAGTGAGCATGTTGTTCACTCCATGTTCAGAAAGTGATTAAACCCGGGCTGGAGATGCAGCTCAGGGGTAGAGCACTTGCCTAGCACGCACAAGGTCCTGCATCCCATCCCCAGCCTGGAAAGAGAGACAGAAATGAAACCTAAAATGTGAGTCCCATCGGGAGAGGAAGAGAGAAAAGCAGAACAAATCTGTCCTTTAACTGTAAATCTCATTTCAATCTCGTAAAAGACAAATGGAACCAAAGAAATCACAGGGCAAAGCATCAGATCTTATATGCAGTAAATACTTGAGACACTGGACAAAGGCAGGCTGATTTCACATTTAGAAATGGCCGACAGTGCGCTCACTGCCCTCCAGCCTTGAGTGGGGCTTGTGCGTGGGTAGTTGGATGTGCCTGGAGTGGTGCTGGTGTCACAGTAGGTGCTCAATGCGTGCTTAGTGACTGAGTAATTAAACAAGTGCCCAAGAAAAGTGATTATGGTGATTACTGGGCAAGTTGTAATTAAAAAAAGAAATAGCTGAGTTCATTCATTTTACTTACGAATGTCTCTCTGGGGAGTGTCCTGGGGAGGGAGGCAGGGACAGGGGTTTTTTCCCAAACTCTGAGCTGGCTTCTCAAACCCCATCCAGGTTACACATCCTTCCACCTCAAAATTCCCTTATTCTTTTTGCAAAGTACATAATTATTTGTTTCTTCCTGCATACACTATATGTATTTGTTGTAGGAAATTCAGAAAATACAGATCAACAGAAAGAAGAAGATTGAAATTGTCTTTAATCCCACCACCCATGAATAATCATGGTGGACGTTTTCATATATTCTCTTTCATGCATTTAGGGTTGTTTCTTCATTTTTCCTCTGTTTGGTGGGATCAGAAGCACATGCAACATACCGGATTCTCTTTTGTCCCAGCCTGCCGGGTGTATGTAGCATGCACATTTTCTTACACCATTAAATATTCTTTTACAATGTGATTTTTAATGGCTGTGTTGTAGGGTTTGATCGTAATTTACTTAAGCAGTCTCTCACTATTGGAAAATTTGGACATCAGACTTGTTTCCAATTCTTTTCATTATTATAAATAACTCTAATGAATATCCTTGTCCATAAATAATCATGGACATTTCTTAAAGTGAGTTGTTGAGTCAAAGAATCAAAGGGTGTGCATGCATTTTAAAGCTTTTGAGACCCATGGCCAGATCGCCCGCCCGCTGGGGGAAGGCTGCCTTGGCTCGCATCTGAGCAAGCCCATCTCCCCCTTTGCTCTCCAACCTCTGGTGATCTCTCTCTCCCTCTCTGCGTCTCTCTCTCCCCCTCTTTTTTAACCCCTGCTAATTTAATGGGTGAAAGACTCTGCAATTCCAGTAATGAATCCTTATTAGAACCATGCTGGCCACAAGCAGGGGCTGTTCAAGGTTTGAGCAGCCTTGCTGACACCCACAGCCTGGGCAGGGATGGGGAGAAGGCTCAGGAGTCCAGAGCAAAGCACTTCCCAGCTTCCGTGACTACCTGAGCCCGGGCTTCCTGGGCACTGGCTCAGCCATGGCATGGCGTGAAAGGGTAGGGTCCATCTCCATCTTTCAGCCTTCACAGGGCTGAGCTCCCCTCTGCCTCCCGGCCATCCTCCTGCACCTTCCAGAAGTCTCTCTTGACAGAAAAGCCTTAGGGATTTCTATGCCATAAATACTACCTGTTTTCTGAGCTCAGGAGTCACACGTTACCTGCTTTCATTTTCCCTTCCTGATCTCTCAGCTCAGCTCCAATAAGGGACAGGCTGTTTCACTCTCTGGCTCAAACTTCTCCTTTTCTAGTTTGTTCTAATTAATTGACTTTTTGGCATTTATGTATATCCCTGCCAGATAATGAGAAGAATCACAGGTGAGTAATATTTTCCTTTACAAAAAGGAAATGTTCCCTAGTCCTAGGGTCTCTGATCTCTACTAGGGCCCCTTCCAGCTTTAGCATTCTTTGAACCATCTACCTTTAAAAAAAAAGTTTTAAAATTTCTGAAAAAAATAAAAAATAAAAAGAGTAATTGGTGTTTGCTGCAAACAATTCAGGAATCACAGAGAAATGCAAATATAAATAAATACGGACAACTTAAAAACTCACAATCCACGAGCCAAGTATTTGAGTATGAATTAGACTTTAAAATGTAGAGACCATATTGGAATGAAGCTCATCATGTCCACCCTACCCAGCCCACCTCCACAGTCTGCCCAGGAGATGGATCAGAGTGTTTCTCGAGCCAAGTGACAGGATCTGTGTGGACGAGGGTGTGCACCCTTGTAGATGTGTGGGACTGTGTGCCTTTAAAGCAGGGTTTGGGCCGTGTAGGGACAGCTGTGCTGTTTGTACGTTGGCAGACTGTGGCCATGCTGTCATCGGACGCAGGAATACACAGAGGTACATCCAGGTGAGGGGCAGGGCTGATGCCAACGTCACTTCTTACCCAAGGATCCTCGGGCCAACACCTTAACCCCTCCCACACCTGCCAGGGTGGGGCAGACCTGGCCCCAGGGCCCTGTTGAACAAGGTAAACCTGGTGGTGGACAAATCCAAGGGACCTGCCTCCTGACGCTCCACTTATCCTCAGAGCAGAAGCCATACTCCTACGGCCTTGTGGTTCCTGCTACGTACTGCACGGGCCCTGGGCTCAGCCCCTGCCCCTTCCTGCCCACCTCCCCCCAGCTGAAATGGGCTCGGACTTCTGAGGACAGAGGCAGAGTGCTGGCCATGGTTCTGCTGCTTCTGTCCCAGGTTGTTGATCTTGTCTGAGGTCGGCGTGGCCACCAGCTAAGAGAACCTCTGTGGGACTCCGGAAGTAGCCATGGTTCCTCCCAACGGGCACCCGTGCAGGTGTTGGCTGCGCCCATGGCACCATGTCTCACAGAGGGCGGGGACAGCCAGGGAGGCAGGAAAGGGCTGTTTGCTGATGAGGTGCCTCATGGCACACCATCAGGAATGCCAGGTAGTTGAGCGTAGGTGGGGAGCCCGGCCCCGCTGTGCCAGCCTGGCCAGGATGTGTGCGTCGGCCCTGCCCGCCACCCAGCCTCACCTCTCCCATCTGCTCCCCAGGAGTGTCCTGGAGCCCTGACTGCCTTCCTCACTCTGGCTTCCAGGCCTCTGTGGGGCTCTCCCTTCTGCCCTAAAGGCCTTTGTTCCCTCCACCCCCCATTAAGACCAAACAGGCACCCCTTCCGCCAGGGAGCCTTCCCTGATGTGCCCCTGCCCAAGGCTGGGTTAGATGCCGCCATCAGTGCCTCTGAGGCCCCATGTTTTCTCTGTCATAGCACCTTTAATAATTAACATTTCATAATCAACTTCTCCCTGCATCCCCCAAGCAGACTCTGTGTGTGTGTTTGCATGTGTGGGTGATTTTAAAAATCTGTGTGTGGGAGCATGGATTTCTGGCCACATGGGTTCAAATCCTAGCTCTGCTGTTTTCAAGTAGTATGACCCTGGGCTTCTCAGCCTCAGTGTCCCCATCTGTAAAGTGGCAACAAAATCAATGTCTGCCTCACAGCACCGATGAGAGGATGCATTGAGAGAGTTCACATGGAACATTAGCCTGGATTCACACATACGAACTGCTGTTGTTATCTCCAGCATCTAGCAGAATGCTTGGACAATGTCGAGTGGCGAGTGGCACCTCTCTCCGACACACACGCCTGTCTGTGGGTGTGTGGCCGGCTCTGTGGCATGGGGTGGGGCAGGAGTGGAGAACCAGCGTGTACACCAGGCGGGCCTGGGCGGATGTGCGCGCCCACTCCGAAGGGTAATGGGTTGGTTATTTATGGTCAGGACTTAAAAAAAAAAAAAAAGACAAACCAGTGTTCAGTAATGACAAAGTAATTACCTTTTTATTATTTTTTCAATAGGATTCAGAGGGAGTATGGGCCGTGCTGCAGCTAGGACATCCAGCCTGGCTTCCTGAGGCTTCGGCCCGCCCATCTCACTGCCCCCCAGGGAGGAGGCAGGGTTGGCGAGGGCTGGGATTGCTGCTCGACATGGACGGGATCAGGGACAGGGGAGCAGGGCCACCCCGACTATAAAACAAGAGCTCCAGAGGGGGCATTCTCTCAAGCCCTGGCCGGATTGTCCATAGAGAAGGGGCCCAACGCAGAGCCCTGACATCTGACAACAGTTCAGAAGCCCCGAGAGAGGAGACCACCCACTCAGCCATATCGTGCTGGGGTTAGTGGCACAGCAGGTCAGAGCAGGTGTCTTCTGACACCAACCAGTGCTTTTATGACTTACTTGAGAATGAGTTCTAACTGCTTTCCATTGGAGGCCTTTGCCTCAAATTTCTTCCTGGAGGGATCTACTTTGCAAAGGGTGATTTTTTTTCCATAGAGTCCTTCAAGAGGTTATTGAAGGCATCATTTTAAGGCACCAGGGCCTCAGATGTTGGCAAGGTCACACTGTGATTGGCTTTAGCTATGTAGCAAGTGGCCATTCAAAGGTAGCCTTTTCCACCAGCCATAGGAGAGCCAGATCAGCATAAGGCTCTAATTCCTCCCTCTGTCCGTCCGGCCATCCATCCAATAATCCATTCATCTGCCAAACCTTTTCCATCTGTCTATCCAATAATCTATCCATCTATCCCAACCACCTACCCACCCATATATCTGACAAACATTTGGTGAGTGTCCCCGGGTTCTAGGCTACCTTCACTAGCACCTAAGGGTCAGGCAATGTTGACATGCAAAAAACAATTTCTCCACAAGAGCAATGAAGTGGTCAGAGTTAAGCGCCAGTGAAAGCTGCCCAGGTGGGAGAGGGCTGACCTGACCACCTCACTCACTAGCTTGCTAGGGAATCTCAGCTATGCCCATTCCATTTTCTCGTTGCTCTAGTTTCTTGCTCTATCTTGGGAGGGTTAGACTAGCTCAGAGGCAGCCTACGCTATGCAGAGAAGCTTCCCTGGATAAGGAGTGGGAGGTCATGAAACTCCAGGAGCCAGGAAACCGGAATTCCCCTGGTTTTTAGTAAGAGGATGAGCATCAGAAGATTCTGGAAGAATGAGGAAACGAAGGGTGGGGAGCCTGCCCCAGCTCCACCCCGACCTGTGGCCCTGCAAACCATTACACCACTGTCTCCCCTCCCGGTGGGTCTCCAGACCTGGGTCTCCACACGCAGGTAACTGACAAGGCCCCGGCCCTTGGTCCTCCCTTCCCCACCTCCCAGCCCCTGCCTCCCGCAGCTGTGATAACCCACACGTAGCACTCTGCCCTCTGGAATTTATTTTAAGGTCTTTGCTTGTTTATTTATTTTATTTAGAGATTTCTCAGTGCTTTGTGGGGAGGAAAATTCGAATGGGTGATTATGAAATACTATTTCACCTCGCTGTTCATTCACAACAAACAAAGAGAAATGATTGGTGATTAAAAATGCATTCTCTCTGCTTGTTTTCTTTTGTTTTACCATTATGGAAATATTATAAATACTGAATACTAATCGGGACCTGCAGGGACCTCCCAGACCTTCCAGAAAACAAGACTCCTCCTCTTCCTTGGGGTAACCTCACACGGTCCTCTCGGGACTCAAATGGTGGCTGGGACCCTCCCAAGGGCTCTGGCACTGCACTTTCAGGCCAGGAGCTTCTGTCACTCTGGGCAGCCCCAAGAGTCTTCATAGGACAGTGACAGGAGTCCTCATTTGGCCCCACCTCCTGTCCTGGTACTCTGCTTCAGCAGGCAGAACCTAGTCAAGGAGAGCAGAGACTTGAGTATCAAGAGCACTTAATTAGTCCCAAAGTCACTCTCATGGAGTTTCATTCTGAGTGTCAGGAAGCCTGAGCTCAGCTCCCTGCTCCAGCACTGCTTGGCTATGTGACTTGGGGCACATTGCTTTACCTCTCTGATCTTCCTTGGTAAGATAATTGTGAAAATGGTACCCACCTCATAGGTTTGCTTTAAGGACAAAATGGGATCATAATAGTCTAGCAAGCAGGACTGGGGTTATGGCTCAGTGGTAGAGCGCTTGCATAGCATGTGTGAGGCACTGGGTTCGATTCTCAGCACTACATATAAATAAATAAAATAAAGGTCCATTGACAACTAAACATATATTTTGAAAAAATAAATAAATTCTTTTTATTATTTATTTATTTTAAATATATATTTTAGTTGTAGATGGACACAATATCTTTATTTTATTTATTTATTTTTATGTGGTACTGAGGATCGAACCCAGTGCCTCACGTATGCAAGGCAAGTGCTCTACCACTGAGCCACAACCCCAGCCCAAAAATTAATAAATTCTTAAAAAAAAAAAAACACTAGTGAAATGTTGGCCTCTATACTGATTCCTCTTCCTCTCCCTCTCCAGGGTCTCAGTTTCTCCCTCTGGAAGGTGAGAGAGCTTCAGCTCTGGTGAGATGGAGTAGAGATGACCTCGGCTCCTTCTTGGGAACACAGCCGGCACCTGCTCCCAAGCTCCAGGCCTCCTATTTGGAGTCTGCTTTCCTCGGCTTCTTTTTGAGCCATAAAATGACAACTTCCCTATTTCTTTCCAATGCAAACAAATAAATAAGAGTCAAAGGGCCTGATCCGATTCCGAAGTGTTACATGGAGTCCAGATAAACAGCAAGTCCTGAGGTGTCCATGTTCCTTTTATCTTGCACTTTATTTAACCAAATTAACCGCTCTCCATGTCCCCTGCGTGAGTGTCTCTGTCATATAAAATACAATCACGCTTGCTTGCTACATGTTTCAGATACTTTATCATTAACATCAATTCCAGCCAAATTAGGAGTTTCTCCCAACATAATTGCCCTTCCCATTATCCAGCACTTTATTTTTTCAAAGCACTTTCCGACCATTAATTAGTTAACCCTTAGGACGCCCCAGAGCTGGCGTTCAATGTCACCCTCCCTGTCTCCTGGCTGAGAAGAGGAGGTGGGGAGGGGTCAGGTGGTTTGTTGGAAGTCACCCTGAATGTGGGGGCTGGGGGCTCGAGCGGGACCTTGGAAATCCTCCCTCCAGCCTTAGATCCCCTGCCTCAGCCAGGCCCAGGCCTGAGCAGGAACTGTCTTGAATCTGATCTGAGCAGGTGGGGGTCCCCAACACCTTCAATCTCCTTCATTGTGGCTTCTGGAATAAAAGAAAGAACAGGATTAAAGATGGCTGGGTGGTGGCCCCTCCTCTGCTGGGCAGAGGAAGGAGGATCAAATGCCTATCACAGGGACCAGCAGACCCAAACCCTGCAATTGTTCCCACAGCCAATAAACACCATTGAGTGCTTAGCAGGTACCAAGTAGCGTGGCCACCGCCTCCAGAATGGCAATGCTAGCAGCCAAAGTGACGGGGGACTCGAGAGTTGTCTGGAAAGTTGGACCCCATGGGCAATCCTGCAGAAGCGTTTGCGGCTATCCAGTTCTCTCTTATTCTGCCAACACTCCCTCGTCTCCTGGTGGGGTGCAACCACCATCTTAATGGGTCCTGAGCAAGGTGGGCAAGTTCAAACTTTGGACCAGACATCCTGGGAGCCATCTGGGAAAAACACTATGATTAATTTCTTGGACAAGGTTCTGGCTCGTCAATGAACTCTGCAGGCGGCTGCTAGGGATACACTGTCCAACTACCAATATTTTACATTTACAGCCTCTCTGTGGTCCTAACTTCTTTAATGATTTTTTTTTTTCTTAAAATACACGAGCTGGCTCCCACCGGGCCATTGCCAGGAACCTACAGAGAGGTTTTCCAAGATGCTCGTTAACTTGGAGCCAGGTACGTCTCCCAAGTCCCTCTGTTCAGCAGCTGTCCTTCCTTTCGGTTGCCTTGAGGCAGGGGCCACGGGTGCCATGAGGGCAGAGTGGCAGCTTCCCACCTGGGATTCTATCCCTGCCCTCACCCACCTCTCCCATGGTCCTTCCTTGTGGACATTAGTTAGCAGGGACCTCCCTCGACCCACGGAACGAGCGGAGCAGATCATTTGTCTCCGTGGTCAGATACCCGGTGGTCCGATCCCAGCTCTGCCACTTGCTAGCAGTTTGACCTTGGATAAACTGATCCCTCTAAGCTTGTTTTCCTGTCATCAAATGCAGCCTGGAGAGGATGGAGCAAGGGGAAGCCCAGGAGGGTCTCAGTAGTCCATCCAGTGGGCAGCAGGTGGGCATGAGCTGTCGACTGTGGGAAAGGACAGGTATAGGCCTCCTTATGGATCTCATTCTTGGTGCCTCCTGCTCGGTCCTGCCTTATCTGGCTTCTTTCAGGCTCTGGGTCTGGACACGAGAGCCATAGCGAGGCCGCTGGATCAAGTCCGTGTCCTTAAACTCTTCATTTCCCAAGGAGAAGAGACGCAGCCAGGGGGCAGGTCTAGATACCCTCAGGTTCCAAGCCAGCTCCCTCACAGGCACCAGGACAGGGTTGCACCCCCAGCTCCTGTGCTCGTGTGAGGCAGGCAGGAGAAGCTCCCTTGCCACCAGCTGGGTATTTCAATTACCCACAGAGCCTTTCTGGGCTGGGTTTTGGTTTTTTTCCTCCCCATGTCTCTCAAGCTTCTGTAGACAGGGCTTCTGGTGCAATAACTCAAGACTGCCAAAAAGCAGGGAGACACTGCTCACGGCTGCTGCTCTGAGAGCTTCATCAGTGCCTCCTCCTCCTCCCTTAGCCAGTGATGCTCCCGCTGAGCCCTCATTTGTGTTCACTTATTCACTCAACAAACATCTGCCGAGCATCAGGCACGGCCGAGCTAGGTTTGAATCTTGGCTGCACAGCTTTCTGGCCGGGAAAGCCTTGGGGAGTGACTTACGGGTTCCCCATCTGGGAGAGTGGCTGACAATGGGGTCTGTCGTAAAGAGTTGGTGAGACATGGTGAATGCCAGTGCTCAGCACAGTTCCTGGTAGTAGTAGGTGCTGCATAAATGCCACAAATCTTTATTATGGGTAAAACTCAGTGCTAGTACCATAGATAGTACAAGGTCGAATTTGAATCTTTGTTTGAAAGCAGTTTATAATATAGCAGGTGAAGATTTCTATAGGACCTTTCTGGCCCCTAAATAACACAACTACTGAAGTTTTAAGACACATTGTCCATTTACACAGCCCTAACCTAGCGATGCTATCTCCTGCAGGATTGCCGTCCTCATTTCACAGGAAAAAAATCAAAGCTCAGAGAGGGCATGTGACTTCCTTCAGGTTATAGAGCGGAGCCACGTGGTCCATTTAAGGCCCTTGGCTTGCTTTCTGGCACCTTCCTCTGGCCCGTGCCTATAGTCCCCTTCCTGCCTTGCTCCTCCTTGCTCCCTGCTCCCAAGGATGACACCTTTTACTTTCCTGGGTGCAGCCAGGGGCCTTTCCTGCACCGTCCTTCACCCATAGGCTCAGTGGTGGAGACCAGGCTAAGGGCACACCAGTGTCTCATCCAAGGTCCCGCCACCCTCCATACAGACCTGCCGTGATCTGAGCTTCACTGATGCTGGACCGGAGCTTCGAGAGACAGAGACTATTCAACACAGTGCCTGGTACGCCGGCCTCGCCCAGCAGGTGTGTAGTAGACACTCGATACGTGTTTGTTGAATAAATAAAAACATGACCGAGAGTGACTACAGGAAAGATGATAGCCCCTATTACCCGGGTCCTCCACGTGCCAGCGCGTTCTGCAAGATTTCTACACAGGAGATTAACCTCTCGGCAATCCCACGGGCAGTACTGTCATCCTCGCCTCCACACACGTGACTCAAGACCAAAGACATGAAGTGACTCACTGGGACACACAGGAAGCAAGCGCTGGACTGGGAGCCGGAACTGGACCCTGGCGATCAGCGGCAGTGCCATTGGTGTCATGGCCTCGCAGGGTGGTGGGGCCCTGGGGGGAAGGTGGGGCCCTGGGGGTCCGGGGGTCCTGTCCCCCTCGGCAGCCACTAGCTTTCTTGGCCTGCGTCCCCACCAGGGGAAGCATTTCTTCTCGGTCTCGCCCGCCCTCCTCACATTCCCACCGTTACCTACATAGGGAATTAAGACTCAAATCCTCATTTGACACGATGCAGGAGGATGCTAAGTACTTAAGCACTAATTAATTAGTGAGCCGTACCCGCTGCCACCAGCCGCTGGAGGAAACCTCAAACAGACCCCCAGAGTGCCAGCGCCCTCCCTGCCACAGAGGCCAGTACCCCAGCCAAGCATGGGGACAATGAGGAGGGGGCCGGATGGGAAGAAGGGGTCCAACCAGCTCTGTCCCCTGCCTCCGCGTTCTCAGAAACCAGGTCGGGGACGGAGTTCCAGGGCCTGCCTGCCATGCCAGGGCTCTGGGTGTGACTCGTATGATGGGCAAAACTTCATGTGCCTACCTTTGCCACAGATTCTCCAGGTATTGTGGGCAGCTTGGGGGTCATTTAGACAAGAAGACATCTTATTTCCTGAAACCAGCTGGTGTGTCTTTAGGGGTGCCAAGAGGCAACCAGGACTCCCAACTCTGTGGTACCCTACGCTGCGCTGGGGGGCAGGAGTTTAGGACTGGGTGCTCTTCACCTCTCTTGATCTTGGTTTTACCATCTGTGACTGGCCAAGGTCAGTGGGGCACATGGTAACTAAAACCTAGGGCTTTGGAATCAGACTGCCCTGGAGAGCCTGCCCTGCCACTTCCTAGCCGTGGAATCTTGTTCATGTCAGTTTCTGAGCCTCAGTTCACTCAGCTAGAAAATGGGACTAACAGTTCTCCAGAGGGCCCTTTTGGGGATCAGTAGGCTGAGACACGTGACGTGCACAGTAATCACTCAATAAATGGCTTTCAGTAGCAGATGCTGTCATTTTCAGCAGCAGCATGGAATATTCCCACTGCCTGTCATGATTCTTGGAGCCTCTGAGGTGAGCAATCTTCCAGGTTTGTTCAGTGCTACCTTGGGTTTAGCACTGAAGGTCCCAAGCAACAAGAACCACCACAGTCAGGCACAAATTGGGATAGCTGAGCAATCTCTGCAGCTCCCAAGAGGTCGGGCAGTTGTGGAGGCAGCCTGCACCACTGGGTAGAACTGATTTTCAGAGTAACTTCCTCTGGGCCTGTGCCACCACGGGGGATCCAGAGTCCTGGGCAGGACCTGTGAGTGGCACAGGGCTGGGCCCTGCCCCCAGAGCTGTATCTGACAAGGTCCCCAGCCTGCGTCAGCTCTAGGGCCCCTCCTACAATATTTACTTAATGATCAGCCCAGAAACAGCATTGTTCAGGACGAAAATGAAAACCATTAGGCTGGGCTTCTTTTTTCTGGGCTGTCCAAATACCTCTGAGCCCTTAGAAGGGGAAGGAGACCGTTCTGCAGCAGCACCAGGAGGACAGGCAGGGGCAGGCACTGGGACGCCAGAGTCCGCCCCTCACCTCTACTGTTCCCAGGAACCCAGCGGCATGGCCTCAGTTTCTCCAGGTGCTTGAGAGGGACTTCAGACTGGCAGCTGGATGAAGCAGGACAGGGTCTGGCTGAGCCGAAGCTCTCCCCACCGCGCTCTCCCACTGAGGCTGCACTGTAGGGAGGGAGGAGTCTCACCCCCACTTCACAGAGGGGGAAGTCAAGGCCCAGGGTGCTCACCTGAGCCAACATCAAAGCCATAGTCCCTCAGAGGAGGTGGGACAGGGAATTGGTAGGTGGCATCTCAGGGGAGCTGGAATCTTTTCCAGAAACGGGCCTTCTGTTTTGTTTGCTCATTAAACACCTTTCCTGTGGGTTGAGAAAGTGGGCTGGGGGGCGAGAGAAGGGCGCTCTGCCCCTTTATCCAGAGTTGCTGCTCACCAGAACTCCGGGGACCCTCAGAAGGGGGCTTCCCCTCTGTGCCCAGCCTGGAGGACGCAGGAGCCCCGATGGCAGCCTGCCCCGGGCCAGCCTCCAGAGTGGGCAACCCCACGGCCCCAGCCTTCCTGCACAGGATGGGGAGGGCCGAAGGTGTGCCCGGTTCAGCTGCCAGGGCTGGCAGCCGGGCATGCAAATGGGCATGGGGCAGAGAGGGATGTGGGCACGGGGTAGAGGCCTGGCAGGCTGGCCGCCAAAGAGGAAGGCGGCGCGGCTCCCTGTTCTGCTCCAGGCACCTTATTATTTATTTATTTATTTGTGCAACGCTGGGATCTGACCAGAGAGCCTCGTGCAGGCGAGGCAAGCACTCCACCACCGAGTCACCGCTGCCCTGGCACCTCAAATGCACCCCCTCCTGTGAGCTCCCGGCAACTGCATGAGGTCCACCTGTCTTCATCCCTGTGTTCTGGAGCAGGAGGAAGGAAATGGAGGCTTGGAGAGGTCATTTAATGCCACCCCAGGCGTGTCTGCCCCTCACCCAGGCACAACCCCGGTCCACCCAGTGGCGTCGAGAGAGGGCTCCAGGGTCGGGCCTCTCAGAATCCAATCCTGACTCTCCCCCTTCACAGCCATTGACGAGACTATACTGCTGGTCTGTGCCTCTGTTTCCTCATCTGTGAAGTGGGCTGGTAACACTACGTCTCACAGTGACAGTGAAACATGAGCAGAGGGCCTGCCATCACCTGGAGCCAAAGCAGTGACGTTATTAGCTGGTGACGCAGTGGGCCTCTGGCCAGCTGGGCCCCACCTCGCGCTGCCCAGGGCCTCCTCCGTTCCCCTCGCAGGCGGGTTCTTAGGGCCTGGGTTCTCGGCTCAGCACATCCTCTAGCAGGAGCTGGCCTCCCCAGCACAGAGCCCCACACCCCCACATGTAAACGGGAGACCAGGCCCAGGGGCGCCAGAGGCTAAAGCCTGCGAGCCCGACCCTGTGCGGTAAGAAGGAGGAACAGAAATGGCAACGTCCAGGGATTCTGCAGCCTCCTCCTCCGAGGCCTCTCCACAGAGCTCACGGAGTCCCACCAGGCGCAGCCCCGCCGCCCTCTAGGGCCTTGCCCTCTGCTCTCCTTTTTGGTTGTCCCTGCTTTAACATCCTGCTGGCTGCTGTTCCTCTCAGGCTTGCCCCTTTCTTTGCTCATGGCCTGGCTTCTGGAATGTTCTCCCAGGCTTCCTCCTGCTCACACCTCTCTGGTCAGATCTCCACTGAGGCAGCACTTCCCTGACCTCCCTCCTTGGGGTTCCCAGAGGCACTAGCTTTTCCTGAGTGTCAGACTCCACCTGGTCTGAAGCAAGCTCACAGATACCGCTCAGTCTTTCAATTTATTCTATCCATAAGTATTTATTGAGCACCTACTATAGTCCAGTCACCAGATCTAAGCCTTGTGCTGGTGCGTCTCAGAACTAGAGCCCTAGGGTCCTGGGGCTGCAGGCAGGGGAGGGGGACCCACCTGATGAGGATGGTGCTGTGGCTGTGTGATGTGATCTCCCTGACAGCTGAGAACACCCTCAAGGCCAGAATGGGTGCTACATTTTTTATTCCCCACCAACCCCATAGGACACAGTGCTGGGTTTGGCACACAGTGGGGGCTCCATCAGCCAGCAGGTGCATCTCCCTGAGGGGCCTTCTGAGCTCCAGGCAGGATGAGGAGACTGTTGCAGGCAGCAGCAGTCAGGAGGGCTTCCCAGAGGAGGTGCTGCCAGCTGGACCCGGAAGTCTGCGGAGGCTCAGAGGAGTTGGGAGGGAGGAGGGCAGAGGCTTTCCAGGGGAATGGGGGTGGGGTAGAGGTGGGCAGCAGAGTAGGTGTGGGGTATCTGTACAAACCAGGGGCCAGTGTCCTGTCTGTGGACTACATTTGGGAAAGTCAATCTGCCCACCTGGCCCCCACCATACCTGGGACCCCCCACGTCCTTCTCTGGCTGGGCTGGCGAGGGCCACAGTTCTTGTCCACAGGGAAACCAATGGCTGCAGTCAAAGACAAGGGTGCCCTCCCCCAGCTGCAGAGCCTGGGGAGTGCCCTGGGCAGGGCTTGCCCAGGCCTGGCACTCTAGCTGTGCCCTCCACCCTAGGACGTCCTGTACCCAGGAGGACCTATTAAAGGGACAAAGGTCCCCATGGGGTGCATGCACCCCAGGCTCAGCCCTGGCAGCTGGCCCAGACTTGGGCTGCAGCAGGAACCCCCTCTCCCGGCCATGCCAGTGGGGCCTTGGGAAGAGAGGGACGGATCTGGGACATGGGTCCACCCCCCAGCCCAAGGCAGGGCCACCCAAATAATGTGAGGATGGGATATCACCTGGCAGGTGCTCTCTACCTAGCAAGGTGTAGGCGGAAGGCAGATACAGATTGCTTCAGAGTCTGGACCCTAGAGCAGTCTGCTGTGTGATTATGGGCAATAGACTTGACCTCTCTGAACCTTTTGCCTCATTTCTGAATAAAACAGGGTTAAGAATAGTACCTATTATTCATGATTCAGTGAGAATATGATCAAAATTGCTACAGAGCTGGGCACAAAATAGGTGTTCAATAAATCTTGCTATTAAGAGAGAGGGATGGGCAAGTTGATCTTGCGACCTTTCTGCAGGTCTTGGAGAAAAGGAAAGAGGTGTGAGATACTTGCAGAGGGAGAGGCTGCATCCTGGCCCCTAGAGCTTCCCCAGGGAGCCGGCCAGATGTGAGGGTGATGAGCAGATTGGCAGAAGCTGGAGTGGGGTGGTGGCATGGAGGTCCCCACGGGCCAGCACAGGACATGGGCTTGTGTATCTCTGAATCAGGGCGTGGGGGCCATCAGCTGTTAGAAAGTGGACCTGGGTTTATTATGCTCGATGTTATCATCTTTGATAAGAACTAGATTAAATAGATGGGGAGGCAGAGGCCAGGCCGGGCGTGGGGGAGTCAAAGTGCATCTGGTTGTGCTGAGCCAGCCCTTGGCCGTCCTGGGCTCTGCTCAGGGCCCCGGGGACCCCACAGACGACTCTTTCCTGGGGCAGGAAGCAGGGCCTGGCAGCTGGTAGAAGCAGGCAGGGACCCCCAAGTGGAGGCACCTGCCCCGGGGACACAGGCGCTGGCTCTGGGCCTCTGCCACCGTCCCAGGAGCTGCCTGCTGAAATGACCCCAGAAGGGGCCAATCCCAGTGGCATCTCAGCTCTGCCACCTACAAGCCAGGTGGCCTGAAGCGGACTGCATTAGCCCTGTGGCCTCGGTCCCCCCACTCTCCCTGCCGCAAGCCCCTGGTGACCGGCTCTGTTCCAAGGCTGGCCGAAGATGACTGTGGTGCGGGGTGGGGCCTGTGCCACCAGACACCCCTCCCTGCCTCCGGAGCCGTGACCTTCGAAACAATCAGCAAGGCTCCAGGCTGGGTGCGCTTTGGCCTGGCATCTCCCTGTCCCTTCCCCTGTCCTGCCTGCCATAGCGGGGGTCAGCTGACCCTCTGCCCTGTTCTCCCCAAAGCCCCAACACTTCACTTCCATGAGGGGCAGGGGGGCTCAGTATTCTGTACGCACAGAGAAACTGAGGCCTGGGGAGGGACGGTGCTCAGCACAGCAACCGAGACCCACAGGCCTGGCTCCCCGTCCCGGGCACTTCTGTCTCCTTGGCCAAGGTCCCTGCCATCTGGCACCAGAGGCCTGGCTGGGAGGGCCTCTGACTGCTGGGGTGTCGGGCTGGTGTGACTGAGGGGACCGCAGCCCCCAAGGGTGTCTCTGCCCAGGGGACAGGATGCCCCAGGACGGGCCCCACAGACATTCCTTGCCACCAGGGAAGGCTATAAAAAGCAACACTTTTCAGGCCTGGAGTGTGACCTGTGGGACTTCACAGAATCCAGAGAAGAACAGAGATAACCTTGGAGAGGTCCGACCTTCAGCAGGGGCGGGGACAGGAAGGAAGCACCCCTGGCTGCAGCTTGGCCTGGGTTGGGGACAGAGTGAGGGGGCATGGTGTGAAAAGAGGCACAGAGCCCTGACAGTCACTGGAATAACAGTAATAGTGGGTGCTGTTGCCATTATTAGAGCCTCTGGATATTCCGGGACTAGCCAGAGGGAGAAGCCAGAGGGAGATAGAACTTTTTGTTGCCCCATTTCACAAACCAGAGAACTGAGGCTCAGAGTGAACCAACAACTTGTTCGAGGTCACACAGTGAGAAAGGAGAGAAACTGGGCTAACAGCCCACTCAACACACTCCTTAGGCCAGCTCTTCCAGAACTCTGGACTCTTCCTGCCTCGGGGCCTTTGCACAGGCTGTCTCCTCTGGTCAAAAGGCCTGTCTCTTCTCTCTGCCCATTAAAGGAATTCCTCCTTCCACCAATTTCGCTGGAAGCTCACCTCCTTACACAAGCCTCCTTTCATCAACGCATTCACTCATTCATTTATTCACTCAACACATATTTGTTGAGAAACTACTATGTGCCAAGACCTGTGCCAAGTGCTGACTGGTGACACAGCCATGAACAGAACTAATGAAAAACTAACAAAAATCTCTGCCCTCAAGGGCCTGATGTCCAGAGTGGACCACTGGACTCTGGACCTCTCTAGCTGGGGGAATTGGAGGTCTCGTCATAGGAGGAGGGGAGACAAATCATAAAATAGAGCTGATAAATCATCCCAAGGTATCAACTTCGTTCTAAAATTTGTGAGGACAGAGTGTTTCCTTTTACTTAAGCAGCACATTGTGAGAAAAGCCATCAAACTTACATAAGATTTAATGGACACTAAAGGGAGGCCCTGGGTCTTCATGTCAGGTAAGCCTATGGGGAGAAGCTTTGAGACCTTGTCCCCCAGTGACTGAGCTGCCCTAACCTTTCAGACAGGTCTCCAGGGCTAGGACGCTGCTCAGTGGGACAGTGCTTGCTTGGTGTACAGTGATGCCCGGGGTTCCAACCCCAACACCACAAAAACAAACAAACAAACAAACAAACAACTCCAAGGGGCTGGGGAAAGGGCTAAATTCCTCTCGGCTCAGCCCAGAGCAAGAGGTGTTTGGAAACCAAGAATTCCAGATTCCTGGGAGGGCTCTCCCTCTGCCTGCTGGGTCACCCCAGGTGAGCCACATCACCTCTCTGAGCCTTTGTTTTCTTGTGGGTAATATGAGGGGGGCTTGTGTTAGAACTTCCCCAGGAGCCCAGCAGGCCCTGAAGCCTGTTTGGCTCTAAGGCCAGGGTTGGTTGGCCACCTCTGTGCAGTCCCAGGCCACCCCCCAGGATCCCCTCAGCCTTCCCTGCCCCCAGCCCTTGGGCCCCCAATGTGGTCCTGTGGTAGTTGCCCCGCCCCACCTCAGGCTCCCGGAGAAGAAAAAGGAGAGGCAGAAGGAAGGCCACATTTCTCACTTGGCCCGCTGCCTGGTTTTCATTAGGCCCGCTGCCTAATTTTCCTGGGCGGCACTGGCTTTCTTGGCTAGTCTCTCCTCTTTCTTAACCATTTCGGAGGAAAGAGCTGTCACACCCCCATCCCCCTCACCCTAGTATCGTGGCCCGGAGTTCTTTCTGCTGTGTCACCGAACGCCTCTTGCTGCCACGTCAGCTCACGTCCCCTCTTCCTGGAGTCCCCGGGGACAGAGAGCAGAAGCGTAGACAGACCCACTCCACGATTAACAATGCTGTGATCGTCCATGTTTATTGAGCACGTACTATGAGCCAGGCACCGTGAACTGCCCACCACAGCTTTACCAAGTAGAGACCTTATCATCAGCCCATTTTATAGCTGAAGAAGCCAAGGCCCGGGGATGGGAAGTGGTAGAGCTGGGACCCACGATCGTGGCCTCTAACCACCAAGCCATGTGCACTCAGAGATTCCGAACGCCCTTCTCCTGGGTAAATGAACACCACCCCCGTCACACACATACACTTGTTTTCTAGATCTTTCCCAACCATTCCAGAACAGTGCTTTCCTTAAGGGGAAGAAGCCAAAGCCCAGAGCACAATGTGTTCTGAGCAGACACTGAGAGGTCCAGAGCAGGTGAGGGGGCCCTGGAAGGGCCGCTGGACCCCAAAGGTGGTTTCTGGGGATCCTGAGCACCCGGCCTCCTTCTAGGAGGGAGATCAGCTGAAGAGAGGACCACAGGGAAACAAGCCACCTGGGGAAGGGGGAAGGGGGTCAGAGTCTTCATGGGCCACCCCTGCTCCCCGCGTTGGGAGGAACAAGGCCGAGGCCCCGCAGATGGGAATGGAGCCCTTCCCAGTCTGAAGGGGCAGGAGCCCGCCCGCTGCTCCTACCAGCCATGCACCCCACAAAGGAGCAGCCAACCGCCCCCAGCCCAGTGCTCAGCGGGCACCCTAGGCCACCCAGCTCCAGGGGACCAGGCCTGTGATAAAAGTGCCGCAGTGGCAACTGCAGCGATCAGCGGCGGGGGGGGGGGGGCGGCAGAGCCTGGCGTCCTTCTTAGGGTGCCCATAAATATAATGTGACCCATAAAACCCGCGCTCCCTCCAGCCCCAGGCGCCAGGCCACGCCCACGCCACCCGGCCACTCTCCCGCCCCAGGCTCGGCTCTGCCCTGGACTTATGAGCACCGGGCACCTCTGGATGGGGTGCCGGCCTCCCCAGCCACCGTGGCTGCCCAGGCCCTGTCCCCGCCGTGCCCCTCTCCCCCTGTACCCCCTCTCTGGGCCCTCAGGTCAGCAGGGCTGTGGCTGCCAGGCTGGGGGCCGGGAATGTGCCAGGGCAGATCCTGCTCTCGCTCTCGGTGAGTCACCCGTGGGAGTGTGTTGATGAATCCAAATCCCGGTGCTTTGTTTTGGGCTCCTGGGAATTCACAAATGGGGAGCAGACACATTGGGGTCTGCTGCCAGGCTGCGTGGCCAGATCGGAGTCAACAGGCGCGGGTTCTCCTCCCAGCTCCTGCCGGGAACCAAGTTCCGGTCTGAGCAGCTTTGGGGCCTCAGTTTCTCTACCTTGAAAATGGACACAAATAGGCTGCCCTTGGTAATTTTGCAAGAAAGTCATAAATTTAAAAATATGTCATAGCAAGTGCAGTTCTCCTGATGACAACAATGAGCGTCATTTATTGAGTGCCTACTGCATGCCAGGCGCCACCCTCGGAGGGGTATAATTAATCCTCCCGGCAACCTTATGAAGTCTGTGAGATTATCATCCCTTTTTCAAGGGAGGAAACTGAGGCCTAGAGACGTTAAGTAACCCGCCCGGGGCCACATGACTTATCCACTGCACCAGCAGGCTCGCCGGCCTCCCACAGTGTGAGGTAAGGACACCCCTGCAAATGCCAGGCAGTGGATCACTACACCACCTGGTCCCTTCCCTGCCCTCCAGGTAGGGACCGGCCCTGAACATTAAAGTGGGTGTTTCCCTCTGCAGCTTCCTCTCCCAACCCACCCGCTGTGGGTCCTGATGGGACGCACAGCATCCTCCCAGCCGTGCCCCCAGCCCCACCCGACCCAGGAGGACCCGAGTGTCCCTGGCTGCTCCCAGCACCTTCCCACGGGCAACCCAGCTGAACTCTGTGTCCCCAAACCCAAGGTACACACGTCCCGACTGGGAGCCTTCCAGATGGGCAGACCTGCCCTGGGAAGGGCCCAACCTGCTGTTTCCCAATACCCCAGACTCCACATCCTCACCCAGCCCAGGGACCGGGCGCCTCCTGGGGGCCCCACAGCCTCCTGAGGACAGGTCCTGGGAACACCCTGCTTCCTAGGGCATGGAGTTCTGAGTTCTGTCCCTCACCTCCTCTCAGTCTCTTTCCTGGGGTTCAGCTGACATTTCCAAAAGCTGTAGTTGCGCAACAAAGCAAAGCCTGGGACACCTGCCTCCAAGAAGCCCCTGGACCCGCACCCCTGTCCCTCTCATAGTGAAAAAGCAAGAGCGGCCTGGGTGTCATGGCCTACCTGGGCTGTGCTGAGTTTACAGATGAGAAACAGAGCCTCAGAGAGGTCGAGGGCCCACCCAAGGTCACACAGCTGGTTAGTGGGAGACGCAAGATTCAAACCCATGTCTACCAGGCACAAAGCCCTCACTCTCAACCACCGTGCTTCCTGCAAGTTCCATTTTCACCAGCGTGTGAGTCTTTGCTCTTCCTTCTGCACCAAAAAGAGCAGGGTACACAGCCCTTCGGAGTGTCAAGGAGTGCTTACCGAGCAGACGCACAACTACCGTGGAAGATGGGCAACAGCATCCCTGTGCCTCAGATAAGGGAACCTGAGACTCAGAGAGGGAAAGCAACGTGCCTGAGGTCACACAGCGAGTTGGGGCAAAGATAAGAAACCAAGCTACCCACCAGTCACAGGCTCTTCCCAACTTTCCTTCGTCCTCATCGTTCTAGCCACACGCTGGGGCCAGTTGGGCTTCCTTCCCAAGGGAAGCTGCGGGCACAGCGTCTTTAAGCTGCCCTTTGAGGGACGAGGCGAGGAGGGGCTGAGGAGGGGGCCTCCACCAGCACACAGGGCGAGGAGCCCAGACCCGTCTGTCTGAGATGGGGTCAGTGCAGGGGGTCTTTCTCAGCAAGCACTTACGGCGCAATTGATGGCAGAAACACTCATCAAACGAGGGACAAATCATAAAGTTCGGGAGATGGAAATTAGGCGCGGACAAATGATCCAGGTGCAGGGGAGATTTATGGGGGAGGCTGTATCCTAGCTAATGATTTCTGCTAATGATTCTCCGAAGTGTACAGTGGCACGGAGCCCGCGCTCCGTGGGGTGACATGAACCCTGCGGGCCGGATGAAGGACGTTCCTAGGGAGACGGGGAAGGAAAGGGGCTGAGGAAGAATGATGGGGGGACCCCAAACACAGAGTCCCCCAGGAGTGGAGGGAGGAGACCAGGATGTTGGGGTGTGGGCTGGCCCTGCGAAAGATTTACGGCTCAGCCCAGCTCTCTGGCCCTCTCCTCACTGCCCTGAAAGTGCCTCCTGCCTGGCGGCTCCGAGTGCTGGCGGGGATGCCCGCTGCTGACACACACATTTTCCAAGCCCACCGCCATCTTTCATCCACCAGGCCCCCTCCCACAGGCGGTTTCTGGCTACACATGGTCCGGCCCTGCCCCCTTCCCCTCCCTTCTGGAA
>CM053400.1:6764189-6789535 GCA_028644305.1 Xerus rutilus
TCGCTGGGGAGAGCAGCTCATGAAAAGTTAATGCCCCCTTGCAGGTTGTTGATTTTTGTTTGTTTTTCTCTTTTTGCCAGAAGAGAAGCCTCTTTCATTAGCCCAGACTGTCATTACCCAGCATTAAATTTTCATAGAGCGGGCGGGAGGCAGGGCAAGGGGAGGCGGGCAGGGGGGCTGGGGCCAGGCCTGCTGGGGCTGAGACCAGCTCCCCTGGGTTCCTGCCTGTACACTGCGAGGTCTTAATCGTGATAATTGCTTTCCTCCGCCGCCCACCTCGTGCTCAACATGGCCCCTGGACCATGGCCTTTGACCCTCCTAAGGCTATCTCTGCAGGTTTTATGATTAGCCCCATTTTACAGACCAGAAACTGAGGCCCAGAGTTTGTGTCTCTTGTTATGGCCAATGGTGTCCTTGGCCTCACCAGGGCTGAGAGCAGAGAGAGGAAAGGGGGTGTGGGGTTGGAGGGGCCTCAGAGGCCACCCCAGACAGGCAGGGGCTCCATGCTGGGGAGGCGGGTGGGCAGCTCCTCTCAGCCAGCCAAGGGTCCATGCATGCGGGCAGGGCCTGCGACCCGCAGGCAGGTGTCAGGCCCTCACAATGGTGCACCTGGCGTGGGCGCCAGGCCTGCCCATTCAGCCTCGAACAATCACAGCTTCCCAGCCGCCCGCCCAGAGGCCTCCAGGGGCCAGGATGAGGCCTAGAAGCAGATGGGCTGCGGGTGTCAGGTTTCCAGCCTCGGGTGGGGGCAGGCAGCCTAGAGGGGTAGGGGAGCAGTCAGGCTCCTCCACAGCCTCCAGTGGCCCCTTTCCAACCTCTGGCTCCAAGCAGGTGGGCAGACTGTCCCACCACTACCACATAAGGCAGGCTGGTGAGGGGGATGGGATGGCCAGAGGGTGCAGGTGGGCTTCTCACAGGACTGGAAATCCTGCCACCCACTTGAGCAGCTCGCAGAACCTCCCCGGGCCTCAGTCTTCTCATCTGTGAAATGGGTGGACATGGTTGGCATGGGTCTGGGCACCAGAACAGCAATAGTGAACAAAACTGACACAAACCCCCTGCCCTGGCAGAGGTCTGGTCCTAGTGCAGGACCGGAACAGTCAAGGCAGAGTCAGATACACATCAGCTCCACAGGAGGAGGGGAGTGGAGAGAGAAGGTGGGCAAGGGGGCCAGCACTTGAGAGAAGGTCAATCCCAGACCAGGTGGGGGAGCAAGCCAGGCAGATCTGGGTCAGGGCCTGTGGCCTGCCAGGCAGAGGGAACGGCAGGTGTCTGATAAGCCCGCAGCGTGCTGGTGGGGAGCAGGAAGGGGCCGTGCGTGAAGCACTTAGGGCGCCTCCTACGCTTGGACCCAGTACTCTGGACAGTTATCACACTTGGCTTTTATCGATTTGTCTGTCCACTCCCATAGCCCCTGAGCACCCATTTTACCCATGAGGACTGAGGGCTGAGAAGGGAGGGAATGAGTCATGTCACGTGTGGGTACCCTGCTCACCTGCCCCATCAGGTGAGGAAGGTGCAACCAGGACAGGTCCCTGGGCTAGGACTCCTGCTCCAGTGCTCCAGCCACTCAGTACTAGACACAAAACAGGACGGCACATGTGAGGCGCTGGGTTCGATCCTCACAGCCAGACCGGCTCAGCCCATCCTTGCAGGGCTAGTAAGAAGACTTTGCAGGCTAGAAAACCCTCCTGGTCACTCTGAGCTTGCCCTCGAGGCACCAGGGGTCTGGGGAGAGAGGCAGGAGGATCTAAGAAGGGACAGGGTAAGTCCAACTTCCTTGTGCGACAGACAAAGCCCCTGCTCGTCCCCGGGCCTCAGTGATTGCACCTGGGCAACAGTGATGTGGCCGTGATGGGTAGAGCACCAGCACTGGGGGGTGGCAGGAATCCCCCACATTCAAGGCTGGAAGGAGTGGCCTCAGAGATCACGTGGGAGAGGCGTGATCTGAAGGAGTCCCCAGAGGGCCCGGCTATGGGTGGCGGAGCTCGGCAAGGTGCTCAGGAGAGTGTGCAAGAGCAGGCTGGGGGCCACATGCTGCGCTGGAGGGTTGTAGCTGGAGGTCAGAAAGAGGCAGGAAAGGGGGCTGCTACCTCTCAGAGGCCACTGTCATCGCTCATGTCCTGGGGTAACCAATGTCAAGAATCCTATGGGCTCCTCCCTAGGCGAGGACTCCAGGGCCCTAACAACACAGATGTGGACTCAAACTCAGGCCCTGCCTCTGCCTAGGTGCCACCCCCGCCATTCCTGTGACAGCCCCATGCCTCGGTTTGGTCATAGGTGAAACAGCAAGAATAATGGCAGAGTCCCAGCCTCTCGGTATTGGGAGGCTAGGTGGGGCGGTGCACAAAGCCCCAGCCTGGCACCAGCTCTGAGCTTGGCGTGGACATGGCTATCAGTGCTGGTGAGCCTTGAAGGGCGCCTGGCCTGCAGGGAGGGTCACAGGGAGGCCCTGAGGCTCAGAGCATTGAAGAGGCTCCCTAGGCTTACGCAGAAGAAGCAGGGTTCAAACTCAGGCCTTCTATGTTCCTGGGCTGTTCTCAGCCTCTGGGGCAGGGGGAGCCAGTGGTGTGCCTCAGGGGCAAGGAAGCAGCTCCAGGCCCCTCCGAAACCCAGCTGACCCCCCAGGACCTCCTCACTGGGGGGCTCAGGGCCTGACAGTGCCCAGTGTCTCCTCTTGTCGGCACCACAAGACGACAGAGGAAGAGAGGCGGGACCCTGTTCCCCCTTCCAGCCACCTCCAGCTTGGCTGGGTTCCTTCCCTCCCTCCCTGACGTGCTCACTCTAGGAACAAAGGCAGTACAGACACATCCCGCTTCCTGGCGTGCTGATTATCTAATTCCCTACCCCTCAATTACCGCTCCCTGAGGGAGGCATTTTCCTGGGGAGGTGCCTGCCCTCCAATCCCAGAGGCTGTAGGACCCTTCCTAACAGAGTCTCCATCAATCAGGGAATCCTCTAGGGGACCAGGCTGGGCCACTTGCCCCTTGGGCAGCCCCCAGGAAGAGGACTTTCCCCTGGGCCACTTGGCAGGCCTCATGCCCCCCTCTGTCCCCTGCCCCCGACTCCCAGGATCCTGAACTCATTTTTTTGGTACCCAGGGATTGAACCCAGGGTGCTTAACCACTGAGCCACATCCCCAGCCCTTTTATTTATTTATTTTTTGAGATAGGGTCTGGCTAAGTTGTTTAGGGTCTTACTAAATTGCTGAGGCTGGTCGTGAACTTGTGATCCTCCTGCCTCAGCCTTCCAAATTGCAGGGATCACACATACGCCATCATGCCTGGCAGAATACTGAACTCTTAATTTTTTATTTATTTATGTATTTTGGGGGGACTGGGGATTGAAACCAAGGGCCACTGAGCTACATCCCCAGCATTTTCTTTCTTTCTTTTTTGTTTTTTTGGTTGTAGATGGACAGCATGCCTTTATTTTATTTGTTTATTTGTATGTGGTGCTGAGGATCAAACCCAGTGCCTCACGTGTGCTAGGCAAGTGCTCCACCACTGAGCTACAGCCACAGCCCAGGATCCTGGACTCTTGACCTGGATGAGACACAAGCACACAGCCTCCTTCATGGTCAAGGAAGGGTGTGCAGACGGGTTTTGTGTGTGTATGTTAATGCACGTGAGTGATTCGTGTGTGAGCAAGCGTGCAAAAGTGTGAATGTGTGTCTGGCAATATGGAGGTATGATGCTGTCTGTGAGTTGTGTGAATGAATTGGTCAAAGCTGCATGTGCATGGTCTGTGCGCGCTCACGTGGGCGGGAACACACATAGCTGGATGAGTGTGTGGATGTGGATAGATGTGTAGCCATTCACAAGAGTTTGTGCATGGGTAAGTCCACTGGGCTAAAAGTGAGTGTGAGAGAGTGACTGAGTGTGAGTAAGTGTGCGTGTGGACAGCTGAGGGGGGAGTGGGGGAAGGAGCCTTCAGCACGCAGGGTCCACAGACCTCCAGCCTGCTTCCTGCTGGACTCAGCTCCCATCCTTCCTGTCAAAGGGAGGGAAGTGATCACCTAAGGCAGGTGGTCTGGGCTGGTTACAGATGCAAAAAGACTCGCACTGATTTGCATCTTTCATTTGCATGCATTTCCATAGGGTCTACTGATTGGTTATTTGAAAGCCTCGCAACCCCTGTCTGTTTGCAATGGCTCCATCTGGAAAAAACTCAAGGCTGGGTTCTGCTTGTGGGCAGGGCTAAGGATAGCCCTGAGGGCTGAGGCTAACCCACCAAGAACCAGCCCCTTAGGGGTTGCTTATCAGCACAGAGCACTTAACAGTCCCCAGGTCTTCTCTGACACCAAGGTGCTCTTCCATCAATGCCCAAGAAAGGTGTGAATGGGGACAAAGGAAATGCCCGCTGTCCTGGCTGCTCCAGCCTCCAGGGGGGTCTTAGTGAGGTATCCTTAACCTGAAGGCGCCTGTGAGGGATACTACTGGCCTACTGGTCACATTCTGTCCAGCTTCACCTCCCCTCTTCCAACCCTCCCCTGGCCCCAATCAGCACCAGAGACAAGACCTGGAGGGATGGCCTCCTCCTCTGCCTCAGGGCCAGGCGCTGGTGATGGACTGTGGAAATGATTTCCTCAGGTCTCTAAGACCCCCAGCCACCCAGAGCTGAGGCTCTCAGCAGAGAGGCACATTCCTGTGTGCACACAAGTGTGCCTGGATAGAGGAGCGCTCTCCCTCGTGGATGGACATGACAGCCTGGGATATGGCACAGAGGACATGTGTCTCAGCCCAGAATCACACGGACGTGCGTGCTCAATCACGTGTCAAGAAAAATAGAAGCTTCACTGCGAGGACCTAATGCCCACTGTCGTTTGCATTTCTGCGGAGTCCCCGCGAGTCCCCTGGAGTGAGCAACACAGCTGGACAACAGCAGTACCTTTGAATTTCACGTGTCCCAGAAACACGTCCCCTGTACGTGTGCGTAGAAATGAACATCTGCATGACTGCAGTATTGGGTGTGTGCACATCTGTGTGAGCACGTTATAAACATATTGTCCACGTACATGAGGCACATGGATTGTAAACACGCTCCCGCTGACACCAGGGTACTGCACACGCCCTCAGGCATGCGTGTGTCCACATGTACGGTTCCCTGTGCTCATGTGGCTCCTCTGAACACAGTACGTGCTGGGAGGTCACTGGCATGGGCGTGCTGAGGGTCTGTGTGTGCACACGGGTGCGGGTGCGCGGGGCGTGCGTGACAGCGTGCAGTAGGTGCGCGTATGGGACAGCATGTGTCCGCGTATCGCAAGCTGGAGATGTTTAGTAATTAAATCCCTTTTCATCCATCTGCACCTGTCTCCTTCTGAAAGCTGAGAGAACAGACGTCAAACGGGACAAGGGCTGGATTGAATACAGCCAATTCTGAAATATTTATTAGCTTGCGACTCCGCTCAATGGAGGAGAAGGAATGCCAGCTAATCCACCCAGCGGTGCTCACAGCAGGGACATTTTTCAACTGGGACTTCTTATATTTCAACGACTGCCTACTCTGTCCAAAAATGGAAGGATTTTCATCTGGGCCCATGCAGGGATCTCTACAGAACTCTGGCCAAGGACCCACGGGGCAGAGATCAAACCTGGGTACCTGTCCTGTTCCAGGATCCTCTGTTCCCTGCCCACCTGCTCCTGGGTCCACGAAGTTGGCTTTTCCTTAGCCTGTACCAGCCCCCATTTATGGGCCCTTACTGTGTTCCAGGCACAGGTAATAGGTCTTCCCCTGATTCTACTCATCCCCACAAAAACCCACTGAGGGAAGTGCTAGGTATCACCTCATTTAATAATCAGGCAACTAGGAATTTCTGAAACATTTAACAAGTAAGGAAACTGAGGCTCAGAATCATGAAATGAGCCACTTAATCCTAAATCATAATCCCAAAGCCCTAGGGGTGGAGCCAGGATGGGAGCCCAGGGAGTCTGTCCTGAGTGGATTCCGTCACTGCCTCACCCCTGGTCTCCTGGCAGACCACAGAGGATGTAAGGGTGCAGAAGGAATTTTGAGGCCACAACTAAGAACATTGAGAAAGAGTGGTGTGGTCCCTGCCGATGTTTGCCACTGTGGTAGGAGGACACAGCTGTGCATTTGCTCCCTCTCATCCTCACTGCACCCCAAACTCGATGATCATGAAGTCTTCCCTTCTTATAGCAGCAGTTCCATCTCTCTAGCAACCCAGGCTGAGAAATTCTGGAGTCTTTTCCTCCTTGCTCTCTACCCCCACATCCACGCCCTTGGGCAAATCCTGGTGTCTCTGCTTTCAAAAAGCATCCAGAATTGACCCCGCTCACCATGCTCATTGGTGCAGCCGCATCTGCCTCAGCATCCTTTCTCCCCAGGGCCATTGTGGTGGCCTCCTACACGGTCTCCCAGTCTCCACCTGGCCCCCGCGGTGCAGAGAGAAACTTCTGCAACCTCGTTCAGACCTTGCCACTTCTCAAGGACTTCCAATGACTCCTTCTCACTCGGTGTAGAGGCCAAAGTCCTAACACTTACCACAGAGCCCAGTCTCACCGTCTATGCCCTCTCTCTTCCTCTCGCTTGCTCTGCTACTCTGACCTGCTCCTCCCTGAACACTAGACATGGTTTCTTCTCAGGGCCTTTGAACATGCTGTTCCCTCTGTGTAGGATCCCTTCTCAGAGATCTGTGGCTTCCTTGTCTCCTTCAAGATCTGCTTAAATGCCCCATTCCTAAAACCACTCTATAGAAAGAGTATAGCTTTTCCCCTGAGCCCAGCACTCCCCTGTTCTTTCATCCTGTTTTATTATTATTCTCCATGACTTCGGTTTTATTTTATTTTTTGGTGGTGCTGGGGATGGAACTCAGGACCTTATGCATGATAGGCAAGCCCCTTAGCATTTGGTTCACATTCTAAAGTGGTTGTTAATTCACTATTTGACATATATTTACTGATGATTTGCACCAGGTACTGTTCTTTTGTTACTGTTCTTAGGCCTTTTTTTTTTTTTTTTTTTGTCATTGTTTATTAGCAATTTGTCTGCGATATGCCCAAATACGAATTCCTTCAGATTTCTTCTATTTGGGGTCCATTTGAGCTTCTTGGACCTGTAGGTTTATAGTTTTCATCAAAATTGGAAAAATTTTTAGCCATCATATCTTTAAATATGTTTTCCATCCCTACCCTTTCTGTGTGGAATTCCAATTACACATGTTAGGCTCTTGATATTGTGCCATAGGTTCTAGGATGTTGGTAGATTTTGTTTGGTTTCTCTCAGTCCTCTGTCCCATTATATATATATTTTTTAAATATTTATTTTTTAGTTGTAGGTGGACACAATATCTTTATTTTATTTTTATGTGGTGCTGAGGATCGAACCCAGTGCCTCCCGCGTGCTAGGCGAGCACGCTACCACTGCGCCATAATCCCAGCCCCCCATTATATTTTATTTTAAGTTGTTTCTATTGCTATGACTTTAAGTTCACTGGTATCTTCTTCTGCAGTGTCTAACAAGCTGTTAACTCCCATCCAGGGTATTTTTCATTTCAAATGTTGATTGCCTTTTTTTATCTGTAGAAGTTTAAGTTGAGCTTTCTCAGTATTTCTCCATCTCTCCTCATGTTCCTGCTTCTTCTATCTTCCTGAACATGAAAAATGCATTAATGACTTCCCACCAATGACCTTGTCTGCTAACTCTACCATCTGTGACATTTCTAGGTCTACTTCTATTGACTGATTTTTCTCCTGGTTATGAGTAATATTTGCCTCTTTCCTTGCTTTTGCTTGCCTGGTAATTTTTTTTTGAATGCTGAACATTTAAAAAATAAAATTTTTAAATAACTTAAAATTTATAGGAAAGTTGTAAGGGCTAGGGATATAGCTCAATGGTAGAGGTTTGTCTAGCATGTACAAGGCCCTGGGTACAATCTTCAGCACTGAAAAACAAACAAACAAACAAAAGATTCTAACTTTGGGCTGATTCGGGGGTAAAGCCTTTGTTTAGCATGTGTAAGGCCTTGGGTTCAATCCCAAGCACCACAAAAATATGCTTTCGAAAGTTGTAAAGAGGGGGCTGTGGTTGTAGCTCAGTGGTAGAGCACTTGCCTAGCATGTGTGAGACACTGGGTTTGATTCTCAGCACCGTATATCAATAAATAAAATAAAGGTCCATTGACAACTAAAAAATATTAAAAAAAAAAGTTGTAAAGACAGCACAGATAATTTCCACACACCTGCCATCCAGTCTTCCCATCCAGTCTGTGGTGATGTCATACATCACCATAGTACAGTTTTCAAAATGAAGATACTGACATTGGCATATTCCCGCTGGCTAAACTCCCAACTTTATTTGGGATTCACCACTGTGTTCATTAATGTCCTCTTTCTACTCCAGCATCTAATCCTGACCCCCGCATTGCATTTGTTGCTATGTCTCCCCAGTGTCCTCTGGTCTGTGACAATTCCTCAGTCTCTTGCTTTTCATGACCTTGACCATCTTGAGGAGTACTCACTCTATGTCCCCTGGGTTTGTTTGCTGTTTCTCTCGTGATTAGATTGGACTTGTGAGTTTGGGGAAAGAACCACTGAGATGCAGGGCCCTCCCATGGCATCCTTCTGAGGATTATGTGAGATCCTCTCCAGATGACATCACACAATGGTAGCCCCCATGGGCCGGCTGAGCTGGTGTTTGCCAGGTTTCTTCACTGGTAATGGTAAAGTTACTTTTGCTTTTTCCTTCTCTATCCTTTAGAAGCAAGCTACTAAGTATAATCATACTTGAGGGAGTAGGAACTAAACTCCACCTCCTTTAGGGGTATAGCTACATAAATTATTGGAAATGACTCTGGAAGAAAGACTTATCTCTTCCCCCCATTTTATTTATTTAATTGTCTTATATATGGACTCATGCATACTTATTTTGTACTTTGGGTTATAATCCAATCTTTATTTTATTTTATTGTCCAAATTGTTCCATCTTTGGCCCATGGGAGCTCTTTCAGTTTCTTTCCTATGTCTTTTTGACACATCCTGGGCTACTGGGAGCATTTCCTTACTTTCTGATACCACGAGCTCTTCTGACTGTTTTCCCGGCTGTCTGCCTTTTCTCCTTTCTTGGAGAATTGTATTAGAAGTCAAGATGTGGCTGCGGGTGTTGTTGCTACCAGTTTCTTTGTTATTAGTCCCTCTCAGGAAACAACCTTTCGTACACAGATCTAGAAGAGTTTCTGTGCCTATCCATCGGATCTACTTTGAGCTAAACGCGAGTTCATACTGATGTCTCCATCATTAATCCACAGAGTTCATTCTAGCCTCCTTTCCTGTGTATCTGTAACCTCCTCCAACCATGAGAAATCCAGCTCTCGTCATCCACCATTTGCGTATTTATTCCACTGACACTTTAAATTCCACGTTGTTCGGTGCTGGATTTTGTTGTATTCTTTTAAATATTGCTGGTTTTGTTCTGGATACGATTGAGTTTTTTGGAATTGATTTACTGTTGTCAAGGTTTCCTTTTCAGTGCTCGGGAGCAGCCTTAGCAAAGGCCTAATCCAGCCCTCTGTATGGCTCCCAAGGATGCCCCGGGTAGTAGGAAGTCTGTCCTCTCCCTCCAGCTCACATGAGAGTCAACCCTTTCCCAGATCTCTGCATGTCTGTCTGTGACCTCCCTCCTCTTTAGCATTTTATTCCCCAAATTTTAGTTACTCCATCTTCCTGAACTTCAAATTCTGTGTCCTTGACTCAGTGGACTAACAAGCTTGAGCTGGACTTCTCCCTTCCTTCCTTTCTTGCGCCCTGGCCTGGCAATGCTCTTCAGGCAGTAACAGGAGCAGTCACAGGACTCTCTTTGTTTTCCTTCTCCTGGGGATCATTATCCCACACTGCCTGTTGTCCAATATCTGAATACCATTGATTCATGGATTTTTTGTTCAGCTTTCTGGTACTTTAAGGGGAGAGAGTAAATCTGGCCCTTGTTACACCATCATGTCCAGAAGCAAAAGTCCCAACGCTGTTGTAAATGCCTGCAACACAGCAGTAAATAAATAGACACAAACTCCCTGCCTTGGAAAGCATGCACTCCCCTCCTCCTCCACCCTTTTTGCACTAGGGATTGAACCCAGGGCTTTGTGCATGTGGGGCAGGCCCTTTACCATGGACCACATCCCAGCCCAGGAAGCTTACTTCCTGGTGGTCAGCAACATTTTAGTGCAGGGGTCTAAAGACATCGGTAAAAAGCCAGATAGAAGATATTTAGGGTTTGTGGGCTAAGAGGCAACATGGAGTTATAACCATGGCACTGCCATTTGCAGTGTGCTGAGCAGCATTCTGTGCTCAGCAACGAGGGCGGCACAATCTGCGGCAGCTGCTCAGCTCCACCATCTTAGCAGCTGCAGCACATGAATGGTGAGGACAGTCGTGTTCCAATAAAACTTTATTTATGGACATTGGACTTTGGAGCTCATATCATTTTCACATGTCACAAAATATTACTCTTCTTTTGATGATTTTTTAGCCATTTAAAAATGTAGAAGTCATTCTTAGCTCACCTACCAAACACAAAGATGTGGTGGGCTACGGTCGTTAGGCTACAGCTTGCCAAGCTCTGATCTGGCGGAAGAGACAGAAGTAATCAACTTATAGGAATTAGGTGCATGATGTCTTAGATATTAAGAAGAGCCAAAAAGTAAAAGAAAGAGAGAGAGGAAGGAAAGAAGAAAGAAAGAAAGAAGGAAAGAGCCAGGCAGTGGTGCACACCTGTAGTCCCAGATGCTTGGGAGGCCAAGGCAGGAGATCGCGAGTTCAAGGCCAGCCTCAGCCACTTAGCAAGGCCCTAAGTAAATTTAGAGAGATCCTGTCTCAGCATAAAAAATAAAAATGGCTGGGGATGTAGCTCAGTGGTAGAGCACCCCAGGTATAAAATCCTCTGTACTAAAAAAGAAAGAGAGACCATGAAACCTTGGACAAGGTATCCTGGAAACAGCTCACTAAGAAAGTGACTTTTGTGTCAAAATCAGAGGAAGGTGCAAGAAGGAGCTACATGGTGTTTACAGGATGCAAGAGGTCTTTTGGCTGTTAGTCTAGACTGTGGCCCTGACCAAGCTGAGCTTCCTGAGAACAGGGACTTTGTCTTTGTCCTCAGCCCCCAAACACTGCCTGGCACAAAGTGGGTGACTAGAAGAAATACCTGTACACAGTATCCCATACTTGACTGACCAGATGAGTCCCTAGACAGGTGATGTCTGCAGAGCTGGGCTAGGTCACTAGCTTGGCCCTCTTCCTGCTGTGCAATCTGGGCTGAGCTCCTTCACCTCTCTGAGCCTCAGTTTCCTCTCCAGTGAAATGAAGCCCACCAGCAGCTGAGGGCTTTATACCATGGCCCTGTTGGCCCTCAGGGTAGAAGGTGCCTGATGACACCAGGTGCTGGGTAACTGGCAGCTGTCGTATCAGCAAGACAGAACCTCTGCCCTGGAGTGAACCCTGGGTTGGGTGTGTGAAGGCACAGGCCGGAGTTCCCTGTACCACATCCACTGCCTCCTTCCTGAGGCCTTGGACTCTGCAGCTGGGCCCCCAGGACAAGGACCTCTCCACCATCCACTGCAGTGGAGGGTGTGGAGCCCAGAGCCCCAAGTTCCAGACCTGGCTGTGCCACCATCTGTCCTAAAGCCTGAGCAGGTCGTGCCCTCTGCCTGGACAGAGGTCCTCCAAGGAGGACAAGGGCAGGGGTGCGGCCATGGCCTCAGCTGAGCCCCGGCTGCAGCGCAAGGAGGGGAAAGGCGCCGCCAGAGTTACGCAGCCCCAGTCGTAACCCCCACTCTCATCCACGGCCCTCCAGCCAGCTTCGGCCCGCCGGCCAGGGCTGGGAGCCAGTCTTACTGTGGCCACTTCCCCTGAGTGAGCCCAGATTACTGGAATCAGAGATTGCCGTCCTCATGGAAGCCCTTGTCACTGCCACTGCGCCTGACCCTACCGCCCTCACGGACATCCCCACCGGGTCTCCCTCCACAGGCACTGGAGCCTCCTGAAGGCAGCCCCCATGTGGGTCCCATTTGTCACATGTCTCCAAACTCTGAGACAGTTAGAGAGGTTAGCAGTGACCAGAAAATCGTGTTAAGTGGGTGTAGTCACGGAACCCTGGGAAGCATTCAGTTGGTGCCACTTGGCTGAGGACCACATGGGACAGGGGCTTGCCCAGTGCTGTGTGGGGAGCTGGGGCAGAGAAGGCTCCTAGTCTGAGCTTGTTCCCCTGGGCAGAGGACACATCAGGACAGCAGAGGGTGTCCTCCAGCCTTGGGGTGGGCTACTGCTGGGAGACAGCAGCCAGCTCCATGGGCTGCTGCTGGAGGTGGCAGGGACAACCCCTCCAGAGCTATGGAGCTTGCCACGTGCAGTGTGTCTGAGCTCCAGCAGAGCCACCCTGCCAGGAGAAAGCACCTGGCACAGGGCCTGGCGCATGGCAGGGATGCTGCCTTTGCTATTACTATCACCCTGGCCCTGTTGGCCCTTGGGGTTGTTCCGAGGCTCAGGGGCCACCATGTGTGGATGCGTTTTGTTCTGAGTCTGCAACACAGTGCAAAAGGTGAGGGGCCCATTTATTGCTATGACCAATAATAAAACCACGAATCTGTGATTTTATCCACCTCCTTCCATAGGGTAGAAGGTGCCTTCCCATCCACTGGCACCAGCTGGGAGGGTGAAACAGACTCTGACTGACCCTCCAGCACCTGAAGGAGTGTAACGACTCCACCGAGGTACTGCCTGGTGTGCCAGCCAAAGCCCAGCCCAAGTCCCCCAAATCTTAGCTCCCTCTTTCAAGATAGGCCCAGGGACTGGGCCAAGGGGTGCACACCTGTAATCTCAGTTGCTTGGAAGGCTGAGGCAGGAGGATTGTGAGTTCAAAGCCAGCCTCGGCAATTTAGAGAGGCCTTAAGCAACTCAGTAAGACCCTGTCTCAAAATAAAAGATAAAAAGGGTTAGGGATGGGCTGGGGCTGTAGCTCAGTGGTAGAGCGCTTGCCCTGCATGCGTGAGTCACTGGGTTCCATCCTCAGCACCACATATAAATAAGTAAATAAAATAAAGTTATTAAAAAAAAAAAAGGGTTAGGGATGTGGCTCAGTGGTTTAGTGCCCCTGGGTTCAATCACTGGTACCAAAAAAAAAAAAAAAAGGCCAAGGGAGGGACAAGTCAAGGGCAGATAAGTCTGGTTTGGGTCTGATGTTGTCAAATTCACAGGTCTGGCCAGTAGCCAGCCCTTGGGTCAGGCAATAGAATACAAAAAGGGATTCAGTCCATAGGAGCCACATATGGCTGTTTCACTCCCAGCCCCAAATCCTCCCTCCACCAGTCCTAAGCTGGCAGCTGAGCCACATCCGCCCATGTTCCATTGTCTCCCCTGGGGCTCAGCCAGTGCCTGTGTGAGAGTGGAGTGGGATTGCCAACTCTGGGCATCCCTGGGGCCAGCAGAGGGGCCTAAAGTCAGATAGGAATACCAATAAGTCAATACGTCTGGCATTTCCTGAGCACCCCTGAGCCAGGCTCTGTGCCAGGCACCTGGGCTGGAGGTAAGGGCAGGTCCCTACCCACACTGGGCTCAGGATCAGTCTCATCCCGAGACAAGGTTCCAGCAGTTCATGTGGACACTGAGGATCCTAGGACAACAGAGGACATGAGGTGACCATCTGAGGCTGCTCCAGGATGCTTCTGGAGGAGGTCACCACTGAGCTGGCCAGAAGGACAGGCAGAGTTACTAAGGGTAAGAATAGGAGAAAGGAGGTCCCAGGCAAAGCCAGTTCTCATCTGTGAAGTAAATCATGGCCCACCTCAGAAGGTCACTGTGAGGTTTAAAGAGAAGGGGGGTGGCTGGGGTTGCAGCGCAGTGGCAGAGCGCTTGCCTCGCATGCGTGAGGCACTGGGTTCAATCCTCAGCACCACATACAAATAAATAAATAAAGATAATGTGTCCATGTACAACTAAAAGAAAATATTTTTAAAAAAAGAGAGAAGAGAGAGGAAAGTTCTTTTTAAATCTCAGGACACATTTTGGGAATTTTTATTTATGATGAATGAGGCCGTCCGTCCCCAGGTTCTTCTGTCAGACCCCAGGATACCCCTGGGACTCACCCTGCTGTAGTTCACATCCATTTGGAAAGTCCAGGCCCTGTAGGAGTCTTCTAGGCCATGAAGCTCAGCCTGGCACCATGTCAGCTGCTAGACGAAGGGCAATGCCCAAGTGCCCTGCGACCAGACTTGAACCTGAGCCCCGTGTCCCGCTTCCATCCTTAGCTTCATCATCACACTGGACACGTGTAACCACATTGTCAGTTCTTAGGACCTTTATGTCCCCTACAGCATGATCAGCGTCTCTGCTTCACGCCTTGGGACGTGCTGGGTAAACACTCCTTTTGGTTCTATTCAGCTGTCATTGTGACAGCCATCGTCAGTCTCACCGCCACCACCCTTGATGAGAAGCACCATTGCTACCTGCAACACCACTGCCAGCCTCACTCGCTCATGTGGGAGTCAGCATGAACATCGCCACCGTGACCATCATCACCATAGCCTTCACTGCCACCATCACCCTCGCCATCACCATCACCAACACCAGGATCGCCTCCATCACCACCAACACCAGGATCACCTCCATCACCACCACCATCACCAACACCAAAACCAGGATCACCTCCTTCACCACCACCACCACCACCATCAACACCAGGATCACCCCCATCACCACCGCCATCACCACCATCAACACTAGATCACCTCCATCACCACCACCATCACCACCACCAACACCAGGATCACCTCCATAACCACTGCTATCACCACAGCCAATACCACCATCATCACCATAGCCATAACCACCACCATCACCACTGCCAATATTACCACCAACACCAGGATCACCTCCCCAGGGAGCCATGTCCAAGGCCCAATCCCTGCTCTCTGATTTTCAAATCTGAGACCAGTCAGGATGAGCATATGGACAAATCTTTGCCTTCCGGCCACTTCTGCCCCAGCCCCGAGCTCCCTGCCACAGGCTGCCTTTGCCTCTGAGCCCCTCCTGGTCTGTTCCTTTGCCTGGAGTGCATTTCCCTCGTCACCTCCATGGTGATGCTCAGCTGGAGAGCCAGTCCTTCCCGGAGGAGTTTCTTGCCCGTCTGGGCTGAGGGCCTTTCTCGCTGCCCTCCCTCACCTGGAGCACCCAGGGGTTCACCAATCGAGTCGTGCAGCCTGTCCTCCTGCCCCACTGGATGCTGGGCTCCCCGAGGGCAGGGCTGAGTCCTCCTCAGCCTTTTGTCCCTGGCACAGGCCTGGCTCCGAGGAGGAGCTCAAGAAGTATTGGCTGAATAAATGATGTGCGTTTGGTGAATATGCGTGAAAAACTGCAAATCATGAATCAAAGAGCTTTTGGCGGGGAAGGAGAAGGGGAAAGCCCTGTACTCATCAGGGTGGTGCTGAGGAGAGCGACGGGGAGTGACATGGAGGGGGACGAGGGTGGGGCTCAATATGACCCCCCGTGGGAGCCGAGGCCAGATTCATACACTCCGCCAGCCAAGGACTGCATCTCAGACCACAGCCACGGGGGCCGGGTGTGTGGGGGACGTGGGGTCAGGGGTCAACTGCCCACCAGCCTGGCCCTTTCCTCTAGGACCCCTAACCTGAGGGAGGTGGAGGAGGAGATGGACCAGCCCCCTTGAGACCCGGCACACGGTGGCCTCTGCTCGACCCCTTTAAGACGGCGGCGTGGCTTCCCTTAGCTTGTTGAAACTGTTCAGTTTTCGGACAGGACAGGGGAGGGGGGCGGGGGGAGGTCACACCTGTTGTGGAACTTGAGAGAAGGCTTATTTATAAATGTTCAGGGCTCGGGATTCTTGCGGAGCTGATGTCCGGAGGGGAAGGTCACCAAAATGCTTGTTTATAAAAGCAACAGCAACTGGAGCACCATAAACGGGCTAAACGATGAAATTAACAAGCAAGCGGGGCGGGGCACGCGGGCCAGGCCGGGCCTCGCTGGCCTGGGCGCCGCCACTGGGCAGAGCCCCAGGCTGCCTCCAAGCCAGGTCCCTCCCTGCCCTGGCTGTCCTGCCTGCCCCCCAGGCCCCAGCCAGGCTCCGGGGCCACCCCCTCCCAGGCCGTCCTCCTCGCGCCCCCACCAGGACACGTTTCAGGTGGTCGCTTCTCCCGGGCACAGTTCTTACTGTGCCATCCTGGTGAGGGCTGTTGCTTGATCACCCCCAAGGTGGGCACTTCTGTGCCTCCCCAGACCGTGAATGTAGCAAGTCTGGCAGATCAGGGGTGTTTTCTTTCTCTCTCTCTCTCTTTCTTCTTTTTAGCTCACAGAGTCCAGACTCCGGCCTCCAGCCTGCCCGAGGAGGGTGGGCATTGCCCTGTGCCCACCCTTCCTGGGACTCTCTGTCCAGTTCCCAGTTTCAGGAAAGCCACGTTCTCTGTGAGTGACTGACGGCTGAACAGGTGGCTTCTGGGGTAGAGAGTGTCAAGTGAACAGAGCGAGAAGTGGCCCTTTTACGGTTCACTTTCCCTGCTGCCCGACCTTGGCTGCTGACAGCTCCAGGGCCTCCCCCTGGCGAGGGTGAGGGCGAGGGTGAGGGCGAGTCAGGCCGCCCACCCTCAGGCAACACACTGGCCCCGTGGCCCAGCAGCCAGGGAAGGCTGCATACATCCGGGGGGAACGTGGGGACAGCTGAGAGGGAAACTGAGCCCTACCCTCCTCCACACACTGACATGCATGCCCACGCACGCAGCACACGAGGTCACAGGCACACGGGGACAGTCACATGAGGAGGGCACTTGTTCTCCTGGATGCAATATACCTGCCCCCACCTCCCAGTCTTCCACGGACTTCAGCAAGTGTTGGCTGAAGCACTGAGCGTGTGGCCCGTGCACGGGCTCCCTGGGCCCCGGCTCTGGCCTCTCATCTCTGGCACATGCAGAGACCCCGCGGCCCTGCACTGCTCTCTCCAAGCCTTTTCTCATTCCTAGATAAACAGCTCTTTCTGTCCTGCACTTTCCCTCTTCCTCTTTCTCTCTGTAGCTCTCTTTCTATCTCTCCTCCCTCCTCTGGCTTGGCCTCTCTCTCACAGAACACCCACCCCAGTACATGGCCTCTGTACGCTGGACCGCCCGTCCTCCAGCGTCAACGTCGTCGTCAGATCTATTTTCTGCCTCAGCCTCACCACTCAGAATTTCTGAGAGTAGCCTTGCTTCAGCCTGGCCCCCTAGCTGTGGGCCTGTGAGCAGGGCAGGCAGCTCTCTGGGGCCTGGTGTCTCTGGGAGGCCACGGAGGACTCGCTCCTCCTTGCCCGCCTGGACACACAGGCTGGACAGCTCAGAGGACTCTTGGCACGACTTGGGAGCTGGCTGCCAGCCTCTCACCTCTCTCTGGCACTGGAGCCTGTGAGGCCCTGGGTTGGAGAGCTGGGTGACCTGGCGCTGAGAGGATCATGGTAGTGGACCAGGGCTGCAAGGGGCGGGGATCAGTTTTTTTTTTTTTTTTTATCATCCTTGGCTCCTATAACTCATTGCCCAGGAGGAGGTAGCACTCTGGAAACCTGTTTAAATACCAGGGTCTAGCCCTCCATTCATGGAGAAGGGGTACCAGGGCCCCCTTTAGTCCCTGAGGAGGGACAATCAAGCTGCTCTGGGGATGCTTCAGTTCTAGGGGTTCAGGGTAGGGGACAGAGGCTTCCAGGAGGTGAGGAGTCCCAGGCACCTGGGATGAGAAATGGGGGACACCTAGTCTGGAAAGTCTCAGCACCTCACTCCTATGCCCAGAGAGGATCCCAGCTTCCCATCAGCTCCTCTCACCAGCCCCTGAATCTATAGGGAGGTAGGAAAGGTCATTCCAGTGACTGAATGGGGACAAGACCCTCAGTAGGGCTGGGCAAGCAGCATGAGTGACATGCATGTTGTTCCTGAGGCCCAAGGCAGAGGCAAGTTGGATCCCCCACCTGAACCCCAATTTACATACCCTTTGTCCTCCACTTTTCTGCATGGACCTCATTCAATCACTTACTCTTAGGGCAAATGGTTATTGAACACTACTGCATACCAGCACCAGTCCAGGTACCCAGTTAAACCTCCAGTCTGGAAAGAGGGGCTACAGCAACCAAGAAAGCAAACCTTGTCTTAGGAATGAGGGCACTGGAGGAGGCTGGGCCCTGCTGTGGTGTAGGCGGACAGGGCCTCCTCAGACGGGAGAAGCCAGAAGACTCGAGACCCTTCCTCCAGCCAGGAGCACTGGCACTCACCTGTAATCCCAGCAACTCTGCAGGCTGAGGCAGGAGGATTTCAGGTTCAAAGCCAGCCTCAGCAAATTAGTGAGACCCTCAGCAACTTAGTGAGATCTTGTCTCAGAATAAAATAAGAAGGACTGGGGATGTGGCTCAGTGGTCCTGGGTTAAAAGATGTATATATACATATATTCTCCGTCCACCGTGAAAGCAGCTCCTCTCCAGGTAGGAAGCAAGGAGCCCACACTATCTCCTCGCAGACTATGGGCAGATCCATCGTGAATTAATAGTTACAGAAACTTCAGCACTTAACTTGCTGGAAACCTACCTGTCTCATGAACTCTGACATTCACCTCTGTGTGTGTGATCTCTTTTTAATGGACAGAACAATCTAGAGGCAGGTACCAGTAAAGCAAAACCTTTAAAGATGAGGAAACTGAAGCCCAGAGAGGTGGAGCGTTTGGTTTAATGTCACGTAACTTGTGGAGGCAGGACCAGGGCCCGCGGGCAACCCCTTCTCCTAACATCCACGGTCCCAGATTCTCTTCCCATTTAAACTGTCCCTGGCCCTAGAAAAGAGGCAGCAGCCTCTGCCTTGGGGGTGGAGCAGGAGGAGTTGGAGGAAGAAGGTTTTGCCACCTTTTATAGAGCACTTGTCCCCTGTGAAGCCCCCTAGACTGGGAGGCCCTCTCATTTTCGTCTCTACTGTGGACCACAGGCCACATGATTCTCTAAATGCTCTCAGCTGGCTGTGACTCGAGGCCCCCACCCGCTCCTGGCTCATGGCCCTCTAGGCACTCTGGGTACTGGGAAGCCCCACCCAGGCCCCCTTCCCACTGTCCTCTCCAGACACCAATGGCACATGCAGGGCAATTACCCTCAGCCCCCTGCCCGAGGCTGTCATGGAGGTCCCCATTCCCAGTGATTTGGGGGGAAGGGGGTTATTACAACTCACAAAACCTTAAATTAAGAATGAATAAGAGAAGCGTCGCATGCCATTTCTGAAAGGCTGCCAGCCCAGGCTGGGCGGGTGACGGGTGTATTATGCTCTGCGTGGTCGACAGAGGAACTGGATGAGTGGATGGGGTGAAGACAGAAGTCTCAGCTGGGACCTGTCCCGGCAGGGGCCCGGCACATACCCAGAATTTTGCCTGCTGGGTGTGGACAGCTAGACCCCAGATATCTCCTACAGCTATGGGTTCGCGCAAAGCACAAGTGAGACTGAGTGCGGTACTGGGAGGGACGGGGGTCTCCCTGGGAGTCAAAGCAGAGCCTGAAGGTTGAAAAGGAGCTAGCCAGGGGAAAAGCAAGAAGGGCAGCAGCCCAGAAAGGGAGACCAGTTTGTGCCAAGGTCCTGGGGTGGGAGGTCATGGCACATGGCAGATAAAGAACAGGAAATCAATCTGGACAGGAGGGAGGAGGGGGCGGCCTGCTTTACCACTGAGCTGCCCCCAGCCCTGTCCTGAAAGATCTTTCTGGCCACAGTGTAGACAGTAGACTGGAGCGGGCAGGGAACTTTGTGGACACTTCTGGAGGCCCATGCTGTGGGTCTGGAGAGATGGTGGTGGCTTGGACCAGGGGGTCGTGAGCAACAGGGAGAAGCACACAGACAGGAAGAAGTGATGTTGGGGATCCATCTGTCATGGTGACGAGGGTGAAGGAAGGGGTGGTGAAAGGGACAAAAGTTGGACCTGGGACACATGTAGCTTGGAGAATCGCAGGGCCACTTACCTAGATGGGAAAACTGGGACAGGGGACAGATTTGGGGGTGAAAGGAGATAAACGGTCTAGGTTGGGACACAAACCTAGGATGCAAACCTAGGCAAGGCCAGGCGGTTAGAGCAGAGCGGCTGCATGGACTTCAGTCAGAACAGAGCCAGGCCGGGAGGGCAGGCTTCACTTCACTTCACGCCCTCCCTTCCTGCATGTCGCGCCTGGCTCACATGGTGCTGTGGAAGGGGGGCCTGAGGCTCGGTTCTGCTGCTCCCCAGCTGTGTCACCAGCCTGTCCTTTGACCACTACAGGCATTAGTTCCCTCCATGGCAGGCCAGCTTGTGAGCCTGAGAACAAATAGGAAGCACTTTGGGGCAACATGATTCTCATCCTCTTTGGGCCTCAGTTTCCCCAACTTGGGTCTGGGATCATAGGCCGGCTCAAAAGGGGCTCTGCTTCTCTTGGAAAGGGGCAATATCCAAGGATGCAGGCCCCCAGCCCACCACCGGGAAAGGGGCATGTCAGCCCGGACTCGGGGGCTCTCCGGAAGGCTAGGCCCAGCCTGTCACTCATGCTTGGCTGAGCAGGAGGGTGCCACTCACCAGCCGCCCTGCCTTCTCCTCCGCCAGAGCTTGGAGGTGAGGGTGGGAGGCCTAAGCCTTTCTCCTCCCAAGTCTCACCCCCTCGCCTATTCTCAGGCTGGCCCTGTGCCTCCTACAGCCCTGGTGAAGCGGCTGGTGACCAGGCCAACATCCCAGGCCCCTGGGGTCCTCTGCATTCCCGGTTTCTTCCTTCCTGCCCACGTCTCTCAGACCTACGATAGGCCTGAGCTGGGCAAAGCAGCAGCTTCAAGGTCAATGGAGATGAGATCACAGGCAGGGAACGATAGGATGGAGACCCCTGCCAACCCCGGTGGGAGAAGAGGCCAGAGAGGGGTCCCTCTGAAACCCTGAGACCCTGGGCAGCAGGGGCATGGGGGAAGGAAGGAGAGAGCAGCCCCTTCCCCCAGCCAGCAGCCCTGGGCCGCTGCTCGTATATCTGTCCCTGGATAATGTATATCCAGCTTATGGAAAATATTCATAATGCTCCTTACACCAAACTGGCCCCCTTCCATACTGCGTGATCTAAAATTAAATCCATTTCAAATATACAGTAGATCGAGTCAAGCTAATATAAATGAAACATGATTAATAGGCAGAACACTGTCCTCCTCAGCAGGCACGTGGGGGCAGGGCTGGGGCCACCTTGCCTCTCCTTCCCCAGATCCCCCAATACCCCCCCAGGCCTCCAAGCCCTGTTTTCATCCCCAGCTCCCCTCCCTCTAAACCTGAAGTATGGACTGATTCTGGAATTTGCTCAAACTGTGAAGGGCAAGGCCAGGCGGTTAGAGCAGAGCGGCTGCATGGACTTCAGTCAGAACAGAGCCAGGCCGGGAGGGCAGGCTTCACTTCTCAGGCCCAGTTTTCCCATCTGCGCTATGGGCTGTTGCAGGTCCTGCTTGGTAGGATCCCTGTGAGTATTAAGTGAGGTAGGAAGGTGAGTAAGGTGTCCCATGAAGATAGTGAACACTATTAAGTCCACCCCC
Organism: Xerus rutilus; assembly: GCA_028644305.1. Taxonomy (NCBI): domain Eukaryota; kingdom Metazoa; phylum Chordata; class Mammalia; order Rodentia; family Sciuridae; genus Xerus; species Xerus rutilus. The sequence goes on from CM053400.1 coordinate 6,785,707, forward strand.
AGAGGTTGGCTACCTCGGCCTCCTCCCCAGTCCCCTTAGGAATGGGGCTCTGTCCCCCACGGGCCCCCAATCAGCCGGCAGAACAAGGGCCAGCCAGAATTCCTGCCATTGCAGGGATATGCTTGGTGGGTTATTTTTAGTGCGTTGGCAAGTGACTCTGTTACTGACCAAATGTTCCCACATTGGGGACAGACTCTGCTAAGAGGGCACTTGTGGGCTGATCCGAGGTGGGAGGGGTGTTTGCAGTCTGTCTCCAGGGACTTCATATGTGTCCTTTATACACACACATCTGAACGCAGGCTCCGGGCCATCGCAGGAAGCCCTCGGGTGATCAGAGAAGCCTGCTCGCAGGGACTTTCTCTGCTTCCCATCCAGGCCCTCGAGCACCTTGCACTTAGGATGCTCCTGGGTGTATAACAAGCAACAATGTCACCTTTGGAGAGCTCTCCACGTTCCTCCTTCAGGAAAGCCCCCGGCTCCCACTGGTGGAGTGTGTGCGCGCACATGTGTGTGCGCCCGCGCATGCGCCTGTCTGCTCATTGCCCTTCCGGCAGTGTCCTGCAGCGGGTATGGGTGCCCCTTCCCACCTGCCTGGGCCTCTCGGTCTCAGATTTCTGGCTGTTTCAGCTGCACACTACAATGTCCATCGCTGTGTCCCCAACTCTGTGACCTTCCCCAACCTGGGAACCTCGGCTTTTGTGCAAGCCCATGAGAGTCACGGGTGTCGTCATCCATCCATCCATCCATCCATCCATCCACTCACCCTGTGCTGTTTCTTTCCTCTCCTCCCTGAGGTTGCACAAGGGAGAGCTCCGCGGGGTGGGAGGGCCTTTTTCCTCGCCATTGGCCATTTGCTGCCTGCTTCACCGGGCGTGTGGGGCGCGTGTTTGCATAAAGTGGATGCGGGCTGCAATTCCGTGATGAATTCTATGAATACTAATCTGCTACTACCCTTGACCTTGGGGTCACCGAAAGATCAAAACCAAACCATTTAATATTTTCCTTTTGCAGATCAATAGAAGCATAAATTCCCCCTCAATGACAAGTATAATTTCAAACAGATCTATAGAAGGCATGCCTGCATTTCAGCCGGGGACGCTCACCGCCGGCTTCGCCTTTTGGGGAGCAGACGAGGAGTTTCTTGCCTTTTCTCCCATTGAATTTCGTTTTGCCTTTTTTTTTTTTATGGCTCTGAAATGCTATTTTCAGCAGCTGCTGTCATATAAATATCTCTTGTTTTTCTTCTCCTCTTTCCCTCCTGGTGAAAAGGGCAGGGGACCTATTGAAAATTCCGCTTTATCTCTTTCAGTCGGGTTCAAGTACAGGTCGAATAATCGATCCCTCCTCCTTTTCTTTTTTAAGTTTCCTGTCGTTCTTTTGGCCAGATCAGCAGCGGAGAGAAATCAGAAGGGCAGCTTGCTTCATGTAGATCTTCTCAGAATGTCTCTATTGCTGCATTTGTGGGCATGGTGGTGTGTGCGGGAGTGCGTGCGTGTGTGTGTGTGTGTATGTACCTTTGTGCACCCGACAATATTCATTTCAGTGCAAACTCTCGCCCAGAACTTGAAGAAGGAGAAACAGAAGATCACCAAAGAGAAAAAGTTAAGGGCTGAGATGGGCACTGTTAACCCTTCCAGGGCTCCAGGCAGAGCTGAGGTGGGGCTGGGACCGCTTCCCGGCTGGACCCGCTGTCCTTCCCTCTGCCAACCACGTGGCCACTCTGTGAGCGCCTTCCCAAAGCTTCTGAGTCTTTTTCTTTTTCTTTTTCTTTTTTTTAAATACAACTCTGAGAAGGGAAAAAAGATGTGAAAAGAAGAGAGAGGGGAAAACAGGAGGCAGGGTGGGGGAAGCAAAAGAAAAGAGAAAGAGAATTAAACCATTAATCTGCCTGGATTTTCCACTTCACAGAGTAATCAGTTTGGAAGTGACTGAAATAAAGTGGAATGTACGATTGATACCACTTCCTCCCTCCAGTCCACATTTCTTATTTACAGAAAAGCCAGGAGCCAGGGAGGCATCCTCCCTGCCCCACACAATGGCCCCCAATGTCAGCTCCAGGCGGGGACAAGGACCCCAGCCCTCAGCCTCAGCTGCCCGCTGCCTCAACACCAGTGTGGCATCTGCCCTGAGCTGGAGGTGCAAAGCCAAGATGATTTAATTTATAGAAAGGACAAGGATGTCGTGTAGCAGATTTAATCATCGGAGAGTTTAAAAAAAAATAAGGACCGGGCTAATGTCGTAATTTACATTTCAGGATAATAAAGAGAGAAAGACAGAAAAGGAAGGGGCCCATAGCCTGCAAGAGGGAATGAGGAGGGAAGGCTGGCCAGGGGGCCATAGGAGCCCAATAGATTTGCCTGGAACACCAATAAATTTAAAAACAAACCCAGAAAGCTAAAGACAGCCCCTGGAATGCTCTGGGAAAATGCACCATCGATTTTAGACTTGATCTGCATTTTGTATTTTAATAATGCTCTCTCTGTCTTTCCTTTTCTCTCTCTCCCTCTCTCCTTCTCTCGCTCTCTCTCTCTCTTTTGCAAAATATAAAAGCTGATCTGATAAATATTAATTTGAACCATCATAATGTATTTGAAAATTCCAGCTAAAATGTCACCACATGGAACATTAATGTAATATTTCAAGGCCCTGAGAGCAATACTCATATTGATTGCATTTATTTCACTCTAGGGAGGAGAGATAATTCTTCAATGTGGGACACATCTGGGAGCCAAGAAGGCAGAGGCTGAGGGAGAAATGCAAAATTATATATGGTCATAAAAAATACAAAACAGGAAATCTTTCCCCAAAACTCTGTCCTCATCGGTGGCATCCCACACCCAAATTTGCCACTTTCATTTCCCAGCATAACACGGGGCAGCAGAAAGGGCAATTGCCTGGGTACCTCTGGGGTGGAGGTTGCCAGTTAGAAGTTGGGCGGCCTCTCCTGACCCCACCACATAGGCCCTGCCTTGGGGCTGTCAAGGGCTCATGGGAAGGTGCTGGGGCCCAGCTGGGCCAGACAGACGAGGGACTGGTCCAGCTGGGGCCTATCCTGGTTCAGCTGCTGAGCTGTAGATGCACAAGAGCTATGGGGTCTGGAGAGAAGAAGGAAGGAAGAGGAAGGAGGGTGGAGAAGAGGAGAGGAGCCTTTGCAGACCAGGAGGAAGAAAAGAAAGAAGAAAAGGAGGAAAGACTCCAAGACAGGAGGAGAGGAGATGAGAGACTGGAAGGAGCAAGAAAGGAGAGACAGGGGAGAGGAAAGAGGAGAGAGGGACAGAGAAGGAATGGGGAGAGGAGGAGGAATGGCGGCGGAGGTGGAGGGGCTGTCTGGAGTCCCAGCTCCTTTCCCTGTCATTAAGGATATTGATGTGCTCAGGCGTCAACGAGTCTTTGTACAAGTGAAAGGAAACCCGATGCTGGTGGTGACCCTGAGCCCACGCCCTCTGATTCCCCTGCCCCCCTTCCCCAGAGCAGAGGGCTGGGAGGTGGGCAACAGAGCCCCCATGCAGGCTGAGCTGCTCAGTCTCCACCATCCCAAGTTCCCCTGCCCAGCACCTGGACCAGGAGTGGGAAGGGGGCACCTGGAACCTGCTCTCAACGCCCTGTGCCCAGAGCTCAGGGGTAGACTGGCACCAGCAGCACCTGTGGCCCAGAGTGGCTGAAGGGAATGGGGTGTCGCCAGGCCTCAGTCCACATCAGTCTCATCAAGACCCTCCGCCCTGCTTCCTGGGTGGGTGTGGGTTGGGAAGAGCTGACCTTTACAGTACCCCTAGAAGGCCCAGATGAGGTAGGGAGAGACCCCAGAGACCCAGGGACTGGTCAAGGTCAG